>OZ010612.1:17469389-17614389 GCA_963932145.1 Acanthosepion lycidas | reverse complement strand
CCCAGTCTGTCCTGCTATTATAGCTGGATGGAGAAGAAGAGGATTCATACCTTTCCCAAGGGTATTAGCACGAAAGTGAATGCAATGGATTCTACTGGAATTCGAACTCGGCTCTCCGATTCCTCAATATATATATATATATATATATATATATATATATATATAAATCCAGAATTTTGTTTACAGCTTCAATTAAACAGATACTTTGTTGCAGATTTGTATAAGTACGTTATCAAAGGCATATATAGTTGGTAATATCTCATTATTTAGTTTATATTTCTACTTATATATGTCTAACTATATAAAGATTACACACACACACACACACACACACACACACACACACATATATATATATATATATATATATATATATATATGCAAATGTGAATATTATACAGTTATTTGTAGGTTAATGCACCTTTAAAGTTTTGTTTTCGAAGGGATTTTGCCATTTTATATCATTAACATCAAATTACTTTTGTTTTAGATGTGTTTATTTATTAAAGACCCGGTGAGGTAAAAGCTTGGGCGGGGGGGTGTCGTTGGCCCTTACCTACAACTACAGAATGAACTCTTCCTAACACTATGTATACAACGCCTCTCAAGAGAAAGGGGCGAATCGAGTCGAGCCGATAGTAGTTCACTCCAAACCAGACTGACAGTCATACTAACACCTTCCACATCTTGTATTATTATTCCGTGTAATATACCTTCGTTATTTCTACTCTTGTGTTCGTGTTGTTCTTCCTTGCTCATAACCTGGACCATAATACTATCTATCTATCTATCTATCTATCTATCTATCTATCTATCTATCTGTCATGTGTCCTTACCTATAACTACAGAATGAAATCTTCCTAACACTATGTATACTACGCCTCTCAAGAGAGAGGGTCGAATCGAGTTGAGCCGATAGTAGTTCACTCCAAACCAGACTGACAGTCATACTAACACCTTCCACATCTTGTATTATTATTTCGTGTAATATACATTGGTTATTTCTACTCTTGTGTTCGTGTTGTTCTTCCTTCGTCCTTACCTGGACCATAACAGTAATGTAAAGTCCCATAAAATTACATAGGTCCTTCTCTGTAACCCGGTCTGGGTGTTGTTCATACTAATTTCTTAATGTTTCCTTAAAAAAAAATGGCATATTTTCCAGTCCTGTACATTAAATTATTAATCTACTTTTTGTATGAATGATTCATTTTAATATATATATATATATATATATATATATATATATATATATATATATATATATATATATATATATTATGAAAGGCTCAAAGTTCGACAATTATTTGAAGATATTTTTATGTTTATATATTCTTTTTATAGATACAAATATTTAAATAAATTCTCTGTTTATAATAAACAGTATTAAACGACATTTACCGGCCTGAATGTCCGAGAAATTTTCACAGAAAATATTCGCTTTTACATGAAGACAGTCGCGAAACCAGAAACGTGTGTAGTAAAATTATGGAAAACAAAGCAAAATATTTTTTTTTCTACATAAATCAACATTACAAACAAAAAGGTTTGCGGCACCTCTCTTCTACTCAATATACATCCTTTTCTCTCGTTGGAACCTCTACAACGTCTTTCTTTTATATATATATATATATATATATATATATATATATATATGTTAGGATATTACAACGAAAACATATCAAAATCGCTACACATTTGCAGTCGTGTTTCGATGCTTATAATTGCATCTCATCAGGTGATTGTAACTTGCTCGCCAGTAATTTAAAATCGTCTGATCAGATGACGATTACTGGAGCGATTTTCTTGATTATTTTTTTAGTTTTTATCAGACTCACAACTCCAGTAACAACAGGAGCAATGTTTGATCTTTAATTTTTTGGCTTCCTTTATTACTGGTCTTACAATAAGAAAGCACATTCTATTCTTGTGATCTTTGGTCGCAATTTTTGAGCCATTAGCTTTTGATATTTGTTGTTATTTCACTCATGTTTTATTATTGTTATCATTATTATCATTATTTCCTTTGATTTATGTTATATGCTCTCATTACCTTGCTGGTCCCCACATGAGACCTAACGTCATATACTTCACCCTGATATTTTCACTGTAATTTTGCGTCCTGGGTATGACGATAAACTACATCCGCGCCCTGGGTATGACGATAAAACTACGTCCAACAACAAGGCTTCAGATAATGTTTTCGGAAAAATAATGTTGCCAGCTATACTTTTTTGAAACAATAATGTTGCCAGCTATACGTTTTTGGGAAAAATATTGTTGTCAGCTATATGTTTAATAGTACTGTATATTTAATATATATATATACCTTAATTTGGCATTAAATGAGCCACAGTGGTTGATATGCGATAAAACCCAACCAACCCAACCAAACCAAACTGTAATTTTGTAAAACAAATAAAATGCAACATAATAACACACACATTTTACATGGATAAAAGCCCTTCGTAGGTGTGAGCTGTACTTGTGTGTGTACATTCTTTTGTATTTTTTTAAAACACGGGCCAACATATTTTCATGAGTCATGGGTCGCCATTATTATTATTATTATTATTATTATTATTATTATTATTATTATTATTATTCACATTTTTATTGTCATTGTTTCAAATACCGGAAATAATTTTAATGCAACTCTCTATCAAATCTAAAGATTTTAAACACTGTTATATACTCTTTATTTGCGGTGGAAGTGTTTTTTGTTGGTCTCATCTCGTCTGGCCGATGATTGCTGGTCATTTTAGTTCAATCCTCTTTTTCTCTTGGTCGATGTTCGGAAGTGTTCTTTGGGTTCAGATACGAAAAGCATCAACAAAGAGAAATTTTAACTTAACTATTATTTTATTAACCACGTCGACTGGTACATCTTCCATCAAGTAGGAGGGTTACTACACGCCCCTATTAGGGAGCCGTTTCCAAACACGAAAATCTCACACGTCCATGACGTGTAAAACTTAACTCTCGAAAGAACCTTCCTCAATGGAGGGAAAGGGGTTTGCATTGACGCAATGTAGCTTGTCGACTAGTTAGCTCCAGGTCCGAACAGCAACCCCTAAAAAAACTTCACTCATTCCCACGTTCGACACAGGCAATCAATTTTGACTTCCATATTTTGTCTGCCATCTGACCCCAAAGGTCATCTTTAGAAGATCTGAGCCAAAATTCACTGCCACTAAAAAATAATAGTCTGAAACTATTATTTAACATTCCTTAGCTAACCATGAATTTTTTTTCACCTACATTTAACAACACCAAGAACTTTCCGCCGGTTATTTCCATCGCCGAGGATGTTTTTTTCTTCTTTTTTTAACAATGGTCTTGTAATAGTTGCGATTCCGATTGTATCAAGGTTTCTCTGGACATTCTTTGGAATCGAAACAAACTGGAACTTTCTTGGCATCTAAACAAGCAACCTAAAATCTGTTTTTGACACTTGGTACGCCCATATCAATCAGTGTACAATCTTTACTTTTCGGTCTTTGATAAAAAAAAAATGGCGATTAGTTTGAATTGATCTGTCTGTGATGATAAAAATCCCAGCGGATGGTAACATCTGTTTCCTCAACTACAGAGTAGTTGTTGTTGTTGTTGTTTTTGTTGTTGTTGTTGTTGTTGTTGTTGTTGTTCTTCTTCTTCTTCTTCTTCTTCTTCTTCTTCTTCTTCTATTATTCTTATTATTGTTGTTTTTTTTTCCTTTGATTTCTGGTGTGTACACATTTCTTCCCGGGTCCCGTCCAGAGACCTAAGGTCAGAAATGGCATCATGACATTTTCTATTGACCAATTAAAAAAGAAACACATATTTTACATAGATAAAGCCCTTCGTAAGGTGTGGGCTGTACTCGTGAGAACAAGATTTTGTATTTCTTTAAGGCATGGACTTCCAGGAATCCCTTCGATTAGTCTACTGGAATCTTTTCCAACAAATCCTAGGGCTCCAACTACAACAGGGATTGTTGATGTTCCCATGTACCACATTTTGAGATTTCGATTTCAAGGTCCTTGTATTTTGATAGCTTTTTGAATATCTTCAAAGATATATTGCAGTCTGCAGGGACTGCCATATCAATAAAAAGGCACATTTTTTTGTTTGCGTCTCTAATAACAATGACTGGGCGGTTAGATTTTATTATTATTATTATTATTTTTTTTTTTTTTTTTACTTGGGTTTCTTTTGTATATAACTTTCCTTCCGAGTCCCAACCAGAGACCTTGTATTTTGATATTTTTATTGAAGATCTTCTAAGATACATTGCAATCTGTAACTTTGCTTGTTATATCTGTGTGCACTATAAAGTCCCATAAAACTTGTTTCACGCCCTATCAATGTAAAGCAGTCTTGGCGATGTTCATAACATTTTTCTCAGTTTCCTTCTCGTACAAGTGACATATTTCCAGTGCAGATATTGGCCCGCTCTATCATGACGAGTTTTATATTCAGCTGGTCCTAAGACTGCGCAAACTGATAAAGGATTATTATTATTATTTTTATTTTCTTTGATTTCTGGCGTTTACACATTTCTTTCCGGGTCCCGCCCAAGGATCTAAGATTAGAAATGGCATCATGACACTTTCCACTGACAAAAAAAAAAAAAAAGAAAGAAAGAAATTACATAGATAAAGCCCTTCGTAAAGTGTGGGCTGTACTTGTCAGAACAATTTTTGTATCTCCTTGAGGAACTGAAGATGACTCCAGGTACAATAAGTTAAAATTCTTTGAAAACCACGAAGCTGAAATCATCGAAGCGAAAAATGACGTCATCCAAGTACTCAGCAGAGTAACTTTCATACAATTGTCAGACAGAGACCAGCTCCCGAAAATGCATATGGCGAATTCCAACAAGCACATCCTGAAAATATACAATGCTGCCTATGTTTAATAGTACTGTATATATATATATATATATATATATATATATATACCTTAATTTGGCATTAAATGACCCACAGTGGTTGATATGCCATAAAACGCAACCAACCAAACCAAACCGAACCAAACTGTAATTTTGTAAAACAAAAAAAAAAAAGGAACATAATAACACACACATTTTACATATCAGACTCACAACTCTAGTAACAACAAGAGCAATGTTTGATCTTTAATTTTTTGGCTTACTTTATTACTGGTCTTACATATCAATAAGAAAGCACATTCTGTTTTTGTGGTCTTTGGTCGCAATGTTTGAGTCATTAGCTTTGATTGTTTTATCTGTGTGTATTTTAAAGTCCCATAAAATTTTATAGTTTCTATCTCTCTAACCCAGTGTGGTTGATGTTCATACCGATTTCTTAAAATTTCCTTCCAGTAAAAGTGGCATATTTTCCTCATTTATTGCCGAGTTTCATATTCAGTACGTACTAACAATGTGCAACCTAATACAAGATTATTATTATTATTATTAATATTATTTTCTTTGCTTTCTGGCGTTTACACATTTCTTTCCGGGTCCCACCAAGGGACCTAAGGTTAGAAATGGCATCATGACCCTTTTCACTGACAAAAAAAAAAAAAAAAAAAAAAAAAATTACATAGATAGAGCCCTTCGTAAAGTGTGGGCTGTACTTGTCAGAACAATTTTTTGTATCTCCTTGAGGCATGGGCTTCCAGGAATCCCTGCAATTAGTCTACTGCAATCTTTTCCAACCAGTCCTAGGGCTCCAACTACAACAGGGATTGTTGATGTTCCCATATGCCACATTTTCGAGACCTCTATTTCAAGGTCCTTGTATTTTGACAGCTTTTTGAATATCTTCAAAGATACATTGCAGTCAGCAGGGACTGCCATATCAATAAGGAGGCACCGTTTTTGTTTGTGGTCTTTAATAACAATATCTGGTCGGTTGGCCTTGATTGTTCTGTCAGTGTGAATTGTGTAGTCCCATAGAATTGTAACAGGTCCTATCTCCGTAACTGGGTCTGGGTGGTGTTGGTACCAGTTTCTTTCAGTTTCCTTCCCGTAGAAGTTGCAGATTTTCCAGTGCAGATATTGGCCCACTCTGTCATGTCGGGTTTTATATTCAGTGGGTGCCAACATCGTGCAACCTGATACAAGATGATCAATCGTTTCTGGATATTTATCACAGAATCTGCATTTTGGGCTGACACAATATTTTAGTATATGTGCTTGATAATTCCTAGTTAGCAAGCATTGGTCCTGCGCAGCAAGGATAAAACCTTCAGTTTCCGCTTTCAACCCTGCACTGCGTAGCCACTGATGGGTACGGGTTTTGTCTACATCAGCTTGGTTGATACGGGCAGAGTATTGGCCATGAAGCGGTTTATCTTGCCATCGCTTCTGTATCTGGTCGGTTGCATTCGTCTTTGCTGTCTTTTTCAAGTATTTTGCAGTTTCAGCCGGTGTATTGTGCTGTAGTTGCATCTCTACGCCCATTTGAAGCTCCAGTTTGAATTTGTTGGCTTCTTTCATTACGGAGTAAAGACGCTTACTACTTTCATGTTCCTTGACGCATACCATCATCCAGTCTTCTGTAGTTTCCAAGTATTTTTGGAGGCCAATTGTTGTAGTTTTGTAGGACAGTTCTAGTTGAACTAATCCTCTGCCTCCTTCGGATCTGGGCACATACAGACGATCAACATCAGCTTTGGGATGATGCATGCGATATCAAGTGAGAAGCTTTCTCGTTTTGGCGTCCATTCGCTTAATTTCAGCTATGGTCCAGTTAAGGACATTAAAGCTGTAATGCACCACTGGGACAGCCAATGTGTTTATAGCTGATATTCTATTTTTTGAGTTTAGTTCAGTATTTAGTATCAGACGTACACGCCTGTAGTATTCTTTTCTTATTTTTTATTTCATTTGGGGGTGTTGTATGCCATCTCCTTCGCTAATTCCTAGGTACTTATAAGCTTCTTCATGCTCCAATTCCCTAATCTTTGTGACAAAATCTAAATCTATTGAGGGTGTTTCTGTAATTCTACCTTTCTTGAATGTTACTTTTGCACATTTATCTAATCCGAAGTCCATACCTATGTTGTCACTAAAGTATTTTACAATATTGAGGAGGCCTTTCAACTCATTGTCGTCTTTGGCAAAGAGTTTGAGATCATCCATGTATAGTAGGTGATTGAAAATTTTCTTATTTATTTTGTAACCATAGCTACTGTTGTTCAGTTCATGTGTAAGAGGGGTTAAGGATAAACAAAACAGAAGGGGTGACAGAGAGTCTCCTTGAAAAATTCCACGTCGGATATTCAGACTGTTGGATATAGCAGTGCCCCCGGTGTGCCTAAGGTATAGTTTTGTGTTCCACATCCCCATGCTGTGCTTAAGAAAGTTTAATACCACAGGGGAGACTTTGTACATTTCCAAAGCCTTAAGGATCCAAGAATGTGGAACACTATCAAAGGCTTTACGATAATCAATCCACGCTGCACTGAGATTTCTGCGTCGTCTCCTGCAATTTTCCAGGATCATTTTATTTATCAGAAGTTGATCTTTGCAGCCATATGAACCTCTACTGCATCCCTTCTGTTCCAGCGGGAGAATGCTGTTTGTTTCGAAGAAGGAGTAAGTACGGTTCGTCAGTACAGACGTGATCAACTTATACGTTGTGGAAAGACATGTTATCGGTCTATAATTTTTCGGGTCGTCTGTTTCAGTTGTTTTTGGTATGAGGTATGTAATACCTTCAGTAACCCATTCCGGGATTTTATTGGGATTATTTACAAGCGTTGATAATGTTTTTGCAAGTATGCCATGGGTAGATGAGAGATGATACAGCCAGAAATTGGGCACCTTGTCATTTCCTGGGGATTTCCATTTTTGGGATTTCGTTAGTGCTTGCCTAACATCATCTGTGGATATATTTACCCATTCTTGCAGAGGTGTATCCAGCAGTCGTTCTTCTTCACGCCGTATCCATTCTGCATTTGGGTTACATTCCTTTGGGTTGCTCCAAATATTTTCCCAAAATGTCTGTACATTATCAATCGATGGTGGCGTTTCGACATGTATAGGCGTTTTTCCAATTTCCCTGTAAAATTTCTTAAGATCTGTTCGGAATGTTTTATTTTGGCGATAGAATCTACAACGTTTCTCGTATCGTCTTGTTCTCTGTGCTTTTAGCTGAAGTTTCTGTTTCAGCATTTCCTTGATCGATGGAATATCAATTAGGGATTTAATGCTATATTTCCGTTTGATCTTTTTGGATTTACGTGTGGAAATATTAGGGTTTCTGGTGAGCTCATCTAATATAGACAGCTCGCATCTGATTTGTTTTATTTCTCGTATCAGTTTGGTTTTCCAAGCTGGTTCTCTGTGTCTGTTAATTCTATTTATTGTCTTGACACCAAGCTTCCGAGTCGCTGCTAGAGCTGTTGCGTATATGACGTTGTTAACTTCTGTTATGTTTCCCGGTGGTTTATCTGTTAACAGTGTTTCCAGTGCAGCATTGTATATTTTCACGATGTGCTTGTTGGGATTTGTCATATGGATTTTCGGGAGCTGGTCTCTCTCTGACAATTGTATGAAAGTTACTCTGCTGAGTACTTGGATGACGTCATTTTTCGCTTCGGTGATTTCAGCTTCGTGGTTTTCAAGGAATTCTAAATTAATGTACCTGGAGTCATCTTCAGTGACAATTTCTGGAGAACTAGAGGTTGTGTCTAAGGCAGAATCTTCGGTTTCATTTCCTGGGAGATGATTTCGTATTCCATTCGCTTTAGCGTCCACCTCATCCTCTGTCGCATTCTTTATTTCAACATTCGTCTCAACAGAGTTTGAGTGATGGGTCATAGTATTTTGCCTTATATCTAATTTTATCTTATCTATTTCTGCCTTTGAGAGTCTGTTGTTTCGCATGATATCTCTGCGGACATTGGCAAGCATGTTTGGATTGAGGTTAGGTCTTATATCATTTCCCACCATATTTCTCCATATTTGGTATGTTTGATTGGTGGTGTTCTTTGCTGGGTTTTCGAGTGCAGTGAAGAAGGATGTCATAACTTGTCGATACTCTTCGCGGCTCCATTTCGTTCGTTTCATTTTTACTAGTCGATTTGGCATTGAGACACTTGGTCCAAGGTTGGCGATAATCCGGGTTTGGTGACCTAGTGTCTCTTCGTGTGTGGAAGAGTTTGTTCCAGTGACAGACTTTTCGACCTCAGACTGGTTCCTCTCTGAGGGACGCGGCCCTTGTTGTCCCGGTTGACGGCCGATCCGGTATGAGATATTTTTCGTATTCATTGAAATTGGTAGAGATGCGTTTTAACCTTGACCGCCAAGGGGTAATTTTGTTCAGATTACCAGCTTTAGGACGAGACTTGAAGAAGGTCCAAGAGCAAGACCAGGTTTGAGATAGTGGGTTTATTAATATATCGAAGTTAAAAGTTCATAACAGTGTATGGTATTCAGTTGGGTAGATAATACTAAGTTTTAACTTAGTATAAGTCCGAGAGACACCTCCAATTGGGATAATTAGATTTCAGTATATAGGCATAAAAAAAAAAAAAAAAAAAAAAAAAAAAAAATGGACACGGGTGTCCGCTTAAGGTCTGGGGTGTGGATTAAAACTTGAAATACAAGTTAAAAAAAAAAAAAAAAAAAAAAAGAAATTATTAGAGGAGAGAAAAGGGGACTGAAAAGCAAGAAATTAACTTGAGACATTAGGATTTACAATCATATCAAACTAAAGGAAAAGTATCATTCAAAGATGCTACATTTACCATTTCTTACAACTTCGGAGCATGGCACAAGTGACTCTCCACAAATGTTCAATTTTCCGTCGCCAACGACAGATACTTATCAAATTTTATGGGGTAGGCTGGACTTATACTACAGTTTGGTAGGGGGAATATCGAAGAATTCATTAAACAGAGGGGTAGGAGCAAGGGAATAAAAGTTATACTTTTCCGGTCATCTCTCAACCTACTTGCCGCTGAAAGATATGTTTTAGAATATTCACTCAAAGAGATGATAGACAAAGGGCAGAGCATTGTAGGAAAATTACACCTGTAGCCATGAAAAAACAAAAAACAAAAAACAAAAACAGAAAACACAGATATAATACAGTATGATCCCTGTCAGTGTGGACATATCTACATGTACATTCAATGTATATATATATATATATATATATATATATATATATATATATATATATATATATATATATATATATATATATATATATATATATATATATAGAGAGAGAGAGAGAGAGAGAGAGAGAGAGATTAGCAAACATGTACATATACACGCACCGACAGAGATATGGGATGACTAGGGTAAAAAAAAAAAAAAAAAAAATGGACACGGGTGTCCGCTTAAGGTCTGGGGTGTGGATTAAAACTTGAAATACAAGTTAAAAAAAAAAATTATTAGAGGAGAGAAAAGGGGACTGAAAAGCAAGGAATTAACTTGAGACATTAGGATTTACAATCATATCAAACTAAAGGAAAAGTATCATTCAAAGATTATTATTATTATTATTATTATTATTATTATTATTATTATTATTATTATTATTATTTTTAAACTAGTATTTAACATGTAAATAGTTTGATTAATTTACTTTTAAGCGATTTTTGTTAAATATTATTCTCTTTTTTGTAGTCTGTCATTTTAATCGCTCTATTGTAAATTTTATTAAGTGTAGTTTAGGAAAGAAAAGAAAATAAGAATAATGAAAAAGAAAAAGGTTAAACAAATAAGTTATTTCATAGAAGTTAAAAGGGGAGGTTTTCTTCTATTCTTCAAAAAAAACACCCATTCTTGGCTGCATGTAGGAAGATCAATACAACTATGCATACCTAATCTATAACATCGAATAGCCCAAGTCAAGTCTTGATTGGTCGTTGTCTACTGGGGCAGCTTATATCATTCACGTCCTAAAGCTCGTGGCAAATTTTTGTTCTCAGTGCGGGCCGAATACTGAACATATTCGGTCGGGTCGCTCATCGAAGAAGACGACGCATCTAGATTTGGCATTTAAAGGTGTATTTTAATTAAAAAAAAAAATAAAAAAATTATTTTCTTGGATTTCCTTCCTGGTCCTAACTAGCGACCGAAATTCAAAAATTGTTTCATTAAATTTTCCACTAATCATTTTTGTAAAATGAAAAAAAAAAAAAATAAAATAAATAAAAATGAAAATAGATGAAAAGTTAAACTGGAACTACTGATGTCCTTACGGGACATATTTTTAAGATTTAGATATCAAGGTCCTTGTACTTTGATAGGTTTTGAAGTTTTGATAGTTTATTATTATTATTATTATTATTATTATTTTCTTGGATTTCTGGTGTATACTCATTTCTTTCCGGGTCCTGACCAGAGACCTAAGGTCAGAAATGGCGTCGTCACATTTTTCACTGAGCAAGTGAAGAAAAAAAACAAACAAACAAAAAAGGACAACACGCGTATTTTACATAGATAAAGCCCTTCGTCAGTTGTGGGATATACTTATGAGAACAATTTTTTGTATTTCTTTAAGGTACAGGCTGCCAGAAATGTTTTCATGAGTCTACTGGGATATTTTCCAACCAATCCTAGGGCTCCAACTACAGAAGGGGTTTTGATGTTCTCATGAGCCCCATTTTTGAGATTTCTATTATATTTTGATAGCTTTTTGAAAATCTTCAAAGATACATTTGAGTCCGCAAGGACTGCTGCATCAATAAGGAGGCATTTTTTTGTTTGGGAATTTTATTATTATTATTATTATTATTATTATTATTATTATTATTTCCTTTGATATCTGGCGTTTAAACACTTTTTTTCCGGGTCCCGCCCAGGGACCTTAGGTTAGAAATGGTATCATGACATATTCCACTGCAAAAAAAAAAAAAAAAATTATTATTATTATTATTATGATTATTATGATCCTCATTATTATTATTATTATTATTATTATTATTATTATTATAATAATAATAATAATAATAATGATAATAATTATCATTATTATCATTATTATTATTATTATTATTATTATTATTATAATAATAATAATAATAATAATAATAATAATAATAATAATAATAATTATCATTATTATTATTATCATTATTATTATTATTATTATTATTATTATTATGATCCTCATTATTATTATTATTATTATTATTATTATTATTATTATTATTATTTCCTTGGATTTCTGTTGTATGTTCATGTCTTTCCGTGTCCTAACTAGAGACCTAAGTTTCGAAATAGCTTTATGACATTTTCCATTGATTAGTTTTTATAAAAACGAAAAAGAAACAAAACTATTAAGAACACATACATTTTACATGGATAAAGACCTTCGTATTATTATTATTATTATTGCTTTTGTTGTTGTTGCTGTTCAGATTCTTGTTGATGTCTTCTTAGTTCGTTAAAGGAGTTGACTCCCCCCTTTATAAAATCCTCCCAGTATGCAACAAAAACTGTTCCTGTCGGAAATACTGGCATTCCGCCAAAAGACCTTTAATACAATCTCTTCGCTACGAACCTTGGTACGGGCAACAGGTGTTTAAATTCTTTCTCTGATATGACGTCATAGTGTCAGGGCAATTACATGTTTAAAGGAGGGACTCAAATCCTTCAGTGGACTAAGAAGACATTGACAAGAATCTGAATAACAACAACAACTGCGGAGTAAATTCTCCCTTTTAGCGCATGTACCCTAAAACAATTGTAATCTAAAACATACACACAACAATACACACAAAACATATGAATGAATTGTATGAAATTAAAATACAATTTACCATGTTTTTCCACTTACTTCTGTGCGTTTTATTTTTCTGTCAAGTATGCTCTTAAGTCGATAAAAACAAAGATAATTTCTGCTGCTATGATTTGAGTGGACTACCATAACATTATGGAAACCGCCGACATGATTAGGAAAACAAAGTATTTACCCACAAGATAGATAGATCGATAGATAGATAGAGAAATAGATAGATAGATAGATAGATAGAGAGAGAGAGAGAGAGAGAGGGAGAGAGAGAGATGTGTGTGTGTGTGTGTGTGTGTGTGTGCATGTATGTATTTCCAAAGAATTAATGGACTTTATTTTATCATTTATATAAAAAGTTATTTTTACTCGAGCACCATATTTGAATAGACGCTGCGTTTTATTTTAAGCCTTATCTATTTTGTCTATCGGTTGGAGTAGGCGAGGACACTTATCAAAGAAAAATTCACCCTCCGACATGTATTCGATGCTGTGTCCCCCTTTTGCAGGAGAAACCACCGTCTGGTCCGGTGTGTTTTAACCGCTCAACCACGAAGAGCCTCAAAATCTGGCTAAGTTCTATTTGCCTTTTAAGGAAACTATTCTGCTCTAATGGCAAAATAACATTTGATGGAATATATATATACACGTTACAGACAAAAAACTCGTGAGTCACCTTGCATTTATTTTAAAAAAACAGGCGAACGTGAGAGATGTGTTGTATTTTATTAATGGCGTCCTAGATATGACGATAACCTAGATCCGCGTCCTGCGTAAAATGTTAACTGCATCCGCGTCCTGGGTAAGACGACTGTTGATTAGTTGTCCTATAGATATTGTTTGCGGTGGACTTCGCTCCAAGGAAGTGTACGAAAATTGTAACGCTGCATGAACACACTCGCAAACCTTACAGAAAGAGAAGCTCGTGACAGCCATCATAGACGTGTGGTATCGCGATCCCAACTTCAATGAGGACTGCTCGAAATTAGCGTACTCCGTGAAAAATCACATCAAAGAGCTAAAAAATAAACGCAGATATACAAAGTACTTACATGTGCACTGGGGTCATGTTTCATTGGAAAAAACAAAACCAAAATAATAGCGGAATTATTCGTTTTGTAATAATTTTTTCCCTCAAAAATTCTTTTTCTAGTAATATTTTTATTACAAATAAGTATTGCTGTATTAAACCCTGTTTTTTGGGGGGTGGGGGGTGTCAACTACTTGCCCATAGCTGAAAACTTAGCAGATTCTACCACCTCGGGTCAGTGTGGACCTGGGAACTAGAACATTCTACCCCAGTGTGCGAAATAAACGGTTCAGTTCGACATTCTAACCACCTGAAGAAGGCCGGAGCGTACAACTGCCGAAACGTTGTAATAAATATGGCAACAAAGTTAAGGACAATAGTCCGAATAATGTAAATAGTGTTCACAATATATTTTGTTAAATTACAAATATTTTGTATGAGAAACATTATATATTGTTTTCACCAATAGTCCCTCAATTGACTTTCAAGATTACCAAAATATTCTAATAAGTAAAATATTAATACAGGTTGTAAATGTTAAGTCAGCACTGACTAATGTTAGAAACAAAACATATATAAGTGTCACTATTTGAAGAAAAATAAAGATTGTGCCATAATAAATGTATTTTCATAGATTTATTTTTTTTATTTATCTTTTGTTTCGAGGTAATTTGCACAAAATGGCAAAATCAAAGAGACTAAGAATTGAGGTGAGGGTACAAATTGAAACCTTATTCAAATAAAGCTAGTCTCAAAGTCAAATTGGCAAGAAGATGGGATGCCTTATTTGTTACAAAAAGAATTAGAAATTGGCGCAAATGTTTACAGAATAAGAGAACAGCACCAAAAGTGCCAACTGCTGCTGAAGAGAAACGCTTCATTATTGAGCGGAAAAGAAATAGAAGGAAAACTGCTCCAGAGTTGACAGCTGAACTTAATTTGTCTCCACGACTTTCCGCTTGATAAAATCCCAACTTATCAACTAAGTTAAGTTTTTCTTTTACATTTATTCGTACACACACACGGACACATACACATATATATGGCGACAAAGATGATGACAATAGTCCGAATAATGTAAATAGTGGTCACAATATTCTGTTAAAGGAAAATAAAAGGAAAACTACACACACACACACACACACACATATATATATATATATATATATATATATATATATATATATATATATATAAAGAAATAATCATACATAGAATCAATCAGCAATATTAATCGCATTAATATTGCTGATAGATTCTATGTATGATTATTACTTTATATATATATATATATATGGTGCTTATTATATAGAAATATATAGAAAATAGGAAAATAGGAAAGAACTGGTTAGGTAAATAATCCAAAGTTCTTTAGTATTTTTGTTATTATTTTTAAAAAATAGTGCTCGATACAAAAGTAGAGCATAAATATAATTATTTATTTAAAAATATGATTCCAAAACGCTACATAAGAGATCTCATGTTTCAAAACAAGAGAAATTCTTTTTGGAAGAACTTATTTCAGAAATAAGTTATTCCAAAAAGAATTTCGTTTGAAGATTGAACAGAGCTTACTTTAATTCAATTTAATTCAAATAATTATATTGAAGTTTTCGGCTCTTGTTTTGAAACATGAGACCTCTTATGTAGCGTGTTGGAATCATATTTTTAAATAAATAATTATATATATATACATATATATATATATATATATATATAGATAGATAGATAGATAGATAGATAGATAGATAGATAATAGATAGATAGATATAGATATAGATATAGATATATCGTCTTAAATAAAAGGATAGTTTCCAGGTCGGATTCTTCTATCTTTTTTTCTACCAAATTACGTGTTGCTTTTGGTCCAGTGTTTCCTTCCTTTACCAAGGACCGTCTGTCTTATCACAGCAAGACTTCATTAATCTACAAATTCAAGTATCAGGGCGAAGCTGAGTTCATAGGACGGGCGAGACTTAGATTGGACCAACACGTTTCAAAGTCTGTGAGATTCCATTCAAGCATTCATACTCGTGCATCAAAATCTGTATACGATTCGGTAATTGGGCAGCACCTATGAAAGAATAAGAATTACTCGGCGTGTTTCACGATATATTCATTCCCTGTTTTGCATATGGGAAGATCTATAAAATATTAGAAGCCATTTGTCTAAGATTGCAATGGCCGTTTCTATGCAATCAAAAGGAAAAACGTTTCGCGGGTCCTTTAATTGTTTTGAGGTCAGTGAGGAAACTCTTCTTTTTTTTTCTAATTTATACGCTTCTCTTGGTTCATTAAGTATTTACTTTTAATCATAAATTCTTTTCGGCCTCTTCCAGCTTTTTTCTACAAATATCCGCATATCTGCAGATCACGTCCATTAAGTTAATTCTGACAACGATCGGGCCCTGAGGAATTGTTGAACGAAAGGTTACCTAGGTCCTTAAAAGAAGAATATTTATTCTGTGGTACAAAAGCATTATTCATATATATATATATATATATATATATATATATATATATATATATATATATATATATATATATATATATATGTGTGTGTGTGTGTGGGTGTGTACAGGGTGTCCATAAAGTTCGTGTGCACTTCAAAAAATGTATAACTTTATTTGTATTTGCGATAGAAATAATCTGTAAAAAATGTTATAAAGTTTAATGTACCTAGTTTTAATTATAACTAAAATAAATGATGTGATTTCAAGCATTATTGTAAATCAGTTGGCAAATGTTTTCCGTGAACTGCAAAATCGTATTGTATTTGTATTGCTAATGATGGAAACTTAAATAAAATCTCAATAAAACCTTAAAAAATATGTATTTACTTCTTTCTAATCCTTTTTACAAATTATTTCTATCGTAAATTCAATTTTTTTAAAGTGCACACGAACTTTATGGACACCCGATATATATATATATATATATATATATATATATATATATATATATATATATATATATATATGTGTGTGCGTGTGTGTGTAAGCAGCAATCATTCTTTTATGCACATTTCATTGCATACGGCAGACATGGTGCTTTTTAGTTTTTTGTACAATTTCTAATGCGGTCTAATAATAATCATCTGAAAAGAAAAAAATAATATTATGTTAAGAAAAAAAACAACAAAAAAAAAAACGAGTGAAGCAACCGGTTTCGCTCCCGCTCTTCAGGCTTCAACGGGAGATTTAAAATTAACACAGAAAAATATACAATAAACGGAATTGTAAAAAAAAAAAAATTGTATCCATTCTGCACTGAAATTTACTATTGAAAAAGAGTCCAATCATCAATTGGCCTTCTTGGATGTATTAGTACATCGCACAATAACAGGTTTTCTCAATTCCGTTTATAGAAACTTACTTACGCTGGGTTGTACACGCGTTGGGACTCTTTTTGTCCCACTAAGCGCAAGATTAACATTATTAAAACCCTCCTACATAGAGCATTAAAGATCTGCTCTGAGCCCTTCTTGAATGACGAAATCTACTTTATCAAGGATACCCTGTGTAATTTGGGTTATCCTCTTGATACTGTTAATTCAGTTATCCGTAGTAAAGTTGAAGAGTTCAGAAGTGCTGAGTTCTACACTGTCAAAAAATGCCCAGTTTACCTCAGATTACCCTGGATTGGTACCAAATGTGAAAAAACAGCTAAACAAATTTCATCCAATGTTCGTTGTTGTTTTTTCTCAGCTGAAGTTCGGATTATTTTTCAAACTCGGCCTATGTTTCGATCTGCGTGTAAAGACGTTCTCCCTCCCCATCAAATTAATTCAATTATTTACAAATACGTTTGTAGTTTCGGAGCTGACTACATAGGGAGAAGAACTCAACGCTTAGACATGAGAATAAAACAACACGTTCCTACAAAAATTAGAAATCACACCTTGCCTTTGAATGGACTCGTCCCGAACACCTATAGTTCCGCCATATGTGAACACCTATTAAAGAACAGGGAATGTGCAGCCAAATTTAGTGTTGACTGGTTCAGTCTGAAGTCGGACGACCGGCTGACTGGCTGATCGGTTGATCGGTTGAACTCTCTGCCTTCGGGCAGAGAGGAACCCGAAGGAGTCTATGCCGAAGGGTGGAGTCTCTTTCGGGGAGGTAAACCGACCCTGAACCCGTTTATACGGTTCAAAGGGCATATTTTTGGCCGAGCCCACGGGCTCGGAGATCCCACATTAAACCGGCCTTGTGCTACATGCTGCCCTTGTGGGGGGGGGTGACTAAATACTAGTGTTGACTGGTTCAGTCTGAAGTCGGACGTCCGGCTGACCGGCTGATCGGTTGATCAGTTGAACTCTCTACCTTCAGGCGGGGAGGAACCCGAAGGAGTCTACGCCGAAGGGCGGAGTCTCTTTCGGGGGGGGGGGTAAACCGACTCTGAACCCGTTTATAGGGTTCAAAGGGCATATTTTTGGCTCGGAGATCCCACGTTAAACCGGCCTTGTGCCACATGATGCCCTCCTGGGGGGGTGACTAAATACTAGTGTTGACTGGTTCACCGTGTTGTCCCGGTCTCACTCCTTATTTCATTTAAAGGTTCTGGTGGCACTTTACATCGGGTCCCGTAAGCCTTCTTTGTGCAAACAACGTGAGTGTTTGTTGGGACTCGCTGTAATTTGTTTCAAGTTCCTTCTGCATATATTTTTTTCTTTTTTTTTTTTCAGTTTCCTTTTATTGTACATTTTTCTGTGCTAACTTTAAATCACCCGTTGAAGCCTGAAAAGCGGGAGCGAAACCGGTTGCTTCACTCGTTTTTTTTTTTTTTTGTTTTTCTTAACATGTCTCGTTTTATACTTTTATTTCGATATATATATATATATATATATATATATATATATATATATATATATATATATATATATATAGTTTATTCGAAAATTGTAATATAAATATGTTATAAAATCACTACATAATAGACATTTTGTTTCAACACTTCTGGTGCTCTACTCTGTATTGAGCACTCTGTTAAGAATAATATTTTTGTTCCGTATATACCAATCCTATACTTGTATATATATATATATATATATATATATATATATATATATATATATATATATATAGATAGATAGATAGATAGATAGATAATATTAGTGGTAAATAGACACATACTTATGCAAAATAAATAAGTATTTACGATTCCAATGGAATAAATTATGACGATGGAATATTAGTGTTTAAGCCTTTTCAATATATATATATATATATATATATATATATATATATATATATATATATATTGCTCAATAGTAAATTCCTCGGTAAATAATTTCTCGCTCGAAATAACAATTGCTCGAAAGGCAGATTGCTCGTAGTAATTTCGAAGCCCAAAGCACTACGTAATTAAAGAACATTGTATCAAACTATCACACAACAAGCAATGTTGAAGATTATTTAAGAAGTGTTGCATATAATATTTCATACTAACAGAGTAAATTTTAGCAACAATTGTTATTTTTTTTTATTTTTTAAATCACGAAGAATAACAGTAATAATAAAATGTACCCTTTATTTTAAACTATGTCAAAAATTCAATGTAGAGAAAAAATAAGTCCTGCTATATAAATGTACACGTTCTTTAATTTTAACTGTCCAGTTAACAACAATAAAATTGTATTATTTTATCTTATAGTAAATATTAGAAACGATATAGTTTTATTTTTTAACCAAACGTTACGAGCAAACTGCTTTTCGAGCAATTGCTACTTCCTCTCAGTTTGTTCTATTATGACATTATTTTCATAGATTTTTTTATCTTTTATTCTGACTTAATTTATACGAAATGTCAAAATCAAAAAAGCTAAGAATTGTGGTGAAGGTGCAATTTAAAATTTTATTCCCAGGACGCTATTCCGAAAAACAAATTGCCAAAAAGATTTCTAGACATGGTTTGCAATATTCGTTACAAAGACAGTTACAAACTGACGCAAATGTTGACATAATAATAACTGGAGCACTAAAAGGGAGAACTGCAGCTGAAGTTAAACATATGTTTGCCATATTCATGACGTTTCGACCATTTTAAGCTCCGGACTTCTTCAGGTGGGATTTCGAACCGAATCCTTTATTTAGTGCAGTGGGCTAGTTTATTAAAATCCCACCTGTCTGGGCTTTTTTTGGATAACCTAGTATCAGTTAATTCACTTGAGTAACTCAATCAAATCCCAAAATTTTTGTTCTAATGTAGCTAGGTATTGAACTCACAACTCTTTGGGCCAAATCACTTTTTAGATTACTCAACCAACGCTTCTATCCACTAGGACATCAGTGAGCGAATTTTGAGGAAAAAACCAAATGTCTCAGTAACCGTGTTTTAGCAGAGTCTCTTTTAGAATTTGCTATTGTTGTCTTGCTCTAGCTCACTGTATTACTGGTTCCCAAACTGTATTCATACCTATGCATGGTCCGCTTGTGGCTAGCATATGTGCTGATACCTTATATTTTCCTATTTTCCAGTGATGTTCTCTGTCTACTATTTGAACTTCATCTTACAAAGGGTGATCTTCCCTTTTTCCCTGCATATATTAAGCTTGATTTTTTTTATTGTTGTTTTTCTCTAGCTCACTGTATTACTGGCTCCTATATTGTATTCATGTCTATGCTTGGCCGTCCAGGAGAATTTTATTCACCTCCTCGGTACCATGTGCCCTTGCTGTATGAGTTTTTGCGACTTATAAACCTAAAGTATCAGTAACCATTTTTTACCTGAGCTTATATTTTAATTTGTTGTTTTTGTCGTTTTTCTCAACCACTCTACATTACTGGTTCCCATATTGTTTACATATATGTGGCTTGGCCGGGTTAGGAGATTTGTGGACTAGCATATGCGCTTATTCCTTAAGTGTTCATATTTTCCAGTGATGTTTTCCGGCTATTATTTCTACTTTATCTCAGTAGGCAGTGATCTTCCTGTTATCTGCATATATGCTCAGGCATGCCTGATTTTCTGTTTCCCCTCGTGCTATGATTTTAGAATGTTCCTGCAGTCTCATCTTTAGAGGGCGTGAATATGGAAATAAAAATATGGACAGCAGTCTGAACGATGTAAATAGTGTAAATATTTACAATACCTCATCTCAGAAATATAGAGATCCTGAAGAAGCCCGGAGCGTACAACGACCGAAAAGTCGTGAATATGGCAATAAAGATGAGGACAGCATTCTGAACGATGTAAATAGTGTAAATATTTACAACACTTCATCTTAGGGATATAGACAGATCCTGAAGAAAGCTGGAGCACTAAAACTACCGAAACGTCGTGAATATGGCAATAAAGATAACGACAACTGTCTGAACGATGTAAATAGTGTAAATGGTTACAACACCTCATCTCAGGAATATAAATAGATCCTGAAGAAGGCTGGAGCGTACAACGGCTGAAACGTCAGGAATCTGACAATGACGATGAGGACAGTATTCTGAACGATGTAAATAGTGTAAATATTTACAACACCTCATCTTAGGAATACAGACAGATCCTGAAGAAGGACGGGGCACTGCAACTGTCGAAACGTCGTGAATATGGCAATAAACATGAGGACAGCTTTCTGAACGATATAAATAGTGTAAATGGTTACAACACCTCATCTCACAAATATAGACAGATGAGAAACACTTGAATATTGAGAGCCAAAGATATAGATGGAAAGCTGTTCTAGAGTTGAAGGTTGAACTTAATTCCTCTTGACAGTAACCCAGTGTCGATCTCAACTGTGAAAAGCCGACTTCGATCAGCGGGGTTGAGGCGGTTGGATAGCCATGAAGAATTTCCTGTCAAAAGTAGTTGAATAAACAGATAGGATAGTTATGGGCAAAAAAGTCGCGAAACTGACTATTGACAGATAGTGGAAAAACGTCTTGTGAAAAGACGATTTCAAATCTGAACATTTGATAGAAAATGGTGAGTGTATGCGAGAAAGGTAGGAGAAGGAAGGAATGATGAATCTGCGGTTCCAGCAGTTAAGCATGGTACTGGATCTGTTAGGATGTTTGCTGTCGGGGGAGATACGGCTGGAGAGTTGATTCAGGTCATGGGAATCATAAAAAATGATCAATATCATTCAATTTTACAAAGACATGCTATCCATTACGTTTACGCAAAAAAAAAAAAAAAAAAAAATCACCTTTCGAGAAGAATTTCGATTTTTACAAGAGCTTATATCGCAATTTTTGTGTTGTCATTAATTTCTTTTTCTCTAGCACTCCTTAAGGATATTCACATATTTTATTTATTTCTATGCTTGGTCGGCTCAGGAGATCTTTGTGGCCTAGCATATGTACTCATTTCTTAAGTTTTCGTTTTTTTCGGTGAATTTCAGTGACATCCTGAAGAAGCATGGCACGTGGAACTACAACAACCTATCCCGTTGAATGAAATAAAGGGTTTGATTTGAAATTCCAATCACCTGAAGAGGGCCGGAGCGTACAGTGGCCGAAACGTTTTGAATATGGCAGCGAAGATGAGGATAACAGTCCGAATAATGTAAATAATCCCTTTTTGATATCTTTTCTTTCTGGCTTTCAAATATTTATCCCCCCCCCGATTTTTCTTCATATTTAAATGAATTAAAATTCATTCTTCATTTTTTTTCTATTTTCTTTCAGTTTCAAAATTGTTTTAAATTTTTCTTAATTGCTCATAACGAATATTTATAAGCATTCTTTCTCTCGTTCTTTCTTTCTTTATTCATTTCTTTCATTCATATTTTTCTTTCTATCTTTTGTTCTTTCTTTTTTAGTTTGTTCTTTCTTTCTACTGTTATTTCTTTATTTCTGTCTCTATTTCTGATTTTTTTTTCTTTCTTTCTTTCTTTCTTTCTTTCTTTCTTTCTTTCGTCCTTTCTTTCTTTCGTTTTTCTCTGTCTTTCTTAGGGTATTTCTTTCTTTCGTATTTTCTTTCTTTCCTCCGTCTTTTATTTATTTATATTTCTTTGTTTCTTTCTTTCTTTCTTTCTTTATTTATTTCTTTCTTTCTTTCTTTCTTTCTTTCTACAGTTATTTCCTTATTTCGGTCTTTATTTTGTTCTTTCTATTTTTCCTTTTTCTTTCTTTCATTCTTTCTTTCTTTGTATTTTTCCCTTTTTCTTTCTTTCATTCTTTCTTTCTATTTTTCCTTTTTCTTTCTTTCATTCTTTCTTTCTTTGTATTTTTCCCTTTTTCTTTCTTTCATTCTTTCTTTCTATTTTTCCTTTATCTTTCTTTCATTCTTTCTTTCTTTCTTTCTATTTTTCTTTTTCTTTCATTCTTTCTTTCTTTCTATCTTTTTCCTTTTTCTTTCTTTCATTCTTTCTTTCTTTCTATCTTTTTCCTTTTTCTTTCTTTCATTCTTTCTTTCTTCCTATTTTTTCCCTTTTTCTTTCTTTCATTCTTTCTTTCTCTCTTTCTTTCTTCCTATTTTTCGTTTTTTCTTTCTTCCTATTTATATCATTCTTTCTATTTTTTTCCTTTTTCTTTCTTTCATTCTTTCTTTCTTTGTATTTTTTTCTTTCGTTTTTCTTTCTTTCATTCTTTCTTTCTTTCTATTTTTTCCCTTTTTCTTTCTTTCATTCTTTCTTTCTATTTTTTCCATTTTCTTTCTTTCATTCTTTCTTTCTTTCTTTCTTTCTTTCTTTCTTTCTATTTTTTCTTTTTCTTTCATTCTTTCTTTCTTTCTATCTTTTTCCCTTTTCTTTCTTTCATTCTTTCTATTTTTTCCTTTTTCTTTCTTTCATTCTTTCTTTCTTCCTATTTTTCGTTTTTTCTTTCTTCCTATTTATATCATTCTTTCTATTTTTTTCTTTTTTCTTTCTTTCATTCTTTCTTTCTTTATTTCTTTCTTTCTATTTTTTCCTTTTTCTTTCTTTCTTTCATTCTTTCTTTCTTCCTATTTTTATTTTTCATTCTTTCATTCTTTCTTTCTTTCTATTTTTCCTTTTTCTTTCTTTCATTCTTTCTTTCTTCCTATTTTTAGTTTTCATTCTTTCATTCTTTATTTCTTTCTTTCTTTCTTACTTTCTTCCTATTTTTCTTTATCTTTCTTTCTTCCTATTTTTAGTTTTCATTCTTTCATTCTCTCTTTCTTTCTTTCTTTCTTTCTATTTTTCGTTTTTTCTTTCTTCCTAATTATATCATTCTTTCTTTCTATTTTTTTCCTTTTTCTTTCTTTCATTCTTTCATTCTTTCTTTCTTTCTTGCTTTCTTCCTATTTTTCGTCATCTTTCTTTCTTTTTTCTCTTTTTTGTTGTGTTAAAATCATTGAACATTTTGACGCTATTTATCAGCCTCATTCTGATACTATTTACGGAATTTCATATGCAAAGTATGGAAGAAGATATCAAATATATTCGATACATATGACAAGGCAACTCACCCATTTCTTTTCACCTAAATTTATAATTTTGTAATATCTATCTATCTATCTATCTATCTATCTATCTATCTATCTATCTATCTATCTATCTCAGTTCTTTTGTGTCTTCGTCTGTTCATATCTATCTATCTTAGTATTATCTTATCTTCATCCATCTATCTATCTATCTATCTATCTATCTATCTATCTATCTATCTCAGTTCTTTTGTGTCTTCGTCTATTCATATCTATCTATCTTAGTATTATCTTATCTTCATCCATCTATCTATCTATCTATCTATCTATCTATCTATCTCAGTTCTTTCGTGTCTTCGTCTGTTCATATCTATCTATCTATCTTACTATTATCTTCATCTATCTATCTATCTATCTATCTATCTATCTATCTATCTATCTCAGTTCTTTCGTGTCTTCCTCTGTTCATATCTATCAATCTTAGTATTATCTTATCTTTATCTATCTATCTATCTATCTATCTATCTATCTATCTCAGTTCTTTTGTGTCTTCGTCTATTCATATCTATCTATCTTAGTATTATCTTATCTTCATCTATCTATCTATCTATCTATCTATCTATCTATCTATCTATCTATCTATCTATCTATCTATCTATCTCAGTCTGTCCATTATCTATCTATCTATCTATCTATCTATCTATCTATCTATCTATCTGTGTCACTATGTGTTACTGTTGATCATGGTAAAAATGGCTGACACTTGATCGATTTCACACAGCTAAAAATACGGGATGTGAATGGGAATTTTTTCTGCGTAATCAACGAACTTAGAATTAATTTTTACTAGTCAAAGGGTGGCAGACGCAACAAGGAAGTTAGACGAGCCACCCACAACCACTGAGGAGAATTAGCGGGAAATGATAATAAGATAAAGTGGAAATTATGGATTGGAGAAAAGCCTGTAACGATCACTCGTGAAACAGACGAATTCACCGAAATCATGAATCAATTTAATTCTGACAATAGAGATTACGAATTCCCCAAATGCGTCGTGCCTCCGCGCTGGTTTTGTTGAACTTGAATAAATATGAATTACCCAAAGCGAATGATGAGGGAGAGAGAGAGAGAGAGAAAGAGAGAGAGAATGAGAGGGAGAGGGATAGGGAGAGAGTGATTAAGGGAGAGATAGAAAAAGAGAGATAGTTCCAGTCACCGAAAGCGAGACACCCCATGTGATTATCAGTCAATGAGAACTTTACTGACTCAGTAAAACAAACTTTACCAAGTCGACAAAAGTGACACATCCGAGTTAGAAGCTGGTTGGGCTGATAATTGTTCGCATGTGAACTTTTGTTTTTGAACAAGGATCTGACATAAAAATTAGTATTTATTCATATTTATACTTTAATTTCTTTGAGTTTATTTTCTTTTTTTCTGTATTCGTCCTGCTTGAACCCGCCTAATACGAAGATACCTGACTACGATTCGCTATTTACCGTCTTATGATCAAAGCTATCTATCTAAGCCTCTCCATAACTATTTCAGCCTGTTCCTATCTATCTATCTATCTATCTATCTATCTATCTATCTACAGTAGTTTAACATCACTGTCACAATCTCTGTTTCTCTCTCTGTCGTTTAATAACGTTCTCTCTCTCACTTACTGTATTTAACTCAGTCTATGTCTAAATATCGAGTACACATTTTAGCAATTTCTTCTCATCTTTTGTCTCAAGTATAAACCTAGCCAATGTTTATTTATGTTTCAAGTATAAAGCAGACTAATTCTTACCTTTTGTCTCATACTTTATAAAGTATGAATTCATTGCGTTATTTGCCCTTATATCCAACGTTAAATGACCCAGAGAGTTTTTATATGCTGTTTATTTATGACTCAGGTATAAAGCAGACTAATTCTTACCGTGTGTCTCAAGTATAAAGTATGAATTCATTGCGTTATTTGCCCTTATATCCAACGTTAAATGACCCAGAGCGTTTTTATATGCTGTTTGTTTATGACTCAGGTATAAAGCAGCCTATTTCTTACCGTGTGTCTCAAGTATAAACTATGAATTCATTGCATTATTTGCCCTTATATTCAGCGTTAAATGACCCAGAGTGTTTTTATATGCTGCTTACTGTTCCAGCTTAACGTAACATGCTTTGTACTTGGTAATGATTTCGAACTAAACTCCCCCACCTCACCAGACACCAGAGAATCTGATCCTCTTTAATTTGCTGCGCCCCATTGAAGTCGAGTAAATTGCTTGAACGCGCGCCACAGCGGGACTCAGGCAATGAAGCGAACGATACGTAATTGCCCGCCTCTGATCAACAAAGCGTTATTTTCTGTTTTTCTTTGAACATTTCTTCTGTTTTTTTTTTGTTTTTTTTGTTTTTTTTCCTGACTCGTAAAAGTGTGTCTGGTGAATCAGGAGGAATAAAATAAATTAAAAGCAAAGACAAACACAAGCCTGAAACAAAACTCAGTCAGGACAAATATTTTTTTCTTCCATATCTGGATATAATCAAAGATGATACCGAACTAGAATTGACAAGAGAAAAGTCAGTCAAAAAAAAATTATTCTTTATCTGACTCAGGTCTCCAAAAATGTTTCTAAGCATTAGTTATAAAATAAATTTGCAATTCCTTATACAGTACACATACACACACCTGTCACAGGGCTCGTCTCTGTGCTGGTGGTATCACGGCTAGGACTAGCTTGGAACGGCTCCGGCCTGGACCAACTATGACAAGCCAAGACCAGCTATGACTAGCTTAGACCAGCTTCGACAAGCTACGACCAGCGGCCCGAGTGAAAACACTCGGGATAAAAACCCACCGTTAAAAACCGACCCTTATGTCACAACCTGACTCAGTAGGGGGTCAAGTAAATATCCATACACACACAAACACACACACTACATACATACCCTGCATACTACTCTAGACAACGCAAGTGTATTATTAAAATTATGGTATGTATATAGATGTGCACATGTGTCGGAATTACGGTTTTATTCCTATTCAGTTTTCATTTAAATGGATTTATAAATAATCTGATAGTTTTCTAGCGAGACCTGTCATGATTGATTTAAATTCTTCAAGGAAGGCTAAAAGAAAAGGCTTATCCACTCATTGTTAAAGATTAAGAAATTTAGCATTAATTTTAAAATCTTAAATGACAACAGCTTCGCATGGACTTTTGAAGCCATGTTGGTGTTGTAGCTTTTTTAAAAAAAATATTTTTTAAAACTATAAAACAATTTATAAATTATTCTTCTGTTAATTTGGTAAGCATTAGTATCCTTGGACACACCAATTTAGAGCAGTGGTTCCCAAACGATGCGGCGCGCCTCACTGGTGCGGCGAAAGAGGATAGCAGGTGAGGCGGAATGACTGAAAGGACAATCAAAGATTTAGAAAGAGTTTCAAAAACGTCATATTCCAAAAATAAAACGTCCTGGCTATGACGATAAACTACATCCACATCCTGGGTATGACGATAAATTACATCCGCGTCCTGGGTATGACGATAAACTACGTCCGCCTCCTAGGTATGACGATAAACTACATCCGTGTCCTGGGTAAGACGAAAAAACTACATCCGCGTCCTGGGTAAGACGATAAACTACATCCGCGTCCTGGGTAAGACGATAAACTACATCCGCGTCCTGGGTAAGACGAAAAAAACTACATCCGCATCCTGGGTAAGACGATAAACTACGTCCAACAGCAAGGCCTCTGATAATACGTTTTCGAAAAAAAAATGTTGCCGGCTATACGTTTTTGAAAAAAATAATATTACCAGCTATACGTTTTTAAAAAAAATAATATTACCAGCTATACATTTTTGAGGAAAAATATTAACAGAAATTGATTTTTGACAAAACAAAAATATTACCAGGAAAAAAAAAGTTGTTCGCATTATATGACCCATTGAGGTTGATATGCCGTAAAACAAACCAAACAAAACCAAACCAAACTAAAAATAAATACGATTTCAAAATTTAAAATATTATAATGGATTACTTGCAATTGCAAGCAAATGTCCCAGTGTAAATAGTTATAAATAATTATTGACCGATTTTATCAAATGATATTTTGATATACGATATGTGATTTTTTTTATGCAATATATCAAGTATTATGACTTAATGGTTAGAACGTTCCCATACTGACCATTAGGCCATGGTTCAAATCTCACCATGGCCGACTTATCAGGAAGTCTCTATCATGAGGTTATCGGACTAGTGTGATCGATCGCGGTACCTTTGGAAACGGGTTGACTATGAGTGAAATTGGGCAGACGAAACACTTGGGGTCGTTGATAACTGTGTTTGCACGAAGTCACAGGTCATCATGGCCGAGGGCTTGAGCGTGCTGGCTTTGTTCAAATTGTTGATCACGCTTGATAACACGCTCTTTCCCAGAAATTGTAACTAAGCATAGTTGCAGTATAAACCACAGGTGGTCTCCGTGGGTGAATGCGCCTGGGAAAGCATCTGCAATAGGGATTGGTCAGCCGCCCTATTAGACGGGTATCCTTGAATAGGAGTGGCCTGCTATACAAGTATTAAGAATATAGTAACTAGGATCAGCAAATTGGAGGAGAGAGTTATCAATGGTAATGTTTTGACTTCGAATCTGCGATTATCTCCCTTTGAACCTGTGTCTATTTTTTTAATTTTTTTTTTTATTTCTTAAATGTACTTTTTATCACATCAAATTTGGTTAGGGTGGAGCAAATTTTCATTCCGAAAATGCAGCCCAGAAAAAAAAAAGTTTGTGAACAAATTGTCTTGAGAGTTGGAATTAACATTACAGTTTTCACGTAAAGAGATTTTTGAAGATTCTACTATTTTTATAGGGAGGCAGATAATGACTGATTTAAATCCCTTGGGGAATAAAAAAAAGGTGAAAGGATTATCCACTCTGTTAAAGATTAAGGAAATTAGCAAGCTGTTTAAAAGGACAAACCCTTGACTTAGGGATGCTTAATGTCTCTAGCATTTTTTTTTTCAAATAATGTTATAAATATAAAAATAATTCACAAGTAACCTCTGTTAGCTTGCGGCGCAGCTGACTACCTTTCGGCGGGCATTAGTGAGTCCCTAGCACACCGGCTGAGAAAGGCTATAGCGTCTTCTGGATTTCGAACAATCGTTAAAAATTTAAAGTTGAGTGCATTTTTCAAAACTCATTTACTAATTCACTTTGAGCCAGAGGGACTTTTTTTTTCTGAATATTTATTTTTTCATATATTCAATATTGACAATGATAACGTAATTGAACCAATATCACATGAACTTTAATTATTTTTTTCGCCTAATCGCACTTTTCTGGGTAATGGTAATCTTAGTGCTGCCTGATTTTAAATTTTAAGTAACAGCCTCTTATAGAAAAACATTATGCACTAAGCACTAATGGGTTAGGTTGGTAGCACTTGTTAAGGTCTCACTCATGAGCAAATGGTGAACACCAAAAAAAAAGGGGTCAAAACATGAAAAAATAAACATTAGAAATCATTACCAGAAATACATTTTTAGAAAAAAAAATTGCCAAAGCTGGTAAAAAATAAAAACTGGTTTTAAACGACGCCTAAGGAGTTGATATGCCGTTGAACAAATAAACGTAACTTATCCCCTAATAGGTTAAATTGCTACAGTATTCTATTTTTTTTAACCCCTTAATACGGAGGGGCACATGTGTACTGCAGCCGAAGTAGAAGTGGTGTTTCTTGAAAAAGATGACCTGTCGGAGCTCAACTCTCAAAAAGTCGGGTTTGAATTCAAGGTTTCCTTCTCCTGGACCGCTTGCCACCCAACGCTATAGAACCCAGTCTGTCATCGTATTTGCCTCGCCATGGCTGCATACAGTCTAGAAGAAGGAAAACTCTGTATTCAAAAATACAAAATTGTCCTTCTCCTAGCCTGGTTGCCACCGAACGCTATAGAAACCAGTCTGGCATGCTATTCATAATATGTTTCGCCATGGCTATATACAGTTTTGAATTCAGTTTCAGCATTCTAGCTTTTTTAACCCTCGTAACCCGTAGGGCCATCATTTTTACTGCAATCCGCATTAGAAGTGATGTTTCTTGGGCAAGATGACATGATGGAGCTCAACGCTTTCCGGGCCGGTCTTGAATTCAGGATTTTACTTCTCCAAGACTGGTTGCCACCCAACGTTATATAGGACTCAGTCTGTACTGCAATGTACCAATGGTTGGGGAAAGAGGAAGTGGAGTCATAATTTTCCCAATAGTATTAGCACATAAGTGAATTTAATGGATCCGAATGGAATTCGAACTCGGCTCTCCGTGACGCTATCCATTACTCCACCTTGCCTCCTTATTCTCGCTTACTAGACGTTAATTAAACTGAAGATGGTACGAATCTTACTAACTATTAACCATTTGCCTGTCCAGGGCATTTTTTCAGTGTACTATCCAAATGCTGAAGCTTGTATCAGTTTCATAGCTAATGCAAGCAACTCAGCATATTTGCCGAATAGAATCTGCAGATATATAATGTTTCATATAATAAAAAAGTACAAATCATTTTATTTATTCTATGTACTGTGCACAGTGCAAATAATATGCAAGAGAATTAGACATGTAGCTGTAGGTGTAGAAACCAGGTGATAGATATCCAGTGACGTTTTTATTTCTGCTCCATAATTTACAATCGCGTAAAAAAAGTTTGTTCTGACAACGTGGCCTATAGAGTATACCAATTATGAAGAATCAAGGAAATAAAGTTTATTCTGAGCTTTCATATGAAATCTACTAAAAGGTAAAAGTAAAAAAAATCTGATCTCCTTTCAGATGTTTATAGAAAATTAGTTTAAGAACGATTTGACCATCTATAAAGAATGCAGTAGCCTACATTGGGTAATGGTACTTCAAAAGAATTTCTGTTCAAATTATACAGATTTATCCCAGCATCCCATCCACTTTTACAAACAGTTAATCTGACGAATTTATCCAGGCATCTCTTCTGCTTTTCCAAACATTTTGCAAGGCACTCTTTTGGCATTCTCAACAGTTGCGTAATCCTGTTGTTAATCTCAGGGATTTATCCAGCTACACTTCCGCCTTTCCAAACAGTATACAATTTCCTCTTTTGGCATCACCATCGGTTGCGTAACGATGTTCTTAATCTCAGAGACTTATCTAGACATCCCTTCTGCTTTTCCAAAGATTTTACAAGATTTTTCATCACCATCATGTTTTTAATCTCACGCATTTATACAGACATCCCTTCCTGTTTTCTAAATATTTGCAAGGTCCTCATTTCGCATCAGCATCAGTTGTCTAGCGATGTTTTTAGGCTCACGGACTTATCCAGGCATCCATTCCTCTTTTCTAAACAGATTGCAAGGTTCACTTTTGAGATCACCATCAGTTGCCTAAAGATGTTGTTGATCATACGCACTTATCCAGGCATCCCTTACTCTTTTCTAAAGAGTTTACAAGGTCCTCCTTTGGCATCACCATCAGTTGCCTTGCGATGTTGCTAATCTCACGCACTTAAACAGGCATCCATTCCGCTCATCAAATAGTTTACAAGGTCCACTTTTGGCATCACCATCAGTTGCCCAACGATGTTGTTAATCACACGCAATTCTCCAGGCATCCCTTACTCTTTTCTAAAGAGTTTACAAGGTCCACTTTTGGCATCATCATCAGTTGCTTATATTTTTAATCTCACACACTTATCCAGGCCTCATCTATGAACACACATCGCTTCTCTGTTTTCTGATTTATAACTATCTCTATATATAAAAGGCATGATGTGTGTGTGTGTGTGCGTGTGTGTGTAACGAATGCACGGCCGTGATTTTCGACGGATTTGCACCAAAATTTACATGCACATGCTCCGAGTTAGCGGGAAGGCCAAGACCCAACTCCCATCGATAGTGGAAATAATCGATTTTTTCATGCTTCTACGGCAGTTTTCAGGTAGTTTGCGGCCCCTTTGTACAGGCCAAAGTGAGAGCCAATAGCTGGCTGCCACGAATAGGCAGGAACATTCTATTGGCATGCGGGAGAGCCAACAGCTGACTGACACGAATGTTAACTAGCACGCTAGCATGCAATAAACAATCGATAGCTTCATTCGTCATAAGTGAGAAAAATTTAAATTTGCATGACACGTTACTCCAATTAGCTCATTCGCTTGCTTAAACTCAACGTTGATTCTGATTCCGCAGAACTGGGTTGGGTGTGAAAAAGTATATGTTGCTAATATTCTTTTTTCATTCGGTTTTTCCAGTTACGAGGCTTTTTTTTAAAGCTGATCGTTTTGTGTTCATTTTATTTAGTTCTTTTTTCGTAACAGATTTAATGTTTAGTATAGAGCTTCGAAAAAATTCGCAGTGTGAGATAGGCAAAGAGTAAGGCATGTAGCAACACCAGCACGGCAAAGGGCACTCCTTTAAAGACAAGGAAGGGCAAACACATTTTCAGTCAAGAGATAGCGATTGCTGTATGAGCCGTACGATTTTTGAATCAAGCACGGGCAACGCCGGGCCATGCTGCTATTTGCAAATGGAATGTCTTGATCTATAGTGTTTCAAATAATAAGAATTCGTGCATTATATATGCTGCACCGAACTTACCCTATTCACTATGCATCGCATGTGATGCAAATGTAACAATCCTTTCAATAAAGTGTAAAAATACATATCTTTCATTTCAGACGCTACATCATTGGCCGAGCCTCCGGTGGTCATGTTTGATGAGCAAAATATTTGATTAGGGAGTTCCTCAGATATCCTGCTCAAAAGTAGACTCTTTTTTTTTTAAGCATCCTTAGTTTTAACGCTCTTTTAAAAGCATGGCTCGTTGGCACCACATATGATATCCGGACGTAGAAATCACATGTCCTGTCCATCGTATATGAGACGCAGGACAGACGCACTGTAAAATCCTGTGGGTAAACCCAAATTTTGGCTTTTTGTGCCCGATTTGTAGACAATCGTTTCACAGGTAAAAAGGTAAATTGAAGCGTCAGAGATGTCGTTCTACTGTCAAATGAAGAGAATATCACGGATAGAACACCTGAGTAACCGGAAGATTCTCAGCACAGAAACGGCAATAATTACAATCAGCAACGGATAGAGTGAGGCAATTCTGACACAACTAGACGCCTTATGACTTGATTTGATAAACTGTGCTTCTTAATGCACCGAGTGAATGAATTTAAGCGTGCTACTAGATTGGCAATTAGGTCCCACACTTTTCCAGCCGAAATAAATAGACGATATCGTCATTCCTATTCTAAGAGTTTATTTTCTCGCACATCTCGCCCGTGGAACTAACTCACGTCCGATTTTTGCACCTCTGCCAAGATTTAAATACAACGTCAATCGCCATTCCTTTTTTTGTCCTTTCTTTAATCCACCCCATTCTCAGTTTTTTTTTTCATTCTCATTTACTCCCCGTACCCTCCACCATGCAACCTCGTGACTTTATCGCCTTCCTTTTGGTAAAATGATTAAAAAAAAGATTCAAGAAAACAACCTTTTAACTTTCTACAAATGCTAACTATTCTGATGAGCTGTTCTCACTGTTGCCTGTACTGCATGGATTTAAGTTACTCGGACACTTAGCCGACGGACATTTAGCTGAATGGACTTTTAACCGAATAGACATTTAGCCGAAAATGTAGTGGCTTACTTACATGTATGTCACACTCTTATATCGTAATGTGTTACATATATATATATTTATTTACTGGATAAATTTATAATTTTTCGTTGATTTTGACAGGCTTTTTTAAAAAATCTATTCTGTATATATTATATGATACTTCAAATATTACTGTAAGATGATAAGTATTTTGAGAAAAAGCACATTTTACTGCAACAAAAATAATAAGCTTTTACGGTATGAAAGATCATTGCAATTTCGCTTTTAATGATCATTATCTTCAATACACTCAAATATTTAAAAAGATACTAATTTCAATAAACAAATATTGAAATAGGATAACTTTTAACTTTAAAATTAGATTTAGTAAATTAATTACTTGAAATTGAATGGTAATTATTAGTCCTATTCTACCTTATAATACTACTAATTAAAATACTTAAAGTATTGTTTTTTTACTATTTTTAATTGTAATTTTTCGGCCAAATATCTGTCGATCAAATGTCTCTTGGCCAAATGTCCTTCGGCCAAATGTCCGTCGGCCAAATGTCCGTCGGCCAAATGTCCCTTCGGCCAAATGTCTCTCAACCAAATCGGCCAAATGTCCGTCGGCCAAATGTCCGTCGGCCAAATGTCTCTCAACCAAATCGGCCAAATGTCCGTCGGCCAAATGTCTGTCGGCCAAATGTCCGTCGGCCAAATGTCCGTCGGCCAAATGTCCGTCGGCCAAATTACCGTCGGCCAAATGTATAAACGGCCAAATATTCGTTCGGCCAAATGTCTCTCAAACAAATTGGTTAAATGTCTGTCGGCCAAATGTCTGTCGGTCAAATGTCCATCGGCCAAATGTCCGTCGACCAAATATCTCTCGGTCAAATATTCGTTCGGCCAAATGTCTCTCAGCCAGATCGGTCAAATGTCCGTCCACCAAATGTCTCTCTGCAAAGTGTCCGTAAGTCAAATGTCCATCGACCAAATGTGTCTCGGTCAAATATCCGTACGGCTAAATGTCTCTCAACCAAATGTCCGTCGGCCAAATGTCCGCCGATCAAATGTCCGTCGACGAAAGGTCTCTCGGCTAAATGTCCGTCGGCCAAATGTCTGTCGGTCCAATGTCTGTCGGCCAAATGTCTGTTGGCCAAATGTCCGGCTACAGAATTTAATCATGCTACTCGATTAGCATCTTATCGTTTTAACTGTTGAACTCGCAAGATAAAATCGTAAGTTCTATTCTAAGAGTTTCTTTCCTCGCGGTTCTCGTCGGTGCATATCGCTTCCGATTTCTTGTAATCCTGCTACCTACAATTTTCAAACATTTAAATGCAACGTCAATACTTAGGAGTGTGACGATCCTGGGAAGCCCGAACAGGATTTATTCTTGGCAGATGCGATCTTAACATCATAAGCTATCCCTGTGACATTGCGTTGATAACAATCACGTAAAGAAAACTATAGTGACTCCTCGAGAAAGTAGTAAAGAAAACTCGAAGAAAGAATTGGAGATAAATTGTACGAAGAGAGAATGTACGTTTATCAGTAAGCAGAAAAGCTTAGGATGCGAACAAAAATCAAACAAATGCGAAAATTTAAATATTGGTAAGTTATTTAACAGTAATCGAAAAATGTTTTAAGAAACAATATAATATTATTATGAAAAAAATACAGTGTTGAAATGCTATGTAATATTAATCATCCAATATGGCAGTAAATGCTGGAAAATTTCTTTAGAGATGAAGAAGAGACACGATGCAAAAGAAACAAAGAAAAGATTGCAGAACTATGAAATATGAATCCTCGTATATAACAAGAAGGCAAGACAATTTCCTCAGAGATGACGAGCAGATTTGAAGCAAGAAAAACAAAGAAAAGAATGCTGAACTGCTATGTAATATCAATCCTCCTATATGGCAGTGAATGCTGGACTATTTCCTCACAGATGAAGAGGAGACTTGAAGCAAGAGAAACAAAGAAAAGAGCACTGAACTGCTATTTAATATCTATCTACCTATATGGCAGTGAATGATGGACTATTTCCTCACAGGTGAAGAGGAGACTTGAAGCAAGAGAAACAAAGAAAAGAGCAGTTAACTGCTATGTAATATCTATCCTCCTATATGGCAATGAATGCTGGACAATTCCCTCACAAATGAAGAGGAGACTTGAAGCAAGAGAAACAAAGAAAAGAGCAGTTAACTGCTATGTAATATCTATCCTCCTATATGGCAATGAATGCTGGACAATTCCCTCACAAATGAAGAGGAGACTTGAAGCAAGAGAAACAAAGAAAAGAGCAGTTAACTGCTATGTAATATCTATCCTCCTATATGGCAATGAATGCTGGACAATTCCCTCACAAATGAAGAGGAGACTTGAAGCAAGAGAAACAAAGAAAAGAGCAGTTAACTGCTATGTAATATCTATCCTCCTATATGGCAATGAATGCTGGACAATTCCCTCACAAATGAAGAGGAGACTTGAAGCAAGAGAAACAAAGAAAAGAGCAGTTAACTGCTATGTAATATCTATCCTCCTATATGGCAATGAATGCTGGACAATTCCCTCACAAATGAAGAGGAGACTTGAAGCAAGAGAAACAAAGAAAAGAGCAGTGAACTGCTATGTAATATCTATCCTCCTATATGGCAGTGAATGATGGACAATTTCCTTAAAGATGAAGAAGAGACATGATGCACAAGAAACAAAGAAAAGAGTGCTGAACCTCTATGAAAAGGTTATGTGAAACCTGGACAATTTCCTCCCAAAGGATGAAGATACTTTTGGCGACAGAAATATAGTTCTAAAGAAGGATGCTGAGCACCCCGATTTTATCATTGTGATATTTTTGGATTACATCAAGTATTTATAATATAGTAACTAGGTTCAGAAAAATGGAGAAGTAAGTTATCAATGGTAACATTCTGACTTCTAATGTGCGTTTATCCCCCTTGAATTCTCTCTCTGTTGCCGAACCCTTTTGCAAATATTTGTCAAATGTAATTGTGTCTATCGATAAGTAAGCGTCGTCTCTACTTAAGTCTACCGGAAAAGATGAATCGTTTATAACCATTTTTACTGGTAAATATTGGTCGTTTATACGTAAGAATATAGTGAAATACTCCACGATCATACTTGAATCTATAGGCAAATAGTGATCGTTATACGTGAGCCTATAGGAAAATATTAGTCTTTATACTTGAGTCTATAGGCAAATAGTGGTCTTTATACTTGAGGCTATAGGCACATATATGTTATTTATGACTGAGTCGAACGTACTGGAAAATTTACGTCAAAGGAGAGGAAATTGTGACGAGCCATAATCAGCCACGACGGGACCCAACATGGCATATAGAAGAAAGCTCTCCTTACCCACAATTGCCTCCTCCGTACATTTCTTCATGTCGACGTACAATCTATTGGCTTCTTTTGTTTTGTAAGGATTTCCCATCGAGATTGAATTTTTTTTTTTTTAACACTTTTCTTTTTCCCAGTATGTACCCATATAGACTCAACGCACATAAAAGTGAAAAGGAAACCTGATTTTCATTTGTGACAAGCAGAGAATTCACATCATAGCTTATTTTTGGTAATCTGCTTGCATATTGATCGGCTAACCTCTGTCTATTTTGGAAATATATTCCTCAGTTACTCTCTGTCTGTTCTTTTACATCTATCTATCTATCTATCTATCTATCTATCTATCTATCTATCTATCTCAGACAGTTCGTATCTATCTATCTATATATCTATCTATCTGAATGTTTTCATATTTATCTATATTTCCATCCAATTAATTCAGCCCATTCATATCTGTGTCAGTTTAATATCTATCTATCTATCTATCTATCTATCTATCTATCTATCTAATTCAGGCTGTTTAGTATCTATCTATCTATCTATCTATCTATCTATCTCCGTCTGTTCTTATATATCTACGTTTTAAACACTTTTGCCTTTATATTTTCTTCTTTTTTTCTTTCTTTCTTTCTTTCTTTCTTCTTATCTCTCCCTCTTAATATCATAATATTTCTGTCTCTGTCTCTGTCTCTGTGTCTCTCTCTATATCTATCTATATTATGCTATTATATTTAATATCTTTCTACAGTCAACGACAAAATGATTAGTATACCTATCAATTTTGAATATTTTTATCCATTTCTCATAATCTAATACCCATATCATGCCAGTTTTTTTTGTATATGTCAATAAGCACAAAAAAGAAATATAAAACTCATTTTCTAGAACAATAGTTTAAATACAACAAATCTGTCAGGCGAATTATGCAAAATAGGAAAAGGCAAAATTATTCATACAGTATGAAAACTAGGAAAAATTTATCAATTTTCACAATACTAATATTCAATACATATGGCCTCTCATCTTTATAACTTGCAATCTTTTTCTAAATTTTTTGATGAGATTTAAACAAGTCTTTTATAGGATTTTCTTTCATTCTTCAATGGTTACACGTTCTAAATCCTAAGGTTTTTGGTGATCGATAGTTCATTCGAACTTTCAAATCTTGCCATAGATTTTCAATAGGATTCAAGTCAGTACTCATTGAATGTCATGGTAGCACTGTACTAACCTTTTGAAGCCACACAATCACTGATAATTGGGACCATTATCTTGCTGGAAATAAATCTCCGACCTAGATGAAGATTTTGCGCTGATAATTGTAGATCTTCCTCCAGCATTTTGATATAGTCTGCAGATTTCATTATTCCCCTTATTGCAATTAATTGTCTAGTCCCCCTTGAGCTAAAACAACCTCACAACATGAACGATATGCCTCCATATTTTAATGTTGCCACTGTGTTCTTTTGAAGGAAAGCATCAATTCCAAATCCTTTGTACAAAAACTCAATTTTTCTTTCATTGCTCCATAGAACTTTTTCCCCAAAGCAAATTTATTTATCCAAGGACATTTTGGCAAAATTGAACCGAAAAAAATGTGACATTGTTTGTGAAGAGGGGTTCATCGTGGCCCGTTTCCATACAACTCATTTGTATTTAAAAAAAACCTATTGTGCGAGTACTTACGCGGTTACCCATCGTAGCCAAACTTTTGGCGATGTCTTTCAAAATACCACTTGGATTTAACTCGCTACACAGTTCTCGTGCAGTTCTCGGTGACAATTTAGGTTTTCTTTCACGCCCACTCAAATTCTCTGTCATACTAAACTTTTTAAACATCTTTATAACGGACTGTACCGTAGATCTAGGGATAGCTAACCGGTTTGAAATTATGCTATAACTACTTCCCAACTTGTGGAAGTTAATAATTCTCTGTCTCAAGTTAATGCGAAGCTCCTTTGTTTTCCGCATCTTGTTGTTAACATAAGAATAACAATGGCGACACTCTATGCACCACATGATGTTCATTGCTAGAATTATTACAAATATTCTTCTGAATAAATAGTCTAGACTGCTTCTCCGATGAAATAATTATGTAAATTACTTATACTTACACAAATGAATCAATTTAAAACGATATTTTCTACTATATGATTAATTTTGTCTTTTCCTATTTGGTATAATTCGCCTGTTAATTTTGTTGTATTTTAACTATTGTTCTGAAAATTGAGTTTTATATTCCTTTTTTGGTGTTTACTAATATATAAAAAAACTGGCATCATACTGAGATTAGATTGTGAGAAATAGATAAAAATATTAAAAATTGATGGGTGTCCTCGTTGACTATACGTACTCTGTTCTGCTTAAGCGTTATATATGAAGTCATATCTATAAGCCTATCATTCGTCCATGCTTAGAATATTGCTGCCACATATGGTCTGGTGCGTTAAATAACAATTTAGCAGACTATCATTTTTTAAAGGAATTGAATTCCTGAGTTTGACATTCGAGGTCAGATGGAAGACAAAATAAGGAAGTCGATCTTGATTGGTTGAATGTGCGTGGAAAAGAAAATAGAGAAGCCTTTTTGAGAATCTAATGTCCATATGATGCGTGATTTAATATGTTAATAAGTACAGTAAAAGGAATATAAACCCGCTTTTAATAGTGCTGTAACTATTTCCTGTCTTGTGGAAGTTAACAATTCTCTGCCACTAGTCAACGCCATGCTCCTTTGTCTTCCCCATCGTGTTGTTAACGCAAGAATAACAATGGCGACATTCTATGCATCACGTAACGTTCTTTGCTGGAATTATCACAATTATTCTTCTGAATAAATAGTCTAGACGTCTTCACCGATAAAATAATTATGTAAATTACTTATACTTACACAAATGAATCAATTTAAAACGATATTTTCTACTGTATGATTAATTTTGTCTTTTCCTATTTTGCATAATTCGCCTGTTAATTTTGTTGTATTTAAACTATTGTTCTGAAAATCGAGTTTTATATTCCTTTTTTGGTGTTCACTAATATATAAAAAACTTGGAATCATACGGGTATTAGGTTCTGAGAAATGGATAATATTCTAAATTGGTGAGTGTATGAATAATTTTGTCGTTGGCACACACACACTCTCTCTCTCTCTTTATCTATCTATCTCCTATTGTATCTACTTGTTATATATATATATATATATATATATATATATATATATATATTAAAAGATTGTGATTAAAAAGACAGCCAGTTGATTCTTATCTATCTCATTTTATTTCATCTATCTCATATTATATTTCTAGCTATCTCATTATATAGCATGTACTTGTTATGTGGTCCGTCAAAAATGTGTGAATTTCTTTTCATTTTTCATTTTTCATTTCAATTTTTTGGAAGTAAAGTCTGATGATCCAGAGCCCTGTTAAAGGGGTTATGGTGAAATAATTTATTACATGGAACCGTAAGATGGTTTGTTTTTATTCAATATATATATATATATATATATATATATATATATATATATATATATATATATATATATATATAGACAGAGAGAGAGAGAGATGAATAGATTGCGATTAAAGACAGCTATCTGTCTATCAATGTATCTATCTATCTATCCTTGGTCCTGTTCTGATTTGTAATTTTCATTACTAACCTTCCCGCTGATATCAGCTCTGAACTTTATATCTACGCTGATGGTACAATACTTTATACCTGCCTCAATAGTAAGGCTTATCACTCTGACAAGGTCAAGATGCTAACCTCCAGGAAAGTGACTTGATGCGTTTTCTATGACTAACGTTCTCAGCTGACATGTAGTGGAAAGACTATATTGAATCCATTACTATGTCTGCTGCCAAGAAAGTTGATTCACTGTGCCGTGCGAGACAATTTTTCTCTCCAGAAATTTATCACATATCTATAAGTCTACCATTCGTCCATGCTTAGAATATTTCTGTCACATATGTCCGGTGCCCTTGCTATTTAGCTCCTTGATAAAATACAAAGGATTATCAGCAATATTATTAGTACTGTTCTGTCAGCTTTGCTCCAGTCACTTTCCAACTATCTTAAGTTTGCTTTCTGTGTATTTTCTATGAATATTTCCATGGTAATTGTTCAGATGAGCTCTTCGTTATGGTACTAGTTTTTAAATTGTTGTTTTATTCCCCTCCCCCCACAGACAATGAATTGTACATATGGGGACTAATTAGGATTTTCATAGAGACATTGAGGTATTATGGTGAATGTAGTAAGAAAGGTAGGTAAGAATATATTGTTTTGGTGTTATGAATGTTGTATGTTTGGGTCAGTGTTTGTGGCTAGCTAAGTTTAAAGTTAAGACAGATGAAGGCCGTCTTTTTCACCATTCCCAATTTTGGCATTGTGCCACATTTTGTAACCAATTCAAAATAAATATAGACCTTCGCTATGGATGATACATATGGGGACTAGTTAGGATTTTCATAGAGACATGAGGTATTATGGTGAATGTAGTAAAAATGGTAAGTAATAATGTGTTGTTTTGGTGTTATGAATATTGTTTGCATTTTAGAGTCAGTGTTTGTGGCTAGCTAAGTTTAATGTTAAGACAGATGAAGACCGTCCTATTTTTCGCACTCCCCATTTTTGGCCTTGTGCCACATTTTCTGTTTTTAATACGGAAATAAATGTCACTCTTCGCTATGGTACCTAGATCTAAACAATTTACAGTTGACTCGATGTAGCCGTAAGTTCGATGCTAATTATCTTTTTTCGCAATTCTCTCTTATGAAACTTCCTTCCGGCTGCATGCTTCTCAGCCAACTTTTAAAAAATTTAAATTCAATGTCAATCGCTATCTACTGTTCTCCTGATCCCTCTTTTCTTAATTCGCTCATTTTTTTAATCTTTCTGTTCTTAATTCTTCCAAACCCTGTAACCTCTTCTGTCTTGGTTGCTTTAAAACTGCCTTGCATGGGGTGATACCGATTAAAAAAAAAAAAATCTGTCCTCTATTGCCGTTCTTGGAACGAATGTATGGTGACAGCGAATTCTTCAAGGAAAACGTCCATGAGAACTTCCCTCTGCCTGAGAACAGATAACCTTAGACTTTGAAGAGATAGGAGAAACATCTTCACAATAGTCTTTTCTTTAAATTAGCCGTTTGGTGAAGAATCTGTCGAATGGTACTTCTGGGTATGACCTAAAACTCCACCAAACAATGTAGTCTCGTCTAGGGGGCAGTATTAGGGTACCCCAAACTATTGTTACCTACGGGTGATCTAGCACCTTTTTGCCCCCTACCAGGGTTACGGTATTTATTTGTTTTGTGTGTGTATGTGCATGTGTGGTGGGATTGATATGTGTGTGTATCTAATATGTGGAGGGTCAGGAAAATGGTGGGAAGAAGGAGAAGGAATTTTTTTCTTTTCCCTTTTTTCGCTGGATGATTAGCATGAATGAAAATGAGGATAAGTGTAAGCAGAATGTGATGTTTGAGCGCGTTTCTATGTGTGTGCGTGTCTGTGTATATGTGTCAGGGGGGAATCTCTACTTACCACTTCAAGCCAAGCATGCCATCGTATTCCTGATCAGACAGAAATTGTGGCTGTGTTTCCTTCCTTTTTTTATGGATGAGCGTACACTGCTGGTGAACCGGAAGTCATCGGGGATTGGATAATAAATTGCCAAGAAGAATCGCATGGTGTGCACTTCGGAAGATGCAAAAATTGTAGCTAAATGAAGGTACAGAAATCGATACCCGATCAGTATCGACTGGGTCATCGTGGAGATGGGATATGATGCGAAAGCCCCGAAACCCCTAATGGACCTTGGCTAGAAATATCACTGATGATGTGTACTAAAGCTTCTAATTGATGTACTTTACGAAATGGAGGCATTTCCAAAGTTTTAAAAATGAAGATGGAAACGGTTGATAATTGACAACCAGAGAAGTCAGTCATCATGAAACCTTTTTTCGACTTGAATACACATTATAAATCAGTGTGATTTCTAATCTTTTGGCTACTGTACATCTATCTCTGATCAGTTGCCTGAATCTCTCTTTGTTTTCTTTTCCTTATTCACGAATATGTTGCAGATCTTCCAAGTTCTTCATTGTTTTATTTCTAAGCGGAATGCTGAAATAGTATTGACAGTTTTTGTGATAATTAATATAAGATGGCTGCTCGAGTTTTTCATTTCACTTAATATTAATTTTTCTTCTGTGTATTTTCAGATTCATGTCTTCCGTCTAAATTCCTTCCAATTTGTCTCGTGCTGCAAAGCTGTTATTCTGTCTAAGACATTCCAGTCTCTGTGGATTCTTCCATTTTGTAATGATGACAAAACCATTTCAATAATAGCTACTACTTTCTACTATCCTACTTTGATATTATCTTCAGTTGTCTATCTCCGATAATCATCTCAACTTCTTTGATTCAACGTCACGAGCCAATAATTCCTGTTTTGTTCTTTTTTCACAAGTTCTTTAACATTAATTGTCGAGATGGTAAAATCTTTAGATGGAATTGGAGGCATTTCCAAATTTCAAAATATGAAGATGGAAACGGTTGACAGAAGGTACACAATTCGATACCCGATCAGTATCTGCTGGGTCAGACCCGAAACTCTTAATGAACCTCGACTAGAAACATCACTGATGATGTGTACTAAAGCATCCAATAAATGTATTTTACGAAATGGATGCATTTCTAAATTTTTAAATATGAATTTGGGAACGGTTGATAGTTGACAACCGGAGAAGTCATTCATCATGAGAGACGTTTCGACTTGAATGCACACTGTAAATCACTGTGATTTCTAATATTCAGAAACTTTGTAAATATCTCTGACCAATCCCCTCCAATTCTCCGTTTTTTTTTGTTTTTTTTTCTTGTCTGCAAAACTGATATATTGTCTGAGACTTTCCAATATCTATAGATGCTATTCTTCCCTTTGGTAGTGATGACAAAACCATAAATTGCCAAGAGGAGTAGAAGTGTGTGGTCGAGAGGATTAAAAAAATTGTAGCTAACGGAAGGTACACAAGTCAATACCCGATCAATATCAGCTGGCTGACCGCGGAGAGGGAGTATGATATTGAAAGACCCGAAACCCCTAATGAGCCTCGACTAGAAACATCACTGATAGTGTGTACTAAAGCATCCAATCAATATATTTTACGAAATGGAATATAAAAGGAATGTGGATAGTTCGATGAGGGTGTAAATGGCAAGAATGTTACTCGTATGCATTTTTAGAGTCATGCCTTTCGTCTGAATGCATTCAAATTCCTTCCAATTTGTCTTGTGCTTCAAAACTGTTATTCTCTCTGAGACTTTCCAAAGTTTGTTGATGTTATTCTTCCATTCGGTATTGGTAGGGAAACCATTTCTATAATATTTACTCACTGTGAACAAAGCTACTACTTTGTACTGTCTGACTTCGATATTAATGTCAACACCTTTTTTTGATTTTGATTTCTTGGAGACAATATGCGTCAAGGTTATAACTATCAATGCCCGAATCAATAATTCCTGTTTTTCTTTTAACATTAATTGTCGAGATGGTAAACTCTTCATATAAAATTGGATGTATTTGCAAAATTTTAAATACTAATTGCGAACATTTAATGGTTGACAACAGAAGGAGTTATCCATCATGAGAGCTGTGTGGACTCCAAGGCTCATTACAAATCAGTGCGATGTCTCATATTCAGCAACTTTCTAAATAACCCTTAATAGTTGTCTTCAGATAGTTGTCTTCAGACCACCGTGTCTTTTGCCACATAGTGGAAATGCTACAAGTCTTTTAATCTCTTTAAAGTCTTACGAGGAATATTGGAATTATCTTGATAGTTCTTTTCATGTCGTTGCTTAATGTCGATAAGATGGTTGTTCGTGTTATTCATTTCACTTCATATTAAATTTCAGCAGAGAAAACAAAAACTTAGAGGTGGAGGGAAGAAAAATTTATCAAGGCGAATTGAAATTGGGGTATCCAATGGTATAATTTAGTTTCATGCCTTTCGTCTGAATGCATTCAAATTCCTTCCAATTTGTCTTGTGCTTCAAAACTGTTATTCTGTCTGAGACTTTTCAAAGTCTGTTGATGTTATTCTTCTATTTGGTATTGGTAAGGACACAATTTCTTTAATATTTACCCTCTGTTACCAGAGCTACTACTTTGTACTGTCTTACTTCGATATTAATGTTAATCCCTTTTTTGATTTTGATTTATTGGAGACAATATACATCAAGGTTATAACTATCAATGTCCTGAGCCAAGAATTCCTGTTTTTCTTTTTCCATGGATCCTATAACATTAATTGTCGAGATGGTAAAATCTTCATATAAAATTGGATGTATTTGCAAAATTTTAAATACGAATTGCGAACATTTAATGGTTGACAACCGAAGCAGTTACTCATCATGAGATCTGTTGGGTCTTGAAGGCTGTCATATAAGACAAATGACTGGAATCATCCCTTTATGTAAATAAGCAATGTTAAGCGTAGTTGAGCAGAGTAAACCTTAGGTCTTAGTGCTTGTCGAAATCACTGCCTTCGGGCAAGGAGGAACCCAGACGAGGCCATGCCGAAGGGCAGAATCTCGTCCGAGGGGGTAAACAGACCCAACTTCGTTATTGTGGGGTATACGAGAAAATTTTGCTCGGGCCTACGGGATCGGATAAACACACTGTAAAATTAAAATGAGAGATGTTTCAACTTCAATGCACACTGGAAATCAATGTGATTTCTAATATTCAGCAGATTTTGAAATATCTATAATTTGTCCCCTCTACTTCGCTGTGTTTTTTTTTTCTTTGGATAATTCAGTATCAGTATTCGTTTGGATACGTATCGTTCATAACTCCGGAATCATTCGTTCATAGTCAGCCTATGAACTTTTCAGCCCACCCACGTACCTGGAATGAAACAATGCAATTATTAAGAAGAGTTGAAATTAATGCCTGCAAGATTTCACAGCTCTAGAATCACTCCTTCATAGTCAGCCTATGAATATTTCATCCCACCCTCGGACAATGCAGTTATTAATAAGAAGAATTGAAATGAATGCATTCAAGGTTTTACAGCTCTTGTATCACTCATTCATAATCAGCCTATGAACTTTTAAGCCTAACATCATACCTGGAAAGAAACAATGCAGTTATTAATAAGAGGAGTTGAAATTAATGCAAGCAAGATTTCACAGTTCTAGCATCACTCCTTCATAGTCAGCCTACGAAATTTTCAGCCTATCCTCGTGCCTGGGAAAGAAACAATGCAGTTATTAAGAGTTGAAATTAATGCCTGCAAGATTTCACTGCTCTAGCATCTGTCCTTCATAGTCAGCCTACGAAATTTTCATCCCTCACTCGTTACTGGAAAAAAAACGATGCCGTTATTAATAAGAAGTGTTGAAATTAACTCATGCAAGATTTCCCAGCTCAACAATTCTTGTACGATAACCGAAGTTAAGCAACGTTGATACTGGTCAGTACCTGGATAGGTCATCGCAGTAAGCGGATGCTGTCATGGTTAATGGCCCGGAATTGGAACTCGGAGAGCAGAGTTCTAATTCTAATTGGGTTCGTTGGATTAACTTAAATACTTAAAATACCTTAATACCCTTGGGAAAGGTATGAATCCGCCTCTTCTCCCCTCCAGCTATGGGTTAAATAGTAGAATTTTTATAAGTAAATCATTATTATTTCCTTGAATATTTCCTAACGAAGTACGATTCTTGGGTTTATAACTCTGAGTCACAGACGTAGAAAAAATCTATGCAGTGGAATCTCACCTCACTTATTCCAAATAAGACCTAGGCGCTTTCATCTTTAGGGAAGGTGATGGCCTGTTTTTTTGGATGCAAAAGGCATTGTGTTTATAGACAAAGGGCCAAGCCATCAATGGAGAGTACTACGCCAACTTGCTGAGAGAATTACAAAAGGCTATCAAGATCAAACGCTCTTGAAAGGAATTTTGTTTCATCAGGATATTCTCCAGCACGTAAGTTCTTGGTTTCAATAGCTTCTATACGTGATCTGCGCTTCGAACTGGTTGGTCGTTCACTCTGGTCTCCGGATTTGGATCCATCAAACTATCATCTGTCCCCCAACATGAAAAAAAAAATTCGGTCGGAAACTAGTAGCGCATTGATCATGACGTCATATTGATGACTTTTTAACAAACAGGATGAAAGGTTCTTCCCCAGTGGGAACCAATCAAAGCAAGTGTGTGTGTATGTTTGTGTGTATGTATGTGTGTGTGTGTGTGTGTGTGTGTGTGTGCGCACGCGCGTTTGGGGAGTGGATTTTGGATGGGAGGCTATGTTGATAAATGAACCTCGTTTGAACTTTTCCGCCGACCTTCGTAATAGTATGAAAAATAAATTTAAACCGGTCCACGCTTGGTCAAATACGTAACAAAAAAAGAAAATATGTAGCAGCTAACAATTTTTGACAGGCAGTATGTGTTATGGAAACTTACCCATAATAATAATGGACTATTCCAGACATTATAAATACTGCGCCTCTCAAGAGGTATGAGGAGATTGTAAGACGAGGAAAGATAATTGAGAGCATATTGTAAAGACATTGGAATAGTGATACTTGTCGAGACAACTCTAACCAAATCTGATACTCATTACTAATACTTCTACTTCTTTGTATTATATTTCTGTTGTAATATATCTTTGTATTCCATACCTGTGTTCGTGTTATTCTTTCATTGGTTCTAATCTTGGACCATCACCGTGGTACAAGGAACTTGGGCCATAACAGTAAGGGAGAATGATTTCATTTGCAGAAGAAAGATAGAGAAACAGATGTCCGAATAAAGGAATTGTTACAGAAATCGGTCGCGTTGCCGAAGAATTGCGTCAGTTAGTGGCCGGACTTGGCTGGCCACAGCCGACCGACCTAGCGTATAGCGCAGCTTACCGCGATTGTAGTGCGGAAGCGTTATCGCAATCATTTTGGGTGCCCATTCGCGGGACGTCGGGATTCGCGGATGACACGCGTATTCAATTGCGTCCGCGCCGATCGAACACGGCATCCACTAGAATGGTGCTGACAATGGTCGACCAACCGGACGGCCCGTGAAAATTCAATTAACAATCTTCGAAAACTAAGTGAAACCGACTCTGTTCCGATGTTAGACACGTCACGTCAGGTGAGGAACGAGGATCGAATGAATAATTTAAAATCAAAAGACGGATAAAATAGAGAGGAATGAAATATAATTCAACTGAATGAACGAAAATTAAATAAACACAGAATTAAAAAAAAAACGAATGAAAAATAAAAAAGCAAAAAAAAAAAGAAAGAAAGAAAAAGAATTAAATAAAATAAATGCGAATAAAAGAATTTATGAAAGAATGAAGAATAAAAGAAAAAGAAAGAAATAAACGAGAAAAAAGGAATACAACAAAAAGAAAGAAGCAAGGAAAATTGCAAAGGACAAAAAGAAAGAATAAAGAAAGAAAGAAAAATATGTCAAAGAATAAAAAGAATGAAAGAAAAAAGAAAGAAAGAATAAAAGAAATTATTTAAAAGAAAAAAGAAAGATTTGGAAAAGAAAGAAAAAATTAAAGAAAGACGGCAAAAGAAGGAAGAAAAAAAGAAACTAAATAAATGGGAATAAAGAAAAAGAGAAAAATTCAAGAAAAAATGAGAAATAAAAAGAAAAAGAAAGAAAGACTGACTGAAAGAAAGAACGACTGATAGAAAAGAACGAAAGAAAGAAAGATTGACAAACTGAAAGAAAGGAAAGTAGAGAATATTGAAAGAGAAAGAAATGAACATTGACAAGCTGAGAGAAAGAAAAAAAGAAAGAAAGAAAGAGAAAAATCAAAGAAAGAAAGAAAGAAAGAGAAAAATCAAAGAAAGAAAGAAAGAGAAAAATCAAAGAAAGAAAGAAAGAAAGAAAGAAAGAAAGAAAATGAAAATTCAAAGAAAGAAAGAAAGAGAAAAATCAAAGAAAGAAAGAAAGAAAGAAAATGAAAAATCAAAGAAAGAAAGAAAGAGAAAAATCAAAGAAAGAAAGAAAGAAGGAAAGAAAGAAAGAAAGAAAGAAAAAAATCAAAGAACGTAAGAAAGAAAGAAAGAGAAAAATCAAAGAAAGAAAGAAAGAAAGAGAAAAATCAAAGAAAGAAAGAAAGAAAGAAGGAAAGAAAGAAAGAAAGAAAGAAAAAAATCAAAGAACGTAAGAAAGAAATAAAGAGAAAAATCAAAGAAAGAAAGAAAGAATGAAAGAAAGAAATGGAAATTCCATGAAGAATACGAAAAGTAAAAATAAATACTTAAAGAAAGAATGACAGAGAGTCGCAAAGAATGAAAGAAAAACTGAAAAAAATTGAAAGAATGAATAGATGGAAAGAAAAAGAAAAAAAAAAAATTGAATAAATGGACCTAAAGAAACGGACAACTTTCATAAAGAATGAAAAATAAAAATAAAAACTGAAAGAAAGACTGAAAGAAAGAAAGCTTTAAAGAAACAAAGAAAGAAAGAAAATCTGAAGGAAAGAAAGACTGAAATACAGAAAAAAGAACGCCTGAAAGAAACAATGAAAAAACACCGAAAGAAAAAAAAGATTGAAAGAAAAAAGACTAAAAGAAAAAAAAAAGACTGAAAGACAGAAGGAAAAATCATGAAAACTGAAATAAAAAAGAGTGAAAGACTGAAAGAAAAAAGGCTGAAAACTAAATAAAAATGACTGAAAGAAAAAAGCCTGAAGGCTGAAATAAAAAAGAGAAAAGACTGCAAGAAAAAATCCTGAAAACTAAATTTAAAAAACTGAATGACTGAAAAAAAAATCCTGAAAACTGAAATAAAAAAGAGTGAAAGAAAAAATCCTGAAAACTGAAATAAAAATGAGTGAAAAAAAAAAAATCCTGAAAACTGAAATAAAAAACACTGAAAGGTTGAAGGAAAAAAGACTGAAAACTGAAATAAAAAATACTGAAAGACTGAAAGAAAAAGACTGAAAGCTGAAATACAAAAATGCTGAATGATTGAAAGTCAAAAGCCTGAAAACTGAAATAAAAAAGAGTGAAAGACTGAAAGAAAAACGCCTGTACACTGAAATAAATAAGATTGAAAGACTGAAAGAAAAAAGCCTGAAAGCTGAAATAAAAAAGACTGGAAGACTGAAAGAAAAAGCCTGAAAGACTGAAAGAAAAAAGGCTGAAAACTAAAATAAAAAATACTGAAAGATTGAAAGAAAAATGTGAGAAAACTAAAATAAAAAATACTGAAAGATTGAAAGAAAAAAGCCTGAAAACTAAAATAAAAAATACTGAAAGATTGAAAGAAAAAAGCCTGAAAACTGAAATAAAAAAAAGTCTAAGAGACTGAAAAAAATACTGAAATACAGAAGGGAAGAAAAAGAATTAACAAAAAAATAGATAAATTTAATAAAGAATAAAAATAAAGAGAAAAAAGGTTGAAAAATTAGACAAAATTGAATGAATGAAGGAAATACTATAAAAAAGAATGAAAGAATAAATGAAATTAAGGCAAACAATTTAAAATAAAGCAAGACTGAAAGAAATTACGAAATACTTAAAGAAAGAAAAAAATAACTAAAAAAATCAATGACTGAATGAAAGAAAGAAAGAAAGAAAAAAGAATGAAAGAAAGAAAGAAAGAAAAAAGAAAGAAAGAAAGAAAGAAAAAAGAATGAAAGAAAGAAAGAAAGAAAGAAAGAAAGAAAAAAGAATGAAAGAAAGAAAGAAAGAAAGAAAAAACACTGGAAAATTAAAGAAAGAAAAAGCAAAAGAAAGACCGAAAAACTGAATGAAAGAAAAATGAGAATAAAAGGAAAAAGAAAGAAAGACATATCAAAAGAAGAAATAAATAAATTAAAAAAATACTGAAAGAAAGTTTGAAAGAAGATAGAATGACTGAAAGAAAGAAAAAAAGAATGAATGAAAGAAAGAAAAAAGAATGAAAGAAAGAAAGAATGAAAGAAAGAAAGAAAAAAGAAAGAAAGAAGCCTGGAATAAATAAAGAGGAAAAGAAATCGATAGAATTAAACTAAAAAAAAAATAACGTCTTTCAACAGAAATGAGCTTCTTTTACAGTACGACTAGCAATATTCAAACTTTCCTTTTCAAAACCGGTCATGGACGAAAGATCCGCATTTATATGCCCAATGTGCTCCAATAACAGTAAACATTTGCTTAAACGACTCAACGACTTATGTTAGATAATAAGCAACCCGCTAGGGAAAAGCGAACCCTTCCGCGGATCAGAAACGCGATCCGGTTAGTTAGCGCTTAAATGTGTTGGCATCCGTTTATTAAGGTCGCTTATGCAATTCAGTCTTTATCAGGTGGCCACCAATGGCCAGAATGCTGGATGAAAATCCCAGCGCAAAAGTTTAAATTCTGCGTGGAAAAAAATCAGCTGAATTGAAAACGCACCATTTCCCCCTGGAGTCGCTTTGCCCGTTCGCCGGCACGCATGCAATCGAGCATAAAAACATATTCATAGTACACAGGGATCAAAGTTGTAACAACGAATTTGCATTATACATATAAAGGCCTATTCAAGTAATATTGCTTTTATTAATTTCTGGCAACAACCGGTTTTGTGATTTTCAATGTATTTCTACATCTAGCCACTGCATATTCATTATACATATAATGGACGTATTCTTTGAACAAATCTGAGATCTATTTCTAACCACTGATAATATCGTTGTTCTTGATATTCAGTGCTTCTCGTCGTAAAATTATCACCGCTGGGTTTAGATTTTTTAAAATGCTATGTCATTTCAGCACGTAAGCGATCTTGTTTATCCATATTTTAATTTTTTTTTTCATATCTGTTACATACAATGACTTTTTGGGAAAGAAAATTCGGTCTCTTTTAGAATCTCTTGTAATGTCGATGATCCAAGTCTACAGTGAGCATTCTACTGTTCTATGATTCTAGCCTTTCTGATTTTCAATTCTCTTGGTAGTTAAATTATAAGCACTCTTTATAAGCACAATTTGGAAGACAGTTAGTGGGGTGACGAGGCTTTCGGACCAACCTGTATTGTTACGTACAATTTTGGTACAAGACATAAAGGAAGAGTGGTGAGACTATCGTAAACCGATCCAGTCTGATTCGCGAACCATTAATTCGTTGCTATTTACACATTATCTACAAGAACACTCCCGTCTTCACCAAACCCTACATTTACCAAAACACCAGACACTCACAGGTGAACCTTCTAAAACCACAAGATGTCACAAATTATGGACGTGTATTATGACATATATACAATACATATATTAAAATAAAAATATATAAAATGATGTATCATAATACATGGAAATGAGGAGGCCTGAAGTAAAAAAGCAGACGGTTATCGACCGTGACGTGGACAGAGAGAAGTTGGCAAAGCCTGCATCATAATGTGGCCTCCAGGGTTGCCCACTGGAGGTGACTGCAGGGACACCTTTCCATGAGCGACATGGCACTACAAGCTCCCCGGTATTATACAACTGTTGATTAGAGCGGCCGCTCAAGACGCTACGCAAGAGTTAGGGCTCCTAACTGCTAGTCAGAAACAGCAACCAAGAAACTGTCAACTGTGTACCCTCAGAATGAAGAGGTAATGCGACAGACTGACCATATCACGTGAAAAACACGGCAATACTAGTATAGAGGCCAGAGAGAGAGAGAGAGTTAGTTCCAGGAAACCCCTCCCTAAACAAGAAACAAGGTCTGAGACTCTAGACTTGTCCAAGAAATGTGGGAGGTGTCTTGACCGGGCGGTAGGAAAACCTACCTTCTCCTATTGCATATAACACATAAAATAACAAAAAATATATAACATTATGTGTCATAATATATATACAAATCTATAATACAATAAAAATATATAAAATTATGTATCATAATACATAGAAAAATATGTAATAAAACAAAAAATATAAAATTATGTATCATAATACATATCAAGATATTTAATAAAGTAAAAAATGTAAAATTATGTATCATGATACATATGAAAATATCTATTAAAATCAAAAAATATAATACTATGTATCATAATACATAGAAAAATATTTAATAACATAGAAAAATATAAAATTATGTATCATAATACATATAAATATATTTAATAAAATCAAAAATATAAAATTATGCATCATAAAACAATATTAAAATATTTCATAACATCAAAAAATATAAAACTATGTATCATAATGCATAGTAAAATATCTAATAAAATAAAAAATGTAAAATTATGTATCATGATACATAAAAATAGTTAATAAAATCAAAAAATATAAAATTATGCACCATAATACATATAAAAATATTTAATAAAATCAAAAAATATAAAATTATGCATCATAATACAATATAAAATAATTAATAACATCAAAAAATATAAAATTATGTATCATAATACATACAAAAATATTTTTAAAATCAAAAAATTTAACGTTATGTATCATAATACATATAAAAATATTTAATAAAAGAAAAATATAAAATTATGTATCATAATACATATCAAGATATTTAATAAAATAAAAAACGTAAAATTATGTATCCTGATACATATAAAAATATCTAATAAAATCAAAAAAATATAAAGTTATGTATCCTAATACATATAAAAATATTTAATAACACCAAAAAATATAAAATTATGTGTCATAATACATATAAAAATATTTAATAACGTAGAAAAATATAAAATTATGTATCATAATACATATAAAATATTTAATAAAGTAAAAAATGTAAAATTATGTATCGTAATACATAGAAAAATATTTAATAACATAGAAAAATATAAAATTATGTATCATAATACATATAAAACTATTTAATAACATCAAAAAATATAAAATTATGTGTCATAATACATATAAAAATATCTAGTAAAATCAAAAAATATAAAATTATGTATCATAATACATATAAAAATATTTAATAACATAGAAAAATATAAAATTATATATCATAATACATAAAAAATATTTATTAACATAGAAAAATATGAAATTATGTATCATAATACATATAAAAATATTTAATAATATCAAAAAATATAAAATTATGTATCATAATACATAAAAAATATTTATTAACATAGAAAAATATAAAATTATGTATCATAATACATATAAAAATATTTAATAACATCAAAAATATAAAATTATGTGTCATAATACATATAAAAATATTTAATAAAATAATAAATAAAAAATTATGTATCATAATACATATAAAATATTTAATAACATCAAAAAATATAAAATTATGTGTCATAATACATATAAAAATATTTAATAAAATAAAAAATAAAAAATTATGTATCATGATACATATAAAAAATATTTAATAACATCAAAAAATATAAAATTATGTGCCATAATACATATAAAAATATTTAATAAAATAAAAAATATAAAATTATGTGTCATAATACATATAAAAATATTTAATAAAATAAAAAATATAAAATTATGTGTCATAATACATAATACATTTTTCAGAATCATTAGTTAACTAGACTAAATAAGTACTGGACTTAAATACTTTAAGAAAATATTCGACTAAGTACACACACTCAAATACACACTGATTCAAATTCAACAACAAATATGAAAGTCTAACTCGAATAGACGAAAGGTGCCACTCGTGTTTAGAACTGATATTCTTGGTCGCCTTAATGGAGAGAGGACTGAGAGTTAAACTGAAGAAAATTTGGGAGAAAAATAAGAAGATGCCAATGAGCATACCTTCTCTGGTTAAGGTAACTTGATGGAAGTAACTAAGGTTAAAAGAATCCTAATCTCTATCTATAAAAGGCAGGATGTGTGTGTGTGTTTGTGTGTGTGTGTGTGCGTGTAACGAATGCACGGCCGCAATTTTCGACGGATTTGCACCAAACTTTACATGCACATGCTCCAAGTTAGCGGGAAGACCATGATCGACTTTGCATTTCCCAACTCCCATCGATAGTGAAAATAATCGATTTTTTCATGCTTCTACGGCAGTTTTCATGTAGTTTGCGGCCATTTTCTACTGGTCAGAGTGAGAGCCTATAGCTGGCTGCCACGAATAGGCAGGAAGATTCTATTGACCAGCGTGAGAGCCAACAGCTGACTGACACGAATGTTAACTAGCACGCTAGCATGCAACAAAAAAATAGGTGCATTCGTCACAAGTGGGAAAAATTTACATCTGCATGGCACTTTACTCCAATTGTCTCATTCGCTTGCTTAAACTCAACGTTGATTCTGATTCCGCAGAACTGGTTTCGGTGTGAAAATGTATTTGTTGTTAACATTCTTTTTTCATTCGGTTTTTCCAGTTACGAGTCCCTTTTTACAGCTGATCATTTTCTGTTCATTTTGTTTAGTTCTTTTTTCGTAACAGATTTAATGTTTAGTATAGAGCTTAAAAAAAAATTCGCAGTGTGAGATAGGCAAGAAGTAAGGCATGTAGCAACATCAGCACGGCAAAGGGCACTCCTTTAAAGGCAAGGAAGGGCAAAAATATTTTAAGTCAAGAGATAGCGATTGCTGTATGAGTCGTACGATTTTTGAATCAAGCCTGGCAACGCCGGGCTATGCTGCTAGTCTACTCTATTTTGGGCGAGGTTGCCTTTGACCACTCCAGAATCACCAATATCCTAACCGGCATCAAAATGCCACTCCTTTCACTCGACACAGACGGGTAAGACGCACTTAGCTTTTTCCGAATTTTGGTGGAGGTAGTTGCCGGTTTTCTGTCCTCATTTTGACTTTAAAGAACAAGATCTAATGAAAGAGGTAAACTTCTCAACCCCATAGAATTAATTTTGTCGTGTTGTCCATATCACGACTCGAATAACGCGTCTTAAGCAAAAGAATGCATAATGCTCAGCTTTAGTCAACGAAGGTACCACATTGCTACAAGTAGAAGTGGTCTTGAGGACAAATAACTTACCGCGGAGTATGCGAACTATGTGAAATTCAATAAACTTGCACAAAATAAATAAAGTCAAGGAGTCAATGTGGCCGTGAAGTGGACAAAGGCTTGATCCATGGTCTCCAGCGACTCACCAAAGCGAACGCAGTCTGGAGATTTTTCCAGCCCCGTCGAAAAAAATCTCTCATGCGAACCTAGTGGGCTCTTCGCAACACCAGGCAGGTAAGTGCCGCCTCATCGTTAGTGAGGTATTTCGACCAAGACGTCCAAAGCCATACGGGGCGAGGCTTTGGTTTCGTTAGACCGAGCTCGCCTATCAGACCATATGGAAGGAACCCCCTGGTTAGCATCTTGAATGAACCCCCTGGATAGCATCTTGAATGAATCCCCTGGCAAACATCTTGAATGAACCACCTGGCTTGCATCTTGAATGAACCCAATAAATATAGCACAGTGGATAAAGGCGTTAGTTAGATCCAGTGACAGGACCCAAAGAGTGTGAGTTCAATACCCGGTTAAGGCAGTGGAGAACTTTCAGATGGAAATTAACAGGAGATAACTGATAACTGACATCCATCAAACATGGCACAGAACTAGAACAGTCTACCCCAGTGAGCGAAATAAAGTGTTCAGTTCGACATTCCAACCACCTGTAGAAGGCTTGTGCGTGCAACGACCGAAACGTTGTGATAAATATGGCGACAAAGATTAGGACAATAGTCTGAAAAATGTAAATAATGTAATAAAGGCTTTGCTACAAAATATTAAATCGAGAAAACATGTTTTTGTTCTGCTGTACGATCATTTTTTAAACCCTTAATAATTAAAATATTGTTATATTTTCTTAACCATGGAATACTATTTAGTTTTGTATGCGTGCATTTTTAGTATGCAATCTCATACAGTAGATATATTCACGTTTTGTTAATTTAATATGTTACAAATAAAAATATGAAATATTTTCATGTGTACGATAACTTATTCAACCCCATTGTATTTCCGCCCTCACCGTCAAGGAAAACTTCCTCCAGGACTACAGACGAACAGAGAACTCGAACTTCACCTGCAAATTCTTTTCTAACAGGAAATCGTAACCCAACGAGACGCACAATATCTTTACCGGTCCGTCCGTCCAGAGGGAATTCCCGGAAAGAAAAGACTCTTACACGCGGTTAACCTCAAACCAATAGACATCGCGGTTGATCTTGGTCCCTGCCACCATATTCTACCTTGTGATATCCTTGCCGACTTCGTCAGTCTCAGTTCTGCTCGACGCAAGAACCGAAACATCGTCGCCATAGTCAAGAGTACCTGACCGTAGTGGTAGCAGCAGGTATCGAAATTCGGTATAGGAGAAGGTCCGGCCTTAACTTACGGAGAAACGATTCCATCGCAAGAACGTAAAGCAAGGTCAAAAGCGGTAAACGTTGACAAACTGTTCCGATTTTATTCTGTTCATTTCTACGAGTGCAACGGAAGGCTCATACAAAAGTCAGATGGAGGTGCAAATGTACGAAACGAAACCGACAGCCGCAAGAATAGACTCCAGAAAGCGATGGTCAACCCTATCGAAAGCCTTAGACTAATCAAAATTGACCAGCGTTGTTTCACCGTAGACTAGCTCTATGATCAAGTGTACTAAATGAAGGCTAACCTGAGCTCTACTGCCCTTCACAAAACAAGTCTGTTTAGAACGAAACAGACTAGAGAAAACAGCGTGCAAACGGCTGGTTAGAATCTTGGTTAAATGCTTTAACTGTATGTTTGACATCGTCAAAAGCCTATAATTACTTATCGCATACACCCTGTTTGTTTTTCTAGCATAGCAATTTTATAACCCTGGTGAAGCGTTGAAGTAGAACACTTCTGCATCCAGTTGTAAATTAGCACCAGCAAAGGGAGAAAGACAGACAACTGCCTCAGAGTACAGTTCGTAAATAAAACCATCAAATTCTGGAGTTTTATCCCAGACAACTAGCGTTTCCCAGGTCCTCGCGACTAGCTGTTTCAGCCTGAAAGCGAAGAAAGTCGGCCAAATAGGCATCGAACCGAACACGCTCCCTGATAAACAAATCCCGAAAGTAATCTTGAAATGCCTCACATATGCCCGCGTTCCCGGCAATATGACGCTTGCGCTGTGTCTACTGCATGCATATGGACCTTCCTCTGCAGGTTAATAGTAGATGTTATCTGTATGTAATGATATAATTATCTTTTTCTGTTCGAAATCGATAAGCGTGTCCAGCGTTTTATATGACTAATTATGGCGCCTCATTGTCAGAAATTGTATATATATATCTTGTGATTGGATTGCTTACGTTAGAAAAACGGCAAAAATAATTTCTTTCTTTCTTTCGCAATCTCTTCTAAACTATCTATACATCTATCTATTTATCGCAGTGTCTTCTAATTAATTAGTTAATCTATCTATCTATCTATCTATCTATCTATGTATCTATCTAACTTAATCTCTTGTAATCTATCTATCTATCAGGTTGGTGCAAAAATAATATCGTTTTTTGATGTATTTTTTAAAGTAAAAAACGATATTATTTTTGCACCAACCTAATATCTATCTCAATCTCTTCTAATCTATTTATCTATCTCAATCTCTTCTAATCTATCTATCTATCTATCTATCTATCTATCTATCTATCTATCTATCTATCTATGTATCTCAATCGCTTTTAATTAATCTATCTATCTATCTATATCTTTTCTAATCTATCTCAATCTCTTCTATATCTATCTATCTATCTATCTATCTATCTATATATATATATATATATATATATCAATCTCTTCTATATCTATCTATCTATCTATCTATCTATCTATCTATCTATCTATCTCAATGGCTTTTAATCTATCTATCTATCTATCTATCTATCTATCTCAATCTTTTCTAATCTATCTCATCTCTTCTATATCTATCTATCTATCTATCTATCTATCTATCTATCTATCTATCTATCTATGTCAATCTCTTCTAATCTATCTAACTATCTATCTATCTATCTATCTATCTATCTATTTCTACTTATACATAATATCTAAGGAAAAGTTCAAGAGGCGTATCATTTACTGAATTCATTAACAAATATCCAACAATGATTCCGAACATTCCCGCCTTCAAAAGTGGTATTCTCCAGTAATTTATTGGTTTTCTTCGGCGATAACGATCTTTGTTGATGTTGCATGTGGTGTTGTTGTTTTTCTTGTTGTTGTTGTTGTTGTTGTTGTTGTTGTTGTTCTTCTTCTTCTTCTTCTTCTTCTTCTTCTTCTTCTTCTTCTTCTTCTTCTTCTTCTTCTTATTATTATTATTATTATTATTATTTCTTGTGTATACACATTTCTTTCCAAATCCTTACCAGATATTTGATGTCAGAAATGACATTATGACATTCTCCATTGAGCATATTTTTAGAAAAAAAAATCTATGGTAGCAGATATTTGACATATATAAAGCCCTTCGTAGCCTATGGGTTATATTTGGGGGAACAATGTTTTGTATTTCTTTAAGGTATGGAGCAAGCACCATGAATCCCCTCAATGAATATTGTTGAAATATTTTCCAACTGCAACTGGAATTGTTAATGTCCGTCACAATCTTAAGATTTCTATTTCGAGGTCCTTGTATTTGGATAACTTTTTGAAGATCGTCAAAGGAACTTTGCAGTCTGCAGGGACTTCCATATTAATAAGAAGGCACATTTTATTTTACCGTCACTGATCACAGTATCCTGACGATTAGATTTGATTCTTCTGTCTGTGTCTATTGTTAAGTCCCATAAAATTGTTACACATCCTATCTCCGTAACTTGGTCTGGGTGGTGTTCATACCAATTTCTTGCAGTTCCATAAAAGTTGCAGATTTTCCAGTGCAGATATTTGCTCATTCTGTTATGCCGGGTTTTATATTCAGTGGATGCCAATACCGTGCATCTTGATACAAGATGGTCATTTTTTTCGGCATCTTTATCACAGAATCTGCATTTGAACTAACCCAATTTTTCAATATATGCGCATGGTAATTTCTAGTTAGCAAGCATTGGGCCCGTGCAGCAAGAATATAACTTCCGGTTTAAGTTTTTAACCCTGCATTACGTAGCCACTGATGGGTACGATAATCATCATCATCATCATCATTATTATTATTATTATTATTATTATTATTATTATTATTATTATTATTATTATTATTTTCATCATTATTATTGTTATTAACATTATCATCATCATCTTTTTTATTATTATTATCATCACCATCATCATCATTATCATTATCATTATCCTCATTATTATTATTATTATTATCATCATTATTATCATTATCATTATTATCATCATCATTGTCATTATCCTCATCCTCCTCATCATCATCTTTTATTACTATTATTATTATTATTATTATTATTATTATTATTATTATTATTATTATTATTATTATCATCATTATTATTATTATAATTATCCTCATCATTATTATTATTAACATTATCATCATTATTATCATTATTAACATTATTATTATAATCATCATCATGATCATTGTAATTTTCCTCCTGATCATCATCATCCGTTTTATTAGGATTATTATTATTATCACCATTATTATTATTATTATTATTATTATTATTATTATTATTATTATCATCATCATTATTATTATTATTATTATTATTATCATCATCATTATTATTATTATTATTATTATTATTATTATTATCACCATTATTATTATTATTATTATTATTATTATTATTATTATTATTATTATTATCATCATCATTATTATTATTATTATTAACATTATCCTGATCATTATTATTATTATTATTAACATTATCATCATTATTATCATTAACATTATTATTATCATCATCATCATCATGCCGATGACGATGATGATGATCATCATCATCATCGTTTTTATTATTATTATTATCATTAGTATTATTATTATTATCACCATTATCATTATTATTATCATTATCATCATGATCATTATTATTATTATCATTAAAATTATCCTCATCATCATCATCATTATTATTATGATGATCATTATCACTATCATCCTTTATTATTATTATTATTATTATTATTATTATTATCATCGTCTTCATCATCATCATCGTCGTCTTCATTATTATTATTATTATTATTATTATTATTATTATTATAACTAGCGTTATCGCGATTTTATATCACTGATGTATAGATCAAATTATGAGCGTAAGTCGGTTTCCTCGTTTCCTTGACGTCAGAAATGACTTATTTATGAATGTTTCGTTGTAATTCTAATTGTTCATATGATTTATGCTTTTGACTGGGAGTTTTTAATCCCTAGGGTAGAGAAGAGAAGGAGTCAGAAAGATAGATTTCCTTATCCGAAAATATTTGCAACAACAGCTTCAGTCAGTTATGTGCCATGCGTGATACACGCTTAGGCGATCATGTATCATTCGATACATGACTGACGAGGCATAATTTTTTTCCCGCAGTAGGTTGCCATTTCTTTCTGCGGTAGACCAGTTGACATCCAAGGTTATAGAACCCAGTCTATCCTATTTACCCAAAGCTGAGGATAAGAAGGCGATTCATACCTTTCCCAAAGGTATTAGCGCGTAAGTAAATTTCAGTCACTTATTTACCATGCGTAATACACGCTTAGGCGATCATGTATCTTTCGATACATGACTGAAGAGGCATACATTTTCCCGCAGTTGGTTACCATTTCTTTCTGCGGTCGACCAGTTGACATCCAAGGTTATAGAACCCGGTTTGTCCAGGTATTTACAAATAGCCGTGAGAAGAAGAGAATTCATACCTTTCCCAAGGTATTAGGACATAAGTGAATATCAGTCAGTTATGCGCCATGCGTGATACACGTTCAGGCGATCATGTATCTTTTGATCGGCCCTCCAATATCGTAACATAGCTTACATTCTAAATATTCCTTCTCGGTTTCTATTAAAAAAATTGACTCTTTGTATACTGATGTAATGAATATGCATACACCTGGTCCCCACTCACAGTATTATGATTAGCTGGTGTCAGCCATAAATGCAGACTGATGTGGAGGTACATGAGAACGTGCATTGGGTTTGCCTATTGTATTTGCCTGTTGCCTACCACTCCGACGATGACAAGTCTATTACGCTTACCTGCTAGATTGTTCTACTCGGTTACAGTAATCCAAAAGCACTTTGCAACTTCGAACAAGTATATCCCTTTCCGGGATATATCAATACATATATCGCCAAGTGGGTGTATATATATATATATATATATATATATATATATATATATATATATATATATATATATATATATTCATGTAATGAATATGCATACGTCTAGGTTTCCCATTACAGTAATATGATTGACTGGTGTCCGCCATAAATACAGACTGATGTGGAGGTAAATGGAACTAGGCCTATAGTTTTTGCCTATTGCCTACGCCTATGGCCTACCACTACGACGAGGACCAGTCTATTACGCTTACATGCTAGATTGTCCTACTCGGTTACAGTAATCAAAAACCACTTTGCTACTTCGAACAAATATATCCCTTTCCGGGATATATCAATATATATATATCCCTAAGTGGGTATATATATATATATATATATATATATATATATATATATATATATATATATATATATATATATATTCATGTAATGAATATGCATACATCTAGGTTTCCCCTTACAGTAATATGATTGGCTGGTGTCAGCCATAAATACAGACTGATGTGAAGGTACATGGAACTACGCCTATAGTCTTCGCCTATTGCCTACCACTACGACGAGGACCAGTCTATTACGCTTACATGCTAGATTGTCCTACTCGGTTACAGTAATCCAAAACCACTTTGCTACTTCCATTTCCGGGACCAATCTTATACCAAAAAACTGGTGTCAGCCACAAATACAGACTGATGTGGAGGTACATCGAACTACGCCTATAGTCTTCGCCTATTGCCTACGCCAATCATATACCATATTGTAATAAACTTTCTGAGAATAAATAAAATTTCTGTGAGTCCTTAACGTGAATGTACATATTTTTTTTAATATTATAGTTTAATTAATTTTCATTGAAAACATTTGCAACTATATCAGTGCATCTTCACGTGTGTCCTTTGTTGCAAAATAAATGTCACAATTAATAGGGGAAAATATTGTTAGAGAACGCAAACGGACGTTTATCGCTATCTTGTCAAATTTCTTCCTAAAACAGGACAAAGTCAAAATGGATAACTATAAATCATTGATTTTAATAAAGATACAAACGCAAGAATGGCTGCACCAGCAGGCACATTGTTTAACAAATAACATGGTCACCATATATGATGCCAAAGTGAGTCAGAGAGTGCAAATATTTTGGTCAAGCGTAGAAAATTATACACTCACTAGTACAATAAATTCGAATGAATTTAAATTTGAGTAGAGTTGATTTTAAGCGAATTAATTATACATAAAATACTAAATAAATGTAAATTTTAGGATTTCAAAATAGGCAAGAATTAGGAAGGCCGTAGTTAGAGAGAGAGGACCTATCGAAGGAACAGAAGACTAAGTCGAAGAAAACAAAGAAGAAGAGGTTTATTAAAGACTCATATATAGGAGTTCAAAATAGCCGAGAATTAGTTAGGCCGTAGTTAGAGAGAGAGGGACTATCGAAGGAAGAGAAGACTAAGCAAAGAAAAACAAGGAAGAGATTTATTAAAGACTCATACATAGGAGTTCAAAATAGCCGAGAATTAGGAAGGCCATAGTTAGAGAGAGAGAGAGAGTATCGAAGGACGAGAAGACTAAGTAGAGGAAAACAACGAAGAAGAGGTTTATATAATACTCATATATAAGAGTTCAAAATAGTTCGATCAATACTCTACTTTCACAACGACTTTCCTAATTCTCGGCTATTTTGAACTCCTATGAATATTTAATAAATATTTTCTTTGTTTCCTCTACCTCTTTGTCTGCCATGTTCTAATAAATTTTCTGGGAATTAATAATAAATTTTCAAAGTGTCCTTAACGTGCTTCTATATTTTAATTATTTTTCTAATAATATAGGAGCATATTGTTTCAGAATGCAAGGGGAAGCTGATCATTATCTTGTCAAATTTCTTCCTGAAACAGAACAAAGGTAATATGGACACCTATACATCATTGACTCCAATCAAGCACCAGTAAACAAGCTGTTTATCAAATGGCCGCTATAAATGACGTCATGTGTGACTGCAATTATTTTCGCTCAAGCATATAAAATTTTACACTAACTGCCAAAATACTTTTGAATAAATTAGTAGAGCTGATTTTTAAAAGAATCAACTATAAATTAAATACTAAATAAATTTAAATATATAACTACAATTTTAAAAAAATAAATAAATATCAATTATATTTAATTTTATGTATCGAACAGAATATAACCAATTCTTTTTCTATCTTGTATCAAAACTGGAATTTGTGGTAGGATAGGACTCAGCGTAATTTCTGCTCTGTCTATATTTTTGAGATGAGATATTATGTACACTATTTACATTATTCGGATTATTGTCCTCATCTTTGTTGTCATATTTATCACAACGTTTCCGTAGTTGTACGCTCCGGCCTTCTTCAGTTAGTTGGAATGTCGAACTGAACCCTTTACACACAGTGTCATGTGTCCTCAAGGACACATGGCACAGGGGATAAAGGCGTTGGTTAGATCCAGTGACAGGATCCAAAGAGTGTGAGTTCAATACCTGGTTAAGGCAGTGGAGAACTTGTAGAGGTGAATTAACAAGAGATAACTGATAACTGTCATCCATTGGACATGGCACTTGGGACTAGATCAGGTTACCCCTGTGAGCGAAATAAATAAAGAGTTCAGTTCGACATTCCATCCACCTGAAGAAGGCCGGAATTTTCAACGGTCGAAACGTTGTGTTAAATATGGCAGCAAAGTTGAGGACTAGTACGAATAATGTATGTCTTAGTTGTATTAAATGTATGTTTGAGGAAAAAGCATGTTAGCCATTTTTTTCCCTTTCATCCATGTTTTACACGAGCAGATTCTTCCCACGAACTCCTTATCGTTGGAACCGACAATTAAATGGCTGTTTTCCAGATCACTACAATCTTAACCGTTATCTTCCTCATATCTACATAAACTATAACTGTTAGTCTCTAACCTTCTAACTCGAGTGGCTCTCTTGGCATTGCACAGGCGGAACATGACTCTAAAACAAAAATTTCGACTTTATTTATTTCATTTTTCTTTTTTATCTTTCTCGCAATGTCCCATTGTTTTTTCTGTGACTATTGCATAAGTGTACGATCCTCTCCTTTGCCTTTTAAATTTCTCCTTACTTTATTTGAAACAGCACATTTGATATAACCTTTCTGGCGTCTACACACGCGGGTAAAGTTAAATGAATCATTGTTGATCTGAGGTAATGCCAGGGAGCAATATACGGGCTAAGTATTAGGTTGGTGCAAAAATAATGTCGTTTTCTCACATAGTAACATATGTGAGAAAACGACATTTGCACCAACCTAATAAATAACGAATTAGCAAAATTATCTATTTATCTATCTATTTTATCTATCTATTCTATCTATCTATCTATCTATCTATCTATCTATCTATCTATCTCCTTCTCTTCATATCTATTTCATTCTTTTCATATCTATCTATCTATCTATCTATCTATTTTATCTATCTATCTATCTATTTTATCTGTCTATCTATCTATCTATCTATCTATCTATCTATCTATCTATCTATCTATCTCCTTCTCTTCATATCTATTTCATTCTTTTCATATCTATCTATCTATCTATCTATCTATTTTATCTATCTATCTATCTATTTTATCTGTCTATCTATTTATCTATCTATCTATTTTATCTGTCTATCTATCTATCTATCTATCTATCTATCTATTTTATCTATCTATCAATCAATCTATCAATCTATCTATCTATCTATCTATCTATCTATCTATCTATCTATCTGATGTAATGGAATAACCTGTCACCCCATGAGTGATTACACTATAAGTAGTAACAAACTATACGTATCCGTAAGGCAACGAACTACAGGAGTCCAGATGCAATCTTTTCCAGCTGTGCAAAAGACAGGATCCCCTGATGAGGCTATGTCGAAGGGCAGAGTCTCGTCTCGGAAAACAGCTATGAGGATTTTTTGGACAAGCCTACGGGCTTGGAATGCCCCACATTAAACTCAGCCTTCTGCCGCATTCCACCTCATGGGGAGTCTGGTAAATATCGTCTAGCTGGGATCTGTTTCGAAAATTGAAGCTAAATGTGTCCACTTCACTTACAGAAAATTAAATTAAAGTACCTAGTTCGGTTTTATCCTCAAGCGAATTTTGTTTTTGAAACATGAGAGCTCTTACGTAGCGATAGAGTCATATTTTTTAAAAATAATTATAATATAGGCTCTATAATTATAATATAAGCACTGTTTTCTTTTTTAAATAAAAACAAAAATACTAAATAACTTCGGATTATTAAGCTAAAGGTTCTTTTCTATTTCTATGTATTTGCATATATATATATATATATATATATATATATATATATATATATATAATGTATGCATGTATATATATAATTATAATTATATTTTTAAGAATATGATTCCATCTCTATATAAGAGTTCTCGTGCTTCAAAAACAGAAGCTAAAAACTTTCAAATCAGTTATAGAAATTAAATTAAATTAAAGTAGCTGGTACTGTTTCATCCTCAAGCGAATTTTGAAATCATAAAAATTCTAAAGAACTTCGGATTATTAAACTAACGATTCGATCTTATTTTTCGATATATTTGCAAGGACACATGGCACAGTGGATAAAAGCGTTAGTTAGATCCAGTGACAAGACCCAAAGAGTGTGAGTTCAATACCCGGTTAAGGCAGTTGAGAACTTTCAGAGGGAAATTAGCAGGAGATAACTGATAATTGATATCCATCAAACATGGCACGTGGAACTACCCCAGTTAGCGAAATAAAGGGTTCAGTTCGACATTCCAATTACCTGAAGAAGGCCGGGGCGTACAACGGCCGAAACGTTGTGATAAATATGGCGACAAAGATGAGGACAATAGTCCGAATAATGTATATATAAATATATATATATATATGAAATCACTATCAAAACGTAATGCAGAGTTAATCTCAGTTACAATAAATTTTTGCAATAAGTAATTTGCGCCTGAAGATGAACGCCGCCTTCTTTGATGAAACCAAAATAGATAACTAAAATATCCGTATAAAAATAGGTAGACACAGTACGTCTACATTCTTCAATGAAGCATGTTTGAATGAAGATACGCTGCCCAAATACATGCTAACATATATATATGTGTGTGTTTCATTCGCAGACAATAGTGTTTTGCTGTATCACAACTCCTTCAGCCTACTGTGTCTAGACAACCGAATGCCTCAAGCCCGGATCGAAACCCAACCCAATACCAATCAGTGCTTCTACCACTGAGACATCTGCAATATATATATATATATATATATATATATATATATATATATATATATATATATATATATATATATATATATATATATATATATATATATATATATATATATATATATATATATGGATAAATAGAAATAAACTATGCATTTTTGTCTCTACACTCTTCATAAATATATATCTCAGTCTGTTCCTTATCTATGTACATGTCAGTTTATCTATCTATCTATCTATCTATCTATTAAATTTCTGAATATATATATATATGCATATATGCAGAGATACACAGATATATTGGCGCACTGTAATTACGTATCTGGTAACCTTTGTGCAAAAGTGCTTGCTATGCGAAACGGATAATAGTCACCCTTGATACTGCTCCTGTTTGGGAAAATGTCGCCAAACGTTTGAATAAACATGTGCGATCCTATGCGGATTAAAGTCTGAATGTCCTGACACATAACGACATGGATTATCTGGTTGTCTCCCTCATTACTCTCACGTCGAATCTGTTCACAGTGGAAGTCCGGTGGTGATATCGATAAATTCAATGTTCTCTGAATGAAGGTCAATGTAAATCCAGGTAACAGATGGACTTCGAATGAGAGAAAGAAACGGACGGGTTAAGGGGATGAATGTCTAGGAAAATAAAGACGAATGAATAGGATCAAAAATATGACAGGAAAGAAAGAAAGAAAGAAGGAAAGAAAGAAAGAAAGAAAGAAAGAAAGAAAGAGTCAAGGATTTGAAGGACGGAGAGGAAAAAAGGAAGAATGAAAGAATAGCGTATTTGAATGACGTAAAAGAAAGAAAGAAAATGATCGAATGAATGAAAGAAAGAAAAACAGAAAGAAAAAAGAAAATTGAAAAAATAAAGAAAAAAATTAGAAATGAATGAAAGAAAAAGCGAGAAAAAAATTAAATAAAGAGAGAATGAATGAAGCAAAAAGGAAAAAGTTCGAAGGGTAAAAGAATAGAAAACAAGAAAAAAAGAAAGAAAAATACAGAAAGAATGAGTGAAAGAAAGAAAAAAACAGAAATAAAGGAAAAAGAAAGAATGAAAGAAAGAACGAGAGAAAGAAAGAAAGAAGGAAAGAGTAGAGGATTTGAAGGACGGATGGGAAAAAAGAAAGAAAGAATTTGAAGGACGTAAAAGAAAGAAAGAAAAATAAAGCAAAATGAATGAATGAATGAAAGAAAGAAAAACAGAAAAAAATTGAATAAAGAGAGAATGAATGAAGAACAAAGGAAAAAGTTCGAAAAGTAAAAGGATAGCAAAACAAGAAAAAAAGAAAGAAAAACACAGAAAGAATGAGTGAAAGAATGAAAAAACAGAAATAAAGGAAAAAGAAAGAAAGAAAGAACGAAAGAAAGAACGAAAGAAATAAAGAAAGAATGAAAGAGTAGAGGATTTGAAGGATGGAGAGGAAAAAAGAAAGAAAGAATAGAGTATTTGAAGGACGTAAAGAAAGAAAGAAAAAGAAAGAAAAATAAATGATAGCAAAACAGAAAGAAAATAGAAAGAAAAATAAAAAAAATAAAGAAAAAAAATAAGAAATGAATGAAAGAAAAAGCGAGAAAAAAATTAAATAAAGAGAGAATGAAGAATAAAGGAAAAATTTCGAAAAGTAAAAGAATAAAAAACAAGTAAAAAAGAAAGAAAAATACAGAAAGAATGAGTGAAAGAAAGAAAACAGGAATAAAGAAAGAAAGAAAAAAAGAAATGAATGAAAGAAAGAATGAAAAAGTAGTTGAGAGGATAACACTCTTAGATGTTTAACGTCTGCCTCTATAAAATTAAGAACTTTTCAGTTTTGAATCTTTTCATTTGTACCATCTTACTTCTTTACCTCATACCTTGCATTCGTACCCAGCATTGTCATTGCAATATTTGATTCGAGATTTTGAATGAAATATTAAACGAGACAATAGAAGAAATTTCCACGGGGACTTCATCGTCGAAGAACTCACAAGTGGCTTCTTTAATCTTTAATGGAAGAATTGAAATTTATCAGATTATTGACATAGCAAAACCGTTAATTTTTCAGTGGTTCTTCTAAACCTCCCTTCGCTAATTCACACGAGTGTTCTGCCGCGCAGATAACTCATGGACTATTTTATTTGAACGCGTAGAAAGAGGGGGACAAGACACTTCTTGGTTTCAATGAGAAAATGAAAGAAAGAAAAAAGAATAGAAGGGAAGATAGTCAGTGTCATGGTGCCTGGAGGAAAGAAAGAAAGGGCAAAGGAAAGAAAGAAGGATGAGAATAACCGAACAGAATAAAAAGAAAGAAAGAAAAAGAAAGAAAAAAGAAAAGAAAGAAGGAAATAAAGAAAGAAGAATGAGAATAACCGAAAGAAAGAAAGAAAGAAAGAATGAAAGAATAAATAAATAGAGAAAGACAAAAGGAAAGAAAGGAATATATATGTTGGACAAATCATTCAAATAAAAACTCAGCTGTCGAGATAACGTGGTCGCAGTGTTTATAAACAATGTTGATTTTCTACAATTAGTAGTCGGCGGAAGAGCCGTTACGAATGATTAATTTAGATTTATGTAGTATATAATTAATTTTATTTTTTAATAGGATTTGTGGTGAATATATTAGTATTTATTAGTTTTTAAAAGAAATTTTCATTTTGTTATAATTAGAATGAACATAAGCATATGAAGCATAATCTAAAAATTCTCGAAGCTATCTATATAAAAAATTGGAACTAAACCTTAATAAAATTAATTTTGAATTCTACATAAACTTTTTAAAATGTGTACAATAGATAGTTTAAGATATCAAGGTTTGCACTGACAGTTTTATTATTAGGTTAGTGCAAAAATAATGACGTAATAATGTCGTTTTTTGACGTATTTTTTAACGTCAAAAAACGACATTATTACGTCATTATTTTTGCACCAGCCTAATATTTATTTCTTAGAAACTCTCCACATAACATACTTAGTTACCTCCCCTGACTGACCGGTGTCAACAGATCACGTATGCGTTTAGTGTCCTTCACTTCATAGCTAAAAAAAATTAACTTTCAGATGAATACAGCAATTTTGCCTTTGAAAATGGTGAACACTACAATATTTGTCTTGAAATAAACAACCTCCGGATGATGGCATTGTGCTATGTCGAAATTACTCGGAATAAAATAATATGTATCAACACGCCTATTTTTTCTCCTTAATAATGACACCAAAAAAGCTTGTCTGTGAATATGAAAGGATGTAATTTAAAATAAGTCGACAAAACTTGTCTAAATGTTACATATTGACACTCCTATCGAAAACTTAATTTAAAACAATCAAAACGCTACAAGTACGCATGCGCACACAGAAAATCATTACCGCAACCTACCGATGTAAAAACATATACCGGCATGGTTGTGTACATATGGTAAAAATAAATATTCCTTCAGTATTTTTTCCTCTTCAGTTCTTTTCCGTCCCTTCATCAGCTTTCTTTTTTTTTTTTTAATCTTCTTATTCCACGTTTTTCTGTTTTTCTCTTTGTCACTTTTCATTCCTCTTTCTTTTCTTCTTATCTACTTTTCTTTTTCTTCTTTCTCTTCTTCTTCTTCTTCTTCTTCTTCTTCTTCTTCTTCTCATTATTATTATTATTATTATTATTATTATTATTATTATTATTATTATTAATAACATTACCTTTGGTTACTTTTGTACACATATTTCCTTCCAGAAATATTATTTTTAGTAGTAGTAATAGTAATTCTCGTACTAGTAGTAGTAGTAGAAGTAGTAGATGGATTGGATTAATCCTTAAAGTTGAATTTGTTTACACGATATAGATAAGCCTATGTTGTACGAAACTTTAACATAATCCAATTAAGCCGCGAAAATAATATTTTTACTTCCATCATCCATATATATATATATATATATATATATATATATATATATATATTTATGTATTGATTTTCGAAGCGTGACAAAGGCCGAAAATATGGTGCACCCAGGGAGAACTATATATATATATATATATATATATATATATATATATATATATATATATATATATATATATATATAGTAAAATTCCCAGAGATATTCTGTGGATGAGACAAATTGGTATTAGTATAAGATGACAGTAAAACATCTTTTGTCGACGGGTTTCGATTTCCGATTTTATCAAGGCAACCAATCAAAGAGAAATGTTTTCGTTTTCATAGATTTAAATGTATTCGGATTTAATGTATCTATGAAAAAAAAATTCGCATTCATTTTTCTCTTGATGAAGTCGGAAGACGAAACGCGTCGGTAAAAAAACAAGATTTTTTTCGTACTGTCATTCGTATACCATATATATATATATATATATATATATATATATATATATATATATATATATATATAACGGATTCTCATCCAGTTCCTATCCCACGAACGCTGGTGTTCCTCAAGGCTCCATCCTACGCCCCACTCTATTCCTTATCTACATAAATGACCTTCCTGACGCCTTAAATTCCCAAGTTGGCATCTACGCCGATGACACCACAATTTATTCCTGCCTCAAAAACAAATCTAGTGTCAATGACAAAACTAACCTGGCCGTGCGTCTCGAAAAGGACCTCCAATCGGTTGTGAACTGGGGCAAGAATTTGCTGGTCAACTTCAACGCTTCTAAAACAAAACTGCTCTCTATTAATCACCACAGAGATCCTTCCCTCCATTAGAATGTCTGAAGCTCAACTTATTGAGAGCAACTCTCTGCGGCTTCTCGGTCTCACGTTGACTGCTGACCTGAGATGGAACAAATACATTGAGTCAATTGCTTCGTCCACAACAAGGAAAGTTGGCTCCCTTTGCCGCGTCAGGAAATCGATCCTCCAGATCTACAAATCAACAATTCGCCTTTGCATGGAGTATTGCTGCCATATATGGCCTGGTGCCCATTCTGTTTGCCTCGGGGTTCTTGATAGGCTCCAGAGGCGGATATGCAATGTAGTTGGCCCTGCTCTGGCATCTTGTCTACAATCACTTTCTCACAGACGCGCCGTCGCCTCCCTCTGTCTGTTCTACAAATACTTTCATGGAAATTGCTCCGAGGAGCTGCATTCGCTGGTTCCCTGACTTCATGAGTTCAAGGGCCCTACGGGGATGGCATCCCGCTCTCACCCCTTCACAGTCGAAACTCCTAAATGTAGCCGTCTCTTCTACTTCAATAGCTTCGTGTCTCGCACCTCTCGCCTGTGGAACTCTCTTCACTATTCCAGTTTCCCTGAGAGCTATAATCTCCAGCTATTCAAGAGTAATGTCAATCGACATCTCAAGTTGCCTTGATCTATCCACTAACCTCCTCCTCATCCTTTCTTCTATTACTCCTATCTGATCTTGCTCTAAATTTTGTGTAACTCCTTGCGTCCTAGTGCTATATATATATATATATATATATATATATATAATAGCAGGCACGGTGGAGTAATGGATAGCGGAGGGTCGTATGGGGACCTTGTGACACGTAGTGCACCAGGTCTCTGTATTCGGCCCTTCAAAAAGTGCGGATGGTCCTGCACGAAACCTTCACCACTCTAATCAAATTGTCGACTTCCTAGGAACTGATCTGCTTAACCCTCATGTGTAGAATTCGACGGGAGAGTCGAGTCTATATATATATAATAGATATCTATGTATATATGTATATTTATATATATATATATATATATATATATATATATATATATATATATTGTATCACACACGCATTCAAACACAGATACATATGTAAACACACACAAACACACACACACACACACACATATATATATATATATATATATATATATATATATATATATATATGTGTGTGTGTGTGTGTGTGTGTGTGTGTACTAATATGCAAATGATGATCTCTCAAAATGCAGTCTTGGTAGAATTGTGACTTTCCTGATTCAGTCCCAGCTTTCCTGGTCTGGTCATTCGGCAAGGATGTGTGACGACAGAATACCTAAGGTCCTCATGTAAATACATCTTGGCAATGGACAAAGGACTATTGGACAGCCGTTCCGGGATAAAAAGAAACTTTTCAGCTGTCAATGTGCCTCATACTAACTTCGAGCGAGTCGCCCTGGATAGAAATAACTGGAAATATTTGTGCCAGCGTCGTATCAAAAATTTCGAAATCAGTCATATTGACTGGATAAGACATAAAAGCCAACGGGAAAAAGCGTCAGCAAATATTCATGTGGCTATAGTCCGAAATCCGCACTGTTGCACACCCTGTGGACTTGTATGCAGGTCATTAGCGGGCCTAAGGACCATAGTGTGGACCCGAAATGAAATTCCTGTGTAGATCACTGAAGATATTACATCTCTCCTACCAAAAATAGGTGAAATATTTGATACAGATAATTATAGACCAATAACATGTCTGCCCACCAAATATAAATTGATCACGTCTCTCATAACGAACTGTATTGACACTTTTCTCAATGAAAACCACATTCCTTTCTTGGAACAGAAGAGGTGAAGAGGTTCATATGGATGCAAAGATCAAACTACTGATAAATAAAATGTTACTGGATAATTGCAAGATTAAATGTTAAAACAAATTACCTTAAAGCCTTTGATAGTGTTCCACACTCTTGGATTCTTCAGGCATTGGAAATGCACAAAGTCTCCTCGGTGATAGTAAATTACCTTAAATATACCATGGAACTGTGGAAAACCAAATTATACCTAAATCATTCTAATGGTAATGCCAATTCTAATTGTTTGAATAATCGACGAGGAATCTTTCAAGGAGAAACCCTGTCACCCCTTCTCTTCTGGCTGTCCTTAATCTCCCTTTCGCATGGACTAAACAGTAATACCTATGGATACAAAGTAAACAAGAAAGTGTTTAATCACCTATTCTATATATTCTGATATTAAACTCTTTGCCAAAGACGAAAATGAATTGAAGAGTATCCTTAATACTATAAAATGTTTCAGGGATGACGTCGGTATGGATTTTGGATTAGATAAATATACAAAAGTAATATGCAAGAAAGGGACAATTACAGGAACATGCTCAATAGATTTAGATGTTGTCATAGAGATTAGGGAACTGAAACCAGAAGAAGCCTATAAATACCTAGGAGTCAGCGAAGGAGATGCAATACAGCGAGATGGAATACAGCATATCCAAAATGAAGGAGAAAGCAAGAAAAGAGGACTACGGACGTGTGCGTCTAGTCTTAAATACCGAGTGGAATTCACAAAACAGAATATAAGCCATTAACAAGTTGGCTACCCCAGTGGTACAATACAGTATCAACATTCTTATCTGGACAACAACTGACATGGATACCAAAACGATAAAGTTTCTCCCTTGCCAACGTATATATCATCACGAGATCATCTGTACAGGATCCGATGAGTAAATTGCCGCCATTTTATATTTTTAATTTCGCGCATGCGCGTTCTTTGTTTTTGATTTCGTCCACGGCACAGCATAGTAGCGTCAGTTTGCCACCGTCTGTAAAAGAAGAGTACCATGACGCAAAGTGACTCCGCCAGAAATTTGGAAACGGCATGCTGTAGTGCTTGGCATTCGCGCCGGAAGCTCCAATACGAACATTTCAGAGTTTTTGAGTGCCAATCTGAGGACAGTGCGGAGGATTCGGAAAGAGTTGGGTTAGTCTAATGTTGTTTGTAGTGTTATCCAGAAATACTTGACCATCTTGTATCAGGTTGCACAGTGTTAGTACCAAGTGAATATAAAATTCGTCATGATAGACAGGGCCAGTACCTGTATTGGAAAATATGCAACTTTTACGGGATGAAAGCAGCAAGTAACTCATATGAATATCACCCAGACCTTGTTACATAGATAGAATTTGTAACAATTTTAATTGATTTTGCAATACACACGAACAGAACTGTTATGGGACCTTACCCATAATAATATAATAGACTATTCCATACGTAATAAATACTGCGCCTCAAGAGGAAGCAGGGAGTTCAGTCCGGAGTCGAGCGACAGGCTGATCGGCTGATCGGTTGAACTCTCTGCCTACGGGTGAGGAGGAACCAGAAGGAGGCTACGCCGAAGAGCGGAGTCTCTTTCCGGGTGGTAGACCGACCCTGAACCTGTTTATACGTGTTCAAAGGGCATATTTTTGCCCGAGCCCACGGGCTCGGAAACCCCACGTTAAACCGGCCTTGTGCCACATTGTGCCGTCGTGGGGTGGGTGACTAAATACCGTTCAGTCCGAAGTCGGGCGACCGGCTGATCGGCTGATCGGTTGAACTCTCTCCCTTCGGGCGGGGAGGAACCCGAACGAGGCTACGCCGAAGGACAGAGTCACTTTCGGGGAGGTAAACCGACCCTGAACCCGTGTTTACGGGTTCAAAGAACATATTTTTGGCCGAGCCCACGGGATCGGAGATCCCAGGTTAAAACCAGACTTGTGTCACATTATGCCCCGGTGGGTGGGGTGCTGACTAAATACTGTTCAATCTGAAGTCTGGAGTGAAGTCCATCCGTAGTCTGTCAGTCAGTCAGAGCGAGTGAGTCAGCCAGTCGAGTCAGAGGCAGACCGAAACAGAGTCGCTTTCAGACAATTACTACTAAACCTTATTGTTCCTACTAACACTTTTCTACCTCTCTGTATATATTCCTGTTTGTAATATATCTGTGATATTCCAAATCCGTATTCGAGTTCTTCTTTATTGGTTCTACCTTGGACTATCACCATGGTACAAGGTACTGGAATATAACAATTAAAGCTTATCACCAAAATGATCAAAGACCACAAGAATTGACTTTCTTATATAGCAGTCCCTGTTGATTGTCGTGTATCTTTGAAAATTTCAAAAACTCAAAATAGAAGTAGAAATTTTTAAAATGTAGCCCATGAGGATATCAATAATTCCAGCTGTGGTTGGAGCCCTCGGATTGATTGGTAAATGTTCCAGTAGACTTATTGAAGGGATTCATAGTAGCCCGTGCATTAATGAAGTACAGATCATACATTACGAATATCTTTATCTATGTAAAAGGGGTGCGATCTTAGTTTTTATTTTATTAGCATTCACCCAATATAAAACTCGGCATGACAGAGTGAGTCAATATCTGTAATGAGAAATTTGTAACTTTTACGGGAAGGAAACACTAAGAAATTGGTAGAAACACTACCCAGCCCTAGTTATAGGGATAGGAGCTGTAACAATTTTAAGAGACTTCACGATACACAAAGAGAGAAAAATCAAAGCTAGTATAGTTTGAACCCGGCTCTACAGGATACAAAGCAGAAAACTTAACATACACAGATGATAATAATAAAAATAAGAACAATAATGATGGAAACTGCAGGAAACTGGTATGAACATTACCCAGATCTGTTTACAGTGATAGAAACTGTAACAGTTTTATGAGACCTAACAATAAACACAGAGAAAACAATCAAAGCTAATCTTTCAGACATTGTGCACAGAGAACGCAAAAGCAGATTGTAATTTCTTATTGATACGGCAGTATTCCGTATATTTGAAGATCTTCACAACACTATCAAAATAGCAGCGCATTGAAAGGGAAATCTAAAAGAAAAAAATGTTGCATATGAGGACATCATTAATTCCAGTTTTAGTTGGAATAGATTGGAAAATACTCGGACACTTTTACTAAGTGTCCGTGGTATTAGGTTGGTGCAAAAATAATGTCGTTTTCTCACATATGTGAGAAAACGACATTATTTTTGCACCAACCTAATAACACCAACATACAGGTTGTCCAGAAGATCGCACTTCTATGAACAACTCATATACTAAGACCTAATACTTTCAATTAAATGACAATTTTTCTATAGGGTCGAAGGGCCATAGCTTGCACCGGATCTAGGTAAATTGCTGGAAATGAATGGCTCGACAGTAAATTGCTCGAAATCATTTGTTCGAAAAATAATTTCTCGAACTATCAATTGCTCGAAAAGGCAGATTGCTCGAAGTAATTTCGAAGGTCGAAGCACCACGTAAACTGTGCCGTCTCACGACACGTCAACGGAGCTATTAGGTTAGAGCAAAAATAATGACGTAATAATGTCGTTTTTTGACGTATTTTTTAACGTCCAAAAACGACATTATTACGTCATTATTTTGGCACCAAGCTAATATTAGGTTGGAGCAAAAATAATGACATAATAATGTCGTTTTTTGACGTATTTTTTAACGTCCAAAAACGACATTATTACGTCATTATGTTTGCACCAACCTAATAGATATAAAAGAAGTCACCACATTTAACTTTAGCAGTCCTGAGTTTTTTTTTCTATATTTGTTTTCTATTTCTATTTCAGTCATTTTGGAGATCTCAAACATTAGTGATGGACATATTTTTTTTTGAGAGCGAAAAAGGAAAAAAAGAAGTTGTGTTTGGACAGTATCTATATATTAAGGACAAAACAGTGAACAATAAGATTTACTGGAAGTGTGAAAAAAAAAAAAAAGGAAAATGCTTAGCACGTGTTTTTTTTTTAACCACAGGTTTCGAGCAAACTGCCTTTCAAGAAAAAAATAATTTCCTTCTATATAAATGTACTCGTTCTTTAATTTTAACTATTCACTTAACAACAATAAAGTTGTATTATTTTATCTTATAGTAAATATTAGAAACAATGTAGTTTTATTTTTGTTTAACCATAGGTTTCGAGCAAACTGCCTTTCGAGCAATTGATAGTTCGAGAAATTATTTTTCGAGCAATTTACTGTCGAGCAATTGATTTCGGGCAATTTACCTGATACGGTTTGCACCTAGCTCTACAGAACAGGTAATATAACATACACAAATGATAATATTAAACATAATAACAATAATGAAGGAAACAGCTGGTAACTGGTATGAACACCAACAAAATCCGGTTACAGGACCTGTAACAATTTCATGAGACTTCACAATAAACACAGACAGGACAATCAAATCTAATTACTATGACATCGTCATCAAAGACTACGAAAATAGGATGTGTTTTCTTATTGACATGAGAGTAGCTCATGTTTCAAAAACGAGAGCCGGTTCGCTTGAGAATGAAACTTGTTACTTTAATTCAATTTAATTTTAATAATTATATTGATGGTTTCGGCTCTCGTTTTGGAAACATGAGAACTCTTATGTAGCGAAGGAATCATATTTTTTTAAAATAATTATAATCTAATCTCTACTATGCTCTATGGAGCACCCTTTTTTAAAAATAAAAACAAAAATACTAAAGGACCGCGGATTATTTACCTAACGTGTTCTCCTCCCCCCATATATATATATATATATATATATATATATATATATATATATATACATATATATATTCCAATCTCATCGTGGTCGATTAGTTGGGAAGGGGAATTCTTAATATTATCGGTTATATGGCGATCTCAGTGTGCGGCACGTTTGGAAAATATCTAAAAATCATACGTGTCGACTCAAGCCTTGTGAATGAAATTTGGTATACAGAAGTCTTTGGGGATTAGTCAGTGTTTGTGCTTGCACAAAATCACAAGTCATCGTGACAAAGTGTTTGAGCGTACTGGCCTTGTTCAGATTGTTGATTACGCTTGATAACTCGCTCTTTCCCAGAAACTGTAACTAAGGTCTGCTCAGCATATTTGCAGTATAAACCAAAGGTGGTCTCTCTGAATGTTAAACAAACACTAATAACTAGTCGAACTCAGGTGCAAACATATTGGGTCTGGTAATTCACTTCCTAAGATTCTTCAGACAGTAAGTATATTCTTGTAGTTGTGTGGGTGTATAACATTCTGCTATGCAAATCTTAGGGAAGGTAAGCATAAAATTATGATCGATCGTAATGAAGAGAAAATCAGATTTGTCTGAACGAATCACGTGTCATTCAGGCGATGATTTTTAAAATCCAATCAAAAGCTTTTGTTTTTACACGAAGAAGCCAACGATATTTCATATAAATTGAATCAACGGATCAGAACTAAACAAATTATTGTCTTGTAACAATGAAGAATTCCTGAGAGAAAACTTAGCACCATATATATATATATATATATATATATATATATATATATATATATATATATATATATATATTATAATATTTTTTGGTTTAAAAATATGATTTCTTCGCTACATAAGAGTTCTCATGTTTCAAAAACGAGAGTCGAAACCATCCAATTAATTATTAAAATTAAGTTGAATTAAGGTGTTTAGTCCCGTTTCATCTTCAAGCGAAATTTTAGGAATAAGCTATCTCTTGTTTTACGTGTGTTTTTAGGCATGGTTCGTTATAACATTCGTTATTGTGGGAGTGGCTAGGCGAGGTATATTCGTTAAGTGGTCAGAGAGTTAATTCTTATCTATAGATTCATCATCTTCTGAGAGGTTTTGCTAAGGTTGGGTAGGGTATCTATTTCAAGGCTAACGTTGGCGGTCATCCTCTAGTTAGTTACCAGTGAGGGATATTTTTATGCCGCTCCTACAAGTCGTTATTGTGTTTTATTATTGTTTATCTGGTCATCTATTTATTTATTCAAGTGGGCGTTTTGTATACAAACCGTATTACATTGAATTTCAATTTGTTTTTTGAGGACTACAGAAAGGGTTTTTTCTATTTAATGATTTGGCTAAGCTTTTAAGACTTTTATTAAACTATGGGATTTTTTTATGCTAATTATTTAATGCGAAAATTTGTTGATATCGGCAAAAAACCGTTAACTCCTGCCAATGGTTTAATAATTTTTCATTATTTAGAAACTTAATGATGTGTAGTTTTTCGTGTAGGCATATATATATATATATATATATATATATATATATATATATATATATATATATCTATAGAAAGAGAGAGAGAGATAAATATAGATATATAGCATTAACGCCACTGCTCGGGAAATTGTAGGTTTAGAAAAACATGGAACCAGCTCTTAACTGTTGTTGTTCCTCGGTCTAACTTTATTCGGAGTGGTAGCAACTGTTAGGGTTCCAGCTTTGGATAAATACTGACTCCACCAATCAAAAACAAAGCACTAAGAAAGTATAAAAAATAAACTTTTATCGTAAGAAATACCAGCAATATATTTTTATATATAAAAAGTCAGCAACAATACGAATTTTATTATAGTATCTTCACCAAATTAAATGAATCATAAGTAGTTGATATGCCTTCCATGATACAAATCAATCAATCATATATTCGAACCTGCGTCTCCATTTGCGGGGAGAAACCATTGCGATACACACACACACACACATATATATATATATATATATAGCGATTTTCCAAGCGTAGCTTAGGTGTAGCACGGGGCCGAAAATATAGAACACCGAGTGAGGACCGCACTCACTACTCAGTCGTAATTGTTCTAGCGAGAGTAGCTTGCTAACCATTACACCGCCCCAAGATGTCCATCTGCATACATATATCATAATTTATGAGTGGTACAAAATTTTATTATAAAAATAAAAGATAAGACATTACATGATAAAAAAAAGTATATTAGGTTGGTGCAAAAATATTTTCGTTTTCTAACATACGATGTGAGAAAACGTAATTATTTTTGCATGAAACCTAATATTAAAAAAAAACACAGCCAACCGGTTTCGCCGTCACTCGACAGAGCTGGAATCGAAGTATATGTTGCATCACAAAATGTAAAACATCACATAATATGCAATATTAAACGCGGAATACAATCTAAATTGAAATGACGTCAAGTCCAAAACAGACACTCCCTCTGTTTATATATATATAATCCAATCATTATATCAGTAGATATATTAGCTTGGTGCAAAAATAATGTCGTTTTCGTACATAGTAACATATGTGAGGAAACGACATTATTTTTGCACCAACCTAATATATATATATATATATATATATATATATATATATATATAGGCAGAATATTTTCTTTCAATGTTATTTGGTTGAATAATCTAGACATATGTCCATTTTTATTTTAATCCTCTCCAATTCATAATGCTGTTGCTTCGTGTTTAAAGCTTAGACCAAAATTAAAGTCGATTTAAAAATTAATGTTAAAAACATGTAAGTGATGTAACTTAATTTATATTTTTATTATTACTGTTTTCAAATGCTAAACCAGCAATTTCTTTTAACTTTTCATTATATATATATATATATATATATATATATATATATATATATATGTGTGTGTGTGTGTGTGTGTGTGTGTGTGTGTGTGAAAGGTTAATGATCAGATTTTAATGAGGCAAGGAATTTAAACGAAAAACACGACAGGAATCCGTTTGTTAGGTGGTAAATTTTGAAAAAGGCAAATCCGTACAGCAATCACAATATTTGCTTATCTTCTTCTTTATTCCCTTCTTCTTCTTCTTCTTCTTCTTCTTCTTCTTCTTCTTCTTCTTATCCACCTCCTTAATTCTCTTCATTTGTTCTCCACCTCCTCCTCCTCCTCTTTATACAATTACTTCCCTTCACCAATATATTCACAACGCACATGTTCTCTTCTTCTTCTTCTTCTTCTTCTTCTTCTTCTTCTTCTTCTTCTTCTTCTTCTCCTCCGCCTCCTTATTTCTCTTCTTTTGTTCTATATCCACATACCTATATCTCACTATATACCTATGAGTTCTTATATACACCTGCACACACATCCGCACCAAAAACTATATGTATATTCCCATATTTACACATATACACCTGCAGAGAAACACATACCCACATATCTACATACATATCTCCACATGCACTTATACTTACGTATATACATATATACACATAAAATCACCTGCTTATCCATATACATCCATGTACATAGGCACATATACATTTACACGCATATATGTATACACATATACACATACAGACACACACATATATATCTCTATCATACATACATATACCTACACACACATACATGCATATGCATACATAATATGCAGCATATCTACATACACATATGCGTTAATCTGCACGTACACATATATACACACGTACATGTCTCTATCCTCATGTCCACCCATACACCCACTTATGCCTGCATTCGAAGACTATATCTGTATTTAATCACATTATGGATACCCAAATCGTATAATTATCCATATTTTTACACATATATCATTCTCTCTCTCTCATATCTATGGTAAAACATATAGGTACCCATCTAATTGTACACCTCCACACTCACATAAAAAAAATAAAAACCTGGTGTGCTTCTTTTTCCATATAAAAACATATACATGTACATATCAACAGGTGCGTCAGTGTTCAAGTACATTACCATAGTTGTATACATATAGTCATGTGTTGGCGCTCATGCGTGCATAGTAATCATTTAAAAAACAAAAGGGAACAAAATCCTTCAATATTGTTCTTTCTATATAATTATTTCTCAATGTATTTGCTTAGGTTTAGGTTGTTTTTGTGCCGGCATTTAAAGACTAGTTCATTGTGTCTATTTAGTAGTATGTCTGGATCTTTATGTTTGATTATGAAGAGTTTCTTTTTTATGCATAAGTTGCACCTGTCTCTGAAGTTTTTTGGAGTTCTGACTCTTGATATTATTTTCCACTTTATTTGTGGGGTTAGGCCACTCTCCAACAAATTCCAATAATGTTTTGATAGTGCCATTTGGTTCTTTTTACACTCTCTAACCTTCTAGTATTCTGTTTTATATTAAGAAGGTGCCTCACACATTTTACGTACGATTTCATTTTCTTTCATTCATCTTTTTTCACTTCTCTTTGAACTGTCATAGCTGAAACTCCTCTTTTATGTACCAAACGTCTTATGAATTGAGTTGGATCTTTTCTAATTGATCTCTGAATAACTCAAACGGATTTTCACTAACTCTGACGACAAATGGTGTCACGGTGGCCAAACGTCTTATCCGAAAACTTTGAAGAAAAAAAAACACAATCAGTTTAGTACTTTTTTAGATATTGAACATTTTGTGAGATGGACAATTATGCTGTTTCAGGATGTTGACAATTTTGCTGTTACAACGGAAGTCAAGACGACATTGAGCTCAACACTGGGCGCTAACAATCTTGAACGTGGAAAAGGGATAGATGGGTTGAATTTTTTTTTTCATTATTACAAACGCGGTCATAGTGGTGTTAGCCATAACAGTCAGTTGACATCTATCTATCTATCTCGATCTGTTGATATCTATCTACACATCTCTCAGCCCGTTAGTATGTATCTACCTCAGTCTGTTTCTATCTCTCTATCTAGCTCAATCTGTTCAAATATCTATCTATCTATCTATCTATCTATCTATCTATATCAATTGTTTCAAATTTATTTATCTAGCTATCAATCTCAGTCTGTTGATATCTATCTATCTATCTATCTATCTATCTATCTATCTATCTATCTATCTATCTACCTCAGTCTGATCATATCTATCTATCTATCTATCTATCTCAATCGTTCCAAATTTATCTATCTATCAATCTCAGTCTGTTTATATCTATCTATCTATCTATCTATCTATCTTTTCCATTCGGTTCATATCTATCTATCTATCTATCTATCTATCTTTTCCAGACTGTCCATATCTATCTATCTATCTATCTATCTATCTATCTATCTATCTATCTATCTATCTATCTATCTCTTCCTGTCTGTTCATATCTATCTATCTATCTATCTATCTATCTAATTCAGGCTGTTTATCTATCTATCTATCTATCTATCTATCTATCTATCTATCTGCACATTGAGATAGGCTTATTCATTTTCAGATATTTTTTTTTTATTTTCCAAATCTGTCTATATTCATTTTCAACTCCCTCATATTCATAAATCAGTTTCGACGCCTTGTTGATATTTCGACATTGGTTTTGAAATATGTCCCCAATTTTGGACGAAGGCCAAGATGTTTCTTTTCTGGAAGCCGGTTTTGAAGAGATTCATTTAGTAAAAGGCATTTCCGAATACAATATATCTAAAAATGTCTATTAACGTACGTCTAAAAGATAGGCAATTTACATTTTATATTCAGATGCATAAATTCATGTAGCAAATTACCATTGAAATTAACACACACACACACACACACACACACATACATATATATATATATATATTTATATATATATATATATATATATAAAACATACAATACGAATTTAACATTTCCTAATAGTTATGATCATTTCACTTTACAAATTAAGATTCCCTTGAAAGGTTTTTCAAACCGATCAATGTATTAAGATAAAATGAAATAATAGGATAATATAAAATAAAACGAATCAAAGCAAATTTTAAAACAAGGTAGAGGAAAAGAAGGAAAAAAAGAAAAAAAAGGAAATAGTAAAAGAAATGGTGAATATACAAAAAAGAAGAGGAAGAAAGTAAGAAAATAAAGAAGGAGTAGTGACGTCTAGACATGGGGATAGTAGTAGGAGACTGATGCATGTAGTCTTGACCTTGACTTATATTAGAATATTCACCAGTGATATCTATTAGAAAAACAAACATAGGTAATTAGGGTCATTTTTATCTTATATTAACAAATTCGCCATTACTTCAATATTAAAAGTCATATATATATATAAAACGCCATCCACAGACAGACTGTTTCGCAGCTCATCAGTGTGGCTAGACATCCGGTTGCCTCTAGCTCAGATCGAAACCCGGCTGAATTGGCATCATCCGGAGAGTCTAACACTAAGCCGTCGGCGCGCGGCAGTGAAGCAGGTGGATTTTTAGCGCATTTATTTTAGAAACACGCCCAGTGACTGACAGTGACTCGATTCGCTATGCAAAGAGTCTCACTATATATAAGCTATAATAGTCACTGTTTACAAACCCAAACCTACTCCCTGGAGTATATATATATATATATATATATATATATATATATATATATATATATATATATATATATATATATAATTATTTCAAAATTATTTATATATTAAAAAGATATATGGGCTTTGGTAGGACTCATTTAAATACACACCAAAATCCACATGCGACACGATTTTAAAAACTGTTGTCAAAATTCCAAAACTTTTGCCTAATAAAAGGAAAAGCTGGTCCTTCGTCCTATGTGTAGATATGTGTGTAATTATGCGTGCGTATATGTAGATATGTGTGTAAGTTAGTTACGTGTGCTTGTGTGATTTAATGAATACACATGTAGACAAGCATACACATCAACACATAATTTGACTGATTTTGATAGATATTAAAATAAAACAAAATTGAAACACAGTTTTGAAAAGCCTTGCCTTGGTAATAAAATCCTAATGTTGTCAAAAATAAAATGAAACCCTAAAAAATAAAATAAAATTTTTATTGAATTTTCGGAAGTTATTCAATAACAAATATAATTATTTTTAATGTTTTCTTTTTTTTTAATTTTGTAGAAATATTTGATTTTTATTGAGTTGAGTCTGCATGCACTAGCAGAAACTAACATAGGTTGTAACATAGAGAAGCTTACTGAATAGAATAATCAAACGAAGGTTGGTAATAGACGATAATACTTAGTTCAAGAACAACACATATAAGATTCGCCAGCGGCACGTAGAAGAACAGTGAGTCAAGTGAATTCCACAATGAATCACCAACTTCAAACCAACATACAGTATTTACTACTGTTTTATGTGAATGGGGACATATCTATTATTGTCCATAGGTATGCTATAACAGATAGATAATGAACAGACTGAGATAGATAGAGAGATAATGAACAAACTGAGTGAGATAGATAGACAGATAACAAACACACCAAGGCAGATAAAGAACAGTCCGAGACAGATAGGGAACAGACTGTGTTATATAGTGTTCTAATCTAGGGAAGGTTACTGAATAGAATAATCAAATGAAGGTTGGTAATGAATGTTAATACTCAGAACAAGAACAACGCATATAAGATTTGCCAGCGGCGCGTAGAAGTAGTTATCAACTGCTAGAATTGAGTCAAGTGTATTTCTAAGATATCTACTAACTGCTCACGTGGTGAGATATAGCACGAAGCCGAATTTAATGTGGGGTATCAGAGGCCGTAGGCTCTGATGAAAATTCCCAGTATAAAACGGGGTCGGGTAGCTGTTCCGGAGACGAGACTCTGCCCTTCGACATAGCCTTGTCTTGGGATCCTCTCTCTCCGGAGGCAGAGACGTTTGGACAGCACAGCTGGAGACGAATCTCTAACTGCAGAATATCTATCAATCGCTCCACGTGGCATAAAGCTGAATATGGCATATGACGCTCCATATGGCATAAAGCTGAATTTAATGTGGAGTTCGCAGGTTCGATAAAAAATTTTCCCGTAGACCCCGAATAAAACGGGGTCGGATAGCTGTTTTCGAGATAGCCTGATCTGAGGATCCCCTCTGCCCGGAGGCAGAGAGTTTGACTAGCATAGCTGGAGACGAATCTCCAACTGCAGGATATCTACTAACCGCCCCACAGGGTCAGATGTGGCACAAGGTCGAATTTAATATGGGATATCCGAGCCCATAGGCTCGGCCAAAAATTCCACGTAGACCCTATATATATCGGGGTCTTGTAGCTGTTTCCAGAGACGACACTCTGCTCTTCGACATAGCATCGTCTGCGGATCCTCTTTGCTCAGAAGCAGAAAGTTTGACCAGCACAGCAGGAGACGAATCTCCAACTCCAGACCAACATACAGTATTTACTACTGTATTTATGTGAATTGTGACAAACTCATTATCGTCCGGAGGTAAGCTATAACTCATACATACAATTTAAATACAATTGAAATGGACCTCTATGTCGCTTGGCAAATGTACCTTTTTGTTTGGCACTGTTTACAGGTTATTTAATGCGAAAAAATAGTTTTACACTGTAAGATATTTTGGGAGATAATTATGATTTTTACTGATACTAGTTCTACTAATTAACTCAAAGCTGGTGGGAGATGAGGTAGATTCACAACGTTTATATAAAATATGGGTTATCTTCCCTTAGTTCCCTTAACTCCAAACATTCCTCTTTTTGGATGAGTACACTAAAGATAACTGTAGTATGTATAACTCAAATTTAGGCACGCCATTTGATAAGTAGTCGACGAACGAGGAGGCAGCCAAGTCCTTCAGAATTGGCGGGGAATTTCCCCACGGATTCTTACGGAGGAATTGGAAGAGTAGGAGAATTTTTTTTTTTCCTGTCGGAGTAAGGGCTGCTGTTGTAGTATCTGTTTCGTTCCAAAGATTTTATCTCCTCCTTTGCGTCCTCCCGCCACCATTACTTAACACCTGTTTCACAACGGTGGCATGACCAGCTATGACTAGCTAAGACAAGCTATGACCAGCTTAGACAATTTAAGACAAGTTTGACCAATGGCCCGTGTTAAAAACCGACCTTGTGTCACAACATGACTCAGTCGGGGGTTAAGGTGAATCTGGGGTTCTCAACCCAGATTCTTCCAGAGGAATTGGCAGAGTAGAAGAATTTTTCCCCGTCGGGATAGATGCTGTAGTTGTAGTATCTGTTGCCTTACGGAGGCCTTCTCTCCTCCCTTTCATTCTCCGCCGCGCACACCGTTGCGTAATGCCTGTTTCATGGCGGTGGTATGACCAGTTCTGACTAGTGACAAGATATGAACAAGCTTAGTCAAGCTAAGACCAGCGTAGACCAGTGGCCCGAACGGAAACTCTCGGGTCCCCACGTTAAAAACTGACCTTGTGTCACAAACTGATTCAATGGGGTGATGTTAAGGTAAATCTCGGGGTCTCCTTCCCGGCACTTCCTGAGGGAATAGCAGAGGAAGAGAATTAGTTTTTTTACCTGTTGGGATAGATGCTGCAGTTGTAGTATCTGTTCTGTTCCGGGGTCCTTCTCTTCTCTTCTCCTTGCGATCTCCCTGTCAGCGTTGCGTGACAAGCTAGGACCAGCTTAGACAGACTAAGACCAGCATAGAGCAGCTGCATGAGCGTAAACTCTTGGGCATCCACGCTAAAAAAAAAAAAAAAAACGACCTTGTATCATAACCTGACCCAGTCTTAAATCACGGTCTTCCGAACAGAGGATGCTCTCTTTCCGGAAGAATCCAGAAGGATTGGCAGAGGAGGAGGAGGAGGTTTTTTTCTCGTCAAATTAGGTGCTGTTGTTGTAGTATCTGTTCCCTGCCGGAGGCCTTCTCTCATCCCTTGCGTCCCCCTCCTCGTTGCGAAACATTTGTTACGTAAAGGTGGTATGAGCTCAAACAAGCTAACACCAGCATCACCACATTGAAGGGGCACGCATCACCACATTGAAAATCGACCATGTGCCCCAACCTGGGGCAGGAGGTTAAGGTAAATCTCGAGCATCGAAACAGAGAGGACATGTTCAAATGACTTTACGGAGCAGGCAGACAGAGACTGCAGCTTCCAAACCGACAATCGTCTTCTACGGCATTTTTACGAAGTGGACCTCAAGAACATTGTCTCCATAAGAATCGACTCGGCTCAAAGAAGAGCAGACCAGAAAACGTCGACGATAAGATTTGAATACACTTTCTAAGCCTGTTCTTCCAGTTATTTATTTTCATATTTCATATGACATTAGCTGCTAAAATCATTATTTAGCAATCTGCCTAGATCTCTTCCTGTTCATGTATATGTGTTTATAAACTTACGATTGCTTGATCAATATGCCTTGTTGGGATATTTTTCCCTCTGTCATTGCGAGACCAAGTGTGTAGTCTAAAAAATCTCCATACATCCCCAAGTGTATTTGCACATGAATGAATTTTAATATGTTTTATTGTTATATATATATATATATATATATATATATATATATATATATATATACACGCACACACACACACACACACACACACACATATATATATATATATACATATATATATATATATATATATATATATATATATATATATATACAATTATTTAAGTAAATGATCTGTTTATATGTTTATAATAAACAGTATTAACAACATTAAACGGCCTGAACGTCCAAGAAATTTTATAGAAAATATGTGTCCTCCGGCAGGACACGAATCTGTATCCTACACGGAACACTCATATAGCCTGACGTGTATAGCAGTTTAGCTACGAAGGAGCGTCTGGTTAACAAAGTCTATTTTACTGCCTTTAAACTACAAATTTCCCATGATTTCCCTCGAACGTCCATGTCTGCTTGAAGCGTAACTTAACGCAGGCAGATGAGGTCACAAAGTATGAAATGGGCAAAGTCCGAAAATTATTTTAATTTATTTTATTGTTATACGTTATTTATATAGACACAAATATTTAAGTAAATGCTCAGTTTATAATAAACAGTATTAACAACATTTTCCGGCCTGAGCGTTCGAGAAATCTCATAGAAAATATGCTTCCACCGACAGAAATCGAACCTGTATCCTACACGGGAACGCCATATAGCCTGACGTGCTATAAGAATTTAGCTAAGAAGGAGCAATCTGGTTAGCAAGGTCGATTTTACTGCTTTTATTTTATATTTTGTCCACTTCATAGTCATTTGTTTACGTTATGATAGGCTTCGAGCAGATATTGACGTTCGAGGGAAATCATGGGAAATTTGTAGTTTAAAAGAAATAAAATGGACACTGCTAACCAGATGCTCCTCTGTAGCTAACTTGATATAGTACGTCAGGCTATATGACGGTTCCGTGTACAGGAGGACAGATATTTTCTATGAAAATTTCTCGGACGTTCGGGTCGGTATACTGTTTATTATAAACTGAGCATTTACTTAAATATTTGTGTCTATATAAATAACGTATAAGAAGTAAATTTATTAAAACAATTGTTGAACTTAATTCATTTTGTGGTTTGTTACATAAGTAAATATAATGAACCCGACTGGAACAAGTACTCGGAGAACTGATTTCCAATTCAGAGCCATTATTCATTATATCATCCAAAGTTACATCACTTGGAACTCACAAATGGTCACCGAAACACATCTTGTAAAGGATATTTATGAAGATAATTCTTTTTTTTTTGCGAAGTCTACAACGGATAGGAGGTTGTGGGTGGCAATAATCACCTACACCCAGAATAAAAATTGTGTGTGTGTTGGATGTGTGTGTATGTATGTGTATGCGTGCGGGTATGTGTGTATGTGTGTTGGATGTGTGTATGCGTATGTGTGTGTTTGATGTGTGTGTTGGACGTGTGCGTGTGTTGGATGCGTGTGTGTGTTAAATTTGTGTGTGTGTTGGATGTGTGTGTATGTGTGTCTGTTGGATTTGTGTGTATGTGTTAGATGTGTGTGTGTGTGTTGGATGTGTGCGTGTGAGTGTGTGTTGGATGTGTGTGTATGTGTGTGTTCGATGTGTGTGTATGTGTGTGTGATGGATGTGTTTGTATATGTATATGTTGGATGTGTGTTTGTTGGATGTGTGTGTGTTTGATGCGTGTGTATATGTGTGTGTAGAATGTGTGTGTATATGTGTGTGTGTGTGTGTTGGATATGTGTGTATGTATGTGTGTTGGATGTGTGTTTACGTGTGTGTGTTGGATATGTTTGTATGTGTGTGTGTTGGATGCGTGTGTGGATGTGTGTGTGTTTGATGTGTGTGGGTGTATGTGTGTGTGTTGGATGTATGTGTTGGTACGCTCTTTATATTATAAACCTAACTTCTGTGATTTTGAGTATCAACTTTCTTCGCAGATGAGTCGTCAAGAAACGTAACCGCCAGTCTCTATCGACACCAATCGCGTCAGATTCCAGCGGGCGACTTCAGCCTTCGACAACCAAAAGATGTCGCTTGGAATTAACCGGTGCTAATTGGCAACTGTCTCTTGCTTATCGATGTTCCACTCAACCGTGGAAAATTTCAACCGGCCAGGCGGTGTCGGAACGCTTGTGTGCTTTCTTGTCAAAGGAAATAAAGTCGACGATTTTGATCTCTGATTTAAGCTATGAATATAAATTGAACGATGATTGCGACAAACAGAAATCAGTGAAATTTGAATTTTTACAACGGGGAAAGACAAAGTTTCCAACAGGAAAAAAAAATGCAAATTAGTTAGGACGAATATGGAGATTGCGGAAGTAGCGACATCAAAGAGGATATTTGAACGATTTTGTTGCGTAATTTAACTGTCGAAGAATATATTAACACAGAAACACACACACACACACACACACACAATATATATATATATATATATATATATATATATATATATATATATATGCAAACATATATTCTTAAATATAGCAGAAAACGTATGTCTATTATGTTTGATCATGAGCCGTTCTAAGTTTCGTATAGTGGTTTTAGTTTTGGGAGAAAATGAAGACAAAACTGTCCAATATTTGGATAATATCTTTATTATGCTAAGCTTTCGACTCACATGAGCCATCATCAGGGTGTTTATATGGGCATTACAACAGATGTTCGCCATCAAAGATGACATTCTGTTATGTTTATCCAATAGTTTACTATGCGGCGAAACGGTCGCGGAATAGCAGACGCTGGTCGTAAATTCGTAATGCGATACTATGATGTCGTACATGATCATGTGAGAGGAAGAAATGATAACAAGAGAACCAGATGTTTAGATGCATTGTAATGTGTTGTGACTAGTTTGAAATGTAATTTTGTTGAGTGTAGGTTGCTTTGTTTTAATGTAGATGGTCTCTAATATTTAAAGGTTCTTTTTACTCTATGTATGTGTGAGTATTGTTGTGTTATCAACTAATATCTGTTTAATATTATGTACATGACTATGCTTTTCTAAGAAACGTTCTTTAATAGAACTAAGATTAGAAATGTGACAAGTTAGTCTACGGGAAAACGTGTTTGTAGTAAAACCAATATATGTAATGGGTTTATTATTAGATTCAGAGATACAATCTCTGAACGGGCATGTAAATTAATATACTACATTGTTTTTTTGTTTATTTTTTTATTTTATTTTTTTGTAGTGGACTTAGTTGTGTGGCTGTAACGGCATTCAACCGAGGTGGGTTGAGCCGGCTCCAATATTGGGAATTCCAAATTCCCATGAAACATGTTTAGCACATAAGATTTGATTATAGTGGTGAAGGTTTCATGCAGGACCATCCACACTTTTTGAAGGGCCGAATACAGAGAACTAGTGCACTACGTGCCACAAGGTCCCCAAACGATCCTCCGCAGGTTTTGAATTCAGAGTTTTCCTTCTTTTAGACCAGTTGCCATCAAAGGCTATAGAACCCAGTTTGTCCTGCTATTTACCCATAGCTGGAGGGAGAATAAGAGGATAGTGTATTAGCACGTAAGTGAATGTAATGGATTCGACTGGAATTCGAACTCCGCTATCCATTACTCCACCGTATAGGGTTATTGGAGACTATGAGGTCAATTGCTTTATTTTTTTTTATAATATATGATGAGATTAACTTGTTTATTATTATGAATCGGTTTAACATATCTAAATATTATGTTTTGGGGTGTTGTTTCATTGTGTTTGTAATTATTATGCTTTTGGTTAAATAGTTAATAGAGTTATGTTTATTTTATGTTTACAATTATTATTAATATTATTAATTTTATTAGTGGTGTTACTAAGTTTGTTGTTATGGTCCAGGTTAGGTCTAAGGAGAACAACACGAACACAAGAGTAGAAATAACGACGGTATATTACACGAAATAATAATACAAGATGTGGAAGGTGTTAGTATGACTGTCAGTCTGGTTTGGAGTGAACTACTATCGGCTCGACTCGATTCGACCCTCTCTCTTGAGAGGCATAGTATACATAGTGTTAGGAAGAGTTCATTCTGTAGTTATAGGTAAGGACCCATGACAGATAGATAGATAGATAGATAGTGTTATGGTCCAGGTTAGGACCAAGAAAGAACAACACAAACACAAGAGTAGAAATAACGAAGGTATATTACACGAAATAATAATACAAGATGTGGAAGGTGTTAGTATGACTGTCAGACTGGTTTGGAGTGAACTACTATCGGCTCGACTCGATTCGGTATCCTGCCCCGCACGAGCGTTGCATGTGGCACAAGGTCAAGTTTAACGTTGGTTTCCCGAAAAAAATACCGTTAGAACCCGTATAAACGGAATCGGGTTGGACAACCTCCCCAAACGAGAGACTGCCCTTCGGCGGTGTCTCGTCCGGGTTCCTCTCTGCTCAGAGGCAAAGAGTTCGACCGTCAAGCCGAGAAGCTCGGCTCGATTCGGTATCTATCCATCCCCCCCACGAGGGTTGCATGTGGCACAAGGCCGAGTTTAACGTGGGTTTCCCGAACCCGTAGGCTCGGCTAAAAAATGCCCGTAGAACCCGTATAAACGGGATCGCGTTGGTCAACCTCCCCGAACGAGTGTCCGCCCTTCGGCGGAGCCTCGTCCGGGTTCCTCTCTGTTCAGAGGCAGAGAGTTCGACCGTCATACCGAGAAGCTCGGCTTGATTCGTCCCTCTCTCTTGAGAGGCGTAGTATACATAGTGTTAGGAAGAGTTCATTCTGTAGTTATAGGTAAGGACCCATGACGCTTATTGAAATACATTTTAATTTGTTGATCAATGACAGAATTAGGAATCCATTATTAATGAGTGTTTGTTTAATGTTATGTAATTCTTTATAGAATATGGTTTTGGATGAAGATATCAATTACGTGCATTGGAGTAAGTTTTTAAAACAGCTAACATTTAACAATGGGGCATTCCCTATTGTAATTAAGAAGACACGAGTTAATTCTAGCGGGTTTTCTATATAAGGAAGAGGTAAATTAATGTCTGCTGGGATCAATAAGTACATCAATGAATGGAATTTATTATTAATATTGATTTTTACTGTAAATTTGAGGACGGAGTGACTTACAGATTTGTGTAATTTGATCAATATGTTTAGCTAAAATGAAAATATCATCTATGTAACTTACATAAATAGGGGTTTTATTAGTGTTATTAAGTATTTTATTTTCTAAATGTAATAATTAGAGAAAATGGGACCTAACGGAGAACCCATGGCGATACCGTATATTTGGACATAAATATTGCCTAGGGGTCATGAAAATGTACTTGAGTGATACATGTTAATAATATTTTTTTAAATATGGGGTTTAATATTGATGTGGAGGAAGATAAGTGTGTATGCATCATGGATAATGATGTCAATTGTTTCATGGATGGGGACATTACTAGATAAATTTTATACATCTAAAGTTGCGATTATTTTGTTGTTGTTGGTTTACAGTACGAAGAATTTTTACAAATATGTTTGTGGAGTTAATACAATATTTACTGGGTAGGTAGGGAATAATTAATTCGTTAAGATTTTTGAAAGGTAATATACTGGTGTAGATGTTTGTGAAATGATAGGTCAATGGGACGATGTTATTTATTGATTTTTATATTTATTAGGTTGGTGCAAAAATAATGACGTAATGATGTCGTTTTTTGACGTATTTTTAACGTCAAAAAACGACATTATTACGTCATTATTTTTGCACCAACCTAATACATAAAGGTAGGCAGATATAAGCTTTTGAAGTTTATAGGATCCTGTTTCAGCATTGTTAGCAGTAATAAGTTTATTGATATGGTTTTTAAGTTGGGAGGAAGTGTTATTGGTCAGCTATTTAAATTTATTGCCATCGTCCATACTGGCCTTTAATTTTGATTGGTGTTCATATTTGTTTAAAATAAGGAAACTATTAGTTTTATCAATTCATCGGGTAAACAATACTGCTGTTATTAGGTTGGTGCAAAAATAATACCATAATAATGTCGTTTTTGGCGTACTTTTTAACGTCAAAAAACGACATTATTACGTCATTATTTTTGCACCAACCTAATATATTTCAGCTGTGTGGCTGCTTTTATTAAGGAAGTGTTGATAACTGCATTCGGATTTTTAGGATGGATAACGGTGTTTAATAAATTCGGTTTTAAGTAATTCTTTTAACCCTACCTGTGTAGTAATATGTTTGTCTTGTTTCAACGGAGTAATTTGTTGGTATAAATCTTCAATTTGCGTTTGGCTAAACATTATCTTAATTTCTGTGCGACATGAACATTTGGTACAAGATTAAGGAATTCTATTTTATTTGGAATGAGTTGGCAATACAAAAGGTTAATGAAGCTGTCATTGGTGTTTGATAGAAGAATTTTTCCACTATATAATTTGTTTTACTTTTTTTGAATGACTTTTTTATGGGGGTTAATTTTCCTTTTGTGTCGTGTCGTGTTAAACCTAGGTATTTTCTTGAATATTTCAGTTGTGGTAGAAGATTATAAAATTCCTTTAATACGTACAATTTTAGTGTAAGCCGTTGTAATTCTTATGTGGACGTGTTTATTTGTCTTTTAATGAGGTCGCGTTGAATTTTCTTGGTGTTGTTATTGTTTAATACTGCGGTATCGTGTAACTTGAATTTAGTGTATTGGGGAAGCAGATCCTTATTCAAACATCTATTGTTAAATATAACAGACAACGAATGTGTATTATGTTTGATCAGGAGCCGTTCTAAGTTTCGTATAGTGGCTTTGGTTTCGGGAGAAAATAAAGACAAAAACGGTCCAACATTAGGCCGAGGAACAGCATAATAAAACGATGTTGCGTAAATAGATGACAAAACAGGGTCTAGAAGGGGGAGGTAGAATTGCAAGCATTGCTTAGAAATACAACGTGAAGGAAGTTTCTGAAGGACATGATCGCGCATGGCTTGAAGAAAAGAAGAAGATGGAGGTGGAGGAGGTATAGAACGTTTGACGAAAGAGAGAATGAAAAGAAAAGAAAGAAAGAAAGAAAGAAGAAGAAGAAGAAGAAAGAGGAGGCGGGGGAGATGGTGAAGACGAAGGTGGAGTAAGAAAAAGAGGAAGAGGAAAAGAAGAAATAGAATAAAGGAGAACGAAGAATAGGGGAGGCAAAAGAAGGAGGCTAAGGAGGTAGAGGGGCAGAAGAAACACAATAGGAAGATGAAGAACAAGAACAAGAACAATAAAAATGAAGAAGAAGAAGAACAACAACAACAACACAACAACAGTAAGGAGAGGATGAAAAGAAGAAGGAGGAAGAACAGAAGGAGGAAAAGAAGAAATAGAAGATGAGGTAAGAAGACGACGAATAAGAAGAAAGAAGAATAGGTGAAGCCAAAGAAGGAGACTAAGGAGGTGGAGAGGCAGAAGAAGCACAATAGGAAGATGAAGAACAAGAACAACAAAAACAAGATGATGAAGAAGTAGAACAGGAAGAAGGAGAGGATGAAAAGAAGGAGAGGATGAAAAGGAGTAGGAGGAAGAAAAGGAGGCGGAGAAGAAGAAATAGAAGATGTGATAAGAATAAGACGAATAAGGAGAAAAAAGAATAGGTGAAGCAAAAGAAGGAGGCTAAGGAGGTGGAGAGGCAGAAGAAGCAGAATGGGAAAAACAACAAAAACAACAAAAACATAAACGAGAAAAGAAGAGGAAGAAGTAGAAAAAGACGAGGAAGAAATAGGAGGAGGAAGTGAAGAAAAAGAAGAAGAAGAAGAAGAAGAAGAAGAAGAAGAAGAAGTGTGAGGAGGAAGATGAAAAAAGAAGAAAAGGACGAAGGATTAGAAGAACAGAAGAAAAGCAGAAGGAGAAGCAGAAGGAGAAGATGAAGAGAAAGATTAAGAAAGTAGCGTGGGGATGAAGAAGAAGAAGAACAAGTAAAACAAGAAGAAGAAGAAGGATGAGGAGGAGGAGGGGGGAAAAGAGTAAGAGGAGGAGGTGAAGAAGAAAGATCAAGAGAAGAAATAGAAGAATTAGGGAAGAAGTAGAATAAGAAAGAGGGTGTAGGTGAAGAAAAATAAGGAGGAGAGGAAGAGGAGAATAAGAAGAAGGAGAAGTAGAGAATGAAGAAGGAGAAGTAGAAGAGAATCGGAGGAAGAGGAGGAGGCGAACAAGTAGAGGAAGTAAGGGAAAACGAAGAAGAAAAAGAAAGAACAAGAATAAAAAGGAGGCAAAAAAGGAGAAGTAGGAAAAAGCGAAGGAGTAAGAGCCAAAGAAGAGGAAGGGGAAGAATAAGTATAAGGAGGAGGGGGAGTAGGTGAAGGACAAAAGAAGAAGAAAAAAGAAGCGGATGGGAAGAAGAAGAAGAAGATGAAGATGATGGTGATGATGAAGTAGGAGTAGGGGGCGAACAAGTAGAAGAAGAAATAAGTCAAGACGAAGTAGGAGGAGGCGAAAAAGAAGAAGAAGGAAGAGGATGAGAAGAAAATGAAGAAGTAGGAGGAGGTAGAGAAAAAAGAAGAGAAAGAATTATTAGAACAACAACAACAAGAAAAGAAGGAGGAGAAGAAGAAGTTTGAAAAAAAGAGAATTAGGAGGAGTGTAGCAACAAGAAGAAAGCTAAGAGGAATGAAGCGAAGTAGGAGGATGTCAAGAAGAAGAAGAAGAAGAAAACGAAAAAGAAAGAGGAGGCGAAGAAGAGGGAGAATGAACAGAAGAAGGAGGAGAAGAAGAAGGAGGAAGAAGAAGAAAATAAGGAAAAGAAGAATTAGAAGAAGGGGAAGTAGAAGAATAAAAAGGACGAGGAGAAAGTAAATAAAAAAGAAAAGAAAGAGGCAGATAGGAAAAAGAAGATGAAGAAGTATGAGATGAAAAAGATGATGAAGATAAAAATGAAGGAGAAAAAGAAGACGATGGAGAAGATGATGAAGAAGAAGTGGAAAATGAAGATTACGAAGATGTAGAAGATGAAGAAGAAGACAACGAAAATATGAAGATGATGAAGTAGAAGAAATCACAGAAGAAGATGTTGAGGAAGATGAGGAAGATGAAGATGATGATGAACAAAAAATGAAAAGATGAAGAAGAAAAAGAAGAACTTAAAGACGATGATGGAAAGAAGATGATGATGATGAAGAAGAAGACACAGAAGAAGATGATGAAGAAGTTAATGAAGAAAGGACACAGAAGATGATGATGAAGAATAGAATGAAGGAGTAGACACAGATGAAGAAGAAGAAGAATATGAAGGAGAAGAAAACAAAGAAGATTATGATAAAGAAGATGATGAAAAAGAAGCCACAGAAGAAGAAGATGAAGAAGAAAAGATGAAAGAGAAGAAGACAGAAGAAGAAGAATCTGAAGAAGACACAGATGACGATGATGAAGAAGGAGATGAAAATGAAGAAGACAGTGAAGAAAATGATGAAGAAGAAGAAGATGAAGGTGAACAAGACACAGAAGGAGAAGATGAAGGAGAAAAGACGGAGGAGAAGAAGAGAGAAGAAGAGGATGAAGAAGAAGGAGGAAGAGAAGATACAGAAGAATATGAAGAAGAAGATGATGAAGGAGAAGAAGACACACAAGGAGAAGTTAAAGGAGAAAAGACGGAGGAGAAGACAGAAGAATATGATGAAGAAGAAGAAGATGAAGGGGACGAAGACATAGAAGATGAGATGATGAAGAAGAAGAAGAAGAAGATGAAGAAGAAGGAGAAGACGCAGAAGAAGATGATGAAGAAGAAGAAGAAGATGAAGGAAGATAAAGATGATGAGGTTGAAGAAGAAGAAGATGTTGATAAAGAAGAACTATAGCATCAACAACACAGAGGATAATAATTATATGAATAAGGAAGAGGGGGTATGTAGTCGAAGAATGAAGGGGGGCGATTAATAAGAAACATGAAGAAAAAAGAGGAGGAGGGGAAGAAGAGGAGGAGGAGGAGGAATCGAAGAAGAAGGTCGATGATGATACTTGTGTGTGCGTTCTGATGTTATACCCATGTTGACAAGGCTAATGTTAGAGAACAAGTCATTAACGCTGGACTTTGAAAGCCCCCCTCTCTAACGGCACACTATAAATAAATAAATAAATTAGACACCTGCTCCAAATCTAAGTCAGGCTCTTTAATCAATATATATTAATGTGTTTTTGATGTCGTTGCCATAGGGAGAGGATTAATACCAACGGCCGTTCCAAAAATTGATTTTTATGAATTTACAATGGCCCATCAATGTGTCGTCCATATCGATCTGTACACACTCAGTTTCACAATATGCATTTCGATCGACGCAGAACCGCTATCCTTCCGGCCTGGAATTAAAATAAAATCAGCAATGATTGACTTTGTTTTGGGAAGATTTTCTTTTATTATCCCGAATGGTCGTAGTGACAGCATGTGTACTGTAGCCACAGTAGAAGTGGTTTTTCTTGAGCAAGCTAACCCGTTGGGGCCCAACCCTCTCTAGTACGGTGTTGAATTCAGAGTTTTACATTCTTCTATACCGGTTGCCATCCAAGTCATAGAACCCAGTCTGTCCTGCTATTTACCATATTTGGAGTTCCACTGTCCGTAAGTGCAAGAGAAGAAGTAGAAGATGTGGATACATTTAACTGTTTCGACAAGGAAAGGGTGGCACCGAGATGCCAACTTAGTAGCACGCTTAAATTCATACAGTTGGGGTAAGGGTGGTGAAATTATCAGAGCAATTGCCATGAAAATATTTGTAGAAAAGACAGAGGGAAGCGACATAACATCTATGAGAAAGTCACTGTAGACAGTTATAAACTCCCTTCCTCTTACTTACTTCCCTATTATCTTGAGATATTCAAATGTCATGTCAATCGACATCTTCTGAGGCCTTGATCCTGATCCCTATCCTTTCCTCAAACAACCCTCTTTACTCTTGCTCTCATTCTCTGTAATCCTTTGCGTGCTAGTGGCAATCTCGCCTTGCTTGGCGTGAAACTTATATTAGGTTGGTGCAAAAATAGACGTAATAATGTCGTTTTTTGACGTATTTTTTAAAGTCAAAAAACTACATTATTACGTCATTATTTTTGCACCAACCTAATAAATATAGTCAAGATGTAAGTGTTTGTCTCGATTTTTTCACCACTCTTTCTTATACTCACCCTTCTTATATTAGTCACTCCCTGTTTTCCCAGGGCAGTTGTCATTTCGTCTTCTGAGGATAAAGCCAGCCCCCGACTTCTGATGACACCTTTGGAAACATTGAGACTTTCATGTGGGTAGCTTTTGCACTTGGTCTTATATCCCCTGTGCATATAAAGGTTTGCCTTATAACTTGGACTGATTTTAAAGGTGAATTACGTTCAAGCGTCTAATGTTTTTTTATTTTCTTTTTCTTTCAGATTTAACAACTTAAGTCTTTGGCAATTTCAACCATGGAAAGATTAACAATCAAACAACGTGTTAAAGTTATCGAAGCCTATTACGAAAATGGACGTTCAAATTCATAAATATACGACCCAATGATTTCACTAGCAAAAATGCACACCAAACAGTGACATTTTGTGGATGCAGTAGCATTTTAACAATCTTCCTTTGATTTTCAACCTAAATGAGACAAATATTTTGTATATATATATATATATATATATATATATATATATATATATATATATATATATATATTAGGTGGGTGCAAAAATAATGTCACATGTTTTCTCACATATGTGAGAAAACGACGTTATTTTTGCACCAACCTAATATATATATATATATATATATATATATATATATAAACGTTATTTTCAATGTCATTTTGTTTTCATTTTCTTAAACATGAGGTTAATATCTGCCGAATAGAAAGATGGAAAAGTTTCGCTAAATATATATTGTGCCTATAGCAACCAAAAGTATATTTCCTTTTGCCCATAAAATAAAACACTTCTTTATCCAAAGGTTATCTGTTACAAGTTAGGCCACAGGAAACCGTTAAAATAAATTTCTCATTTACCTACTTACGGAAAACACACCTCTCTTCGTGACTTTTTGAATCTATCTCTGCTAGCTTTATTTTCACAACCGATAAGTATGCTTTGTGTACCCCAGCCAACCAAAATAACGTTTTTCATTATTTAAAACATCATCAGATTTAAAAAAAAATGTAATTCCCATATCGACAAGCAATCGGCATAGAGACCTATAGGAAGTTCTATAAGTTTCCCCACTTCAGAATTAGTCTTACCAATCTGAGAGAAAAAGGGGAGGTTGGGAATCTCGATGTGGATCATTACAGGTCGGGAACAATACTTATTCATATTAACTAAAAAAAAAATAAGAAACATCCAACTTAACCACTGGAGGGTTCACATGAACCCGCCCCGTTGCACTTAAGGGGACTTAAAGAAAAAAATCAAGACTAGCCCGTTCACACGAACCAGGCTCGCCACAGGCATCAGCCTTTCGCTGAAATCTGTCGATATTAAACACTTTCTAGCACATCTGAAATTCATCCTTAGATGATGCCCAAAGCATGCAACCAGATCCTAATGAGAATAACGTTCATATCACGAAATTCCCTCTATACGCCTCCTCGATACCACCATTCTTACTACGGCAAGCAACGTGACATACACCATCTGTTTCATTCTGGAGAACGGAGGCAAAACATTGTCACACACTTACGCGAGATCGATGGACACAAGTCGATTACGGGAGAAATACGAGCCGATATAGTCCCAGAAATGGTGCATCTGCGGACAATGAAGGCCTGAGAAGCCGTTTGTTCAAAACCAAGGTCTCACTGAAGACAGTGGAGAAAATATGCCCAGCCCGATCTGAAGGCAACGTCATTGAGAGGTAGCATGTTACGAATCAATCAGCAGGTAAGCAAAACTGAGATAATTCGCCGCTGGCGCAGAAGACCAGAAAGAGCGTAACTCTGATGCCGACAAGCCGAAGCGGTCATAAAGGCGGCTGTCGCTATCCCTTCTACGAAATTCCGATTCATTAACCTACAAGGCCGTGTAAGGTCACTGGAGCGAGGAAGATCCCTTAAGGCCGCCAGACACTGTCGCTAGAATTTCGATTGATTCCGGGGCTCACGATGTCGCTCAGCCTCGGAAACGGAGAAAGTGATGGTAATGCCAATAATAGCGTCCTTTACATTACCTACTAAAATCGAGTCTTCCGTCAACGTATGGCGGAGGAAAACCAATCTTGAAGCGTGCCGATGGCTCAAGAAATGCGGCATTCCCACCCACCCACAGGACACGGACTTTTGGCATCATTTTCTCTGCAGACCAGACGCTTGAGACCACCCCACAAGAGGGAGGCCAACAAACAATCGAGCACCTTCTTTCCGTTCTTATAGAGAGAAAGTCCAGCAAATCGGTAAAGGATAATCGCAAAGGCATACACGGCACTCGCCTCCGCCTTACGGTCTACGGACCACCGGCTTCGAAGTCAAGTCGGGATCGCCGCTTCGACTTCGGACCGATTATTCTTCAGCTGGAGACCGGGTCCGAACCACACTCCAAGAATGTGAACGGGTCTGTTTGTCCAACTAAAGGGCCTCGGATTCCAGTCACCTAACCGCAAGCCGGATGACTTGTGGTTAATTTTGGACCCCGTCATCTTCTCTTACCGCTCAAGCGCTTTCTCTACTACATCAATATCGCTACGACACGACACGAAAGTAGACACGTCATCGACGTACGCGGAAATATATATATATATATATATATATATATATATATATATATATATATATATATATATAAAAGTTATTTTCAATGTCACTTTGTTTTCATTTTCTTAAACATGAGGTTAATATCTGCCGAATGGAAAGATAGAGAAATTTTGCTACGAATATATTATCCCTATAGCAACCAAAACTATATTTCCTTTTGCCCATAAAATAAAACAGTTCTATATCCAAAGGTTATCTGTTACAAGTTAGGCCACGGGAAACCGTTAAAATAAATTACTCATTTACCTACTTACGGAAAACACACCTCTCTTCGTGACTTTTAGAATCTATCTCTGCTAGCTTTATTCTCATAACAGATGTGAGTGCATTGTGCATCCCCCCCACCAAAATAACGTTTTTCATTATGAGAAACATCATCGGATTTAAAAAAAAATGTAATTCCCATATCAACAAGCAATCGGCATAGAGACCTATAGGAAGTTCTATAAGTTTCCCCACTTCAGAATTAGTCTTACCAATCTGAGAGAAAAAGGGGAGGTTAGGAATCTCGATGTGGATCATTACAGGTCGGGAACAATACTTATTCATATTAACTTATTAATATAACCCTGGTTAGAACTGCAAGGACAGCGACATTTCTGAGACATATTGCTGTGGAAGCGTAGTTGCCACCTTGGTTCCACTCCTCACCACCTCAGTCCATTCGCCAGGACCACTGAGACCTTCTCCGGTGCTTTCAATCTAGATCGCTCTGGTGTTGGTTATTCTGAATTTTTGTTCATTCAAAACATTGCCAGGTGATCGGCGGCACCACAAGCTCAGCAGTGGGGGCAGCGACTCTCGAGGACCCCAAAAGATGTTTTGGCCGCCGAAGTTGATCCCGTTGGGGGACTTCGTTAAACTTAGGTAGCGTCAGTGTCACTATGATTTCGCAATCACTGGAGAATACCTATTCACTAGACTGTAATCCGAGAATTCCCCCAAAATAGTCCGCAGTGATGTTCATGGAACCCTATGTAAGGTAATCTGGGTCTTCCAGTTGCTCCGGTTTTTTTCTCAAGCTTTTGGTGGTGAATACGCTGTCGGTTAATGCTTTTGCACCCTTAGCTGTTGCCAGCAGGATGTCCCACATGGCATTTGACTAACGGACCAACACTTCGGTCCAGATATTTAAGGTTTCCGTGGCTTCTTCCATCTTTTTCCTGCTCACAGCAATAAACTGTCGCCTCCATTATTCCCGAAGGCATTGGTAACAGTTCATGGCTTGAGATAAAGGAACTATAGTCCTCTCTCAGGCCCTTGTAGGATCCAGGTCCTTTATGGGGCTTTTCTGCCGCCGATGCAGACGTGTATCGTTGGGTGGAAATTGGCTGTGTTTCCTGGGGTGGGAGCCTACGCCATAATGGAGAGGTTTCCTCCCCAGTTCAAGCAACAAATGATGTTCACAAATCGGCAAAAGGACGAATGCTCTAAACGAGGAAATGGCAATAACTTACAGCACGCAGAGAAAATAAAATGCTCACTTCGTCACTTCCTCAATGCACAAGACGAAAAGAAAATCTAACACCACACGAAATGGTAGGAATTAATATTTATTTCGTATTTAAATACAAAATTTGGCACAAGGCCGAAGGGGAGTTTGGGAAGGCTGGTACTCAGTAACTATCCTAGTCCTAGTTAATGAAAATCACGACCCATTTATTCAATACAATATGCTCAATCACCATAAAAACATGACTATCACCTCTTAATCCTACACACGCCACAATACAGCATATTTACCCAGGACCTACAAAACACGCCATGCCGTAAAAATCTATAATGTTTTTATAATGTCTTTTATAATGTCTTTTTTGGTATCAACTGGTGGAAATTAATATTTATTCTTGTAAATTTACAAAAATTGTGACACAAGGCCCAGGGGGAGGTTGAGAAAGGTTGGTACTCAGTGACTATCCTAGACTAAGTTAATCACAATCACGATCCATTCATTCAAAGCAATATGCCCAATCATCGCAAGAACATGTCCGTCCCCTTTCAGTGTGCGACAATACCGCATATTGATAAGGCACCTGCAAAACACCCCTTGCTGTAAAAATATATAATGTCTTTATGTTATCTTTCATAATGTCTTTTTGGATACCAACTGGTGGGAATGACTGCCAAAAATTCTTTCTTTCTAAATTTATATATATATATAAATCCTACAGATGCATGCTGGGATTTCTTCCTAGCTAATAAAAATATCAAATTATGCGTCTTACATATACTTTTTTACTTTCTTTCTTTGAAGTAAAATGGCTATAACCACGTGACAGCATCCCTTTTACGTATGAACATTGTTTTTATTTTATTTTCTTATAATTGCTTTATTTTGTCTGATAATCGGCTTTCCATGTCTTACATTGTTCAGTCCTTGTAAGAATTTGCATTTTTTTTAATTATCTGTTATATTCCGTGCTAAGGGAATAGATACTTAACACCAGGTGGATAATAGAAGAAAGGTTTATTGTACACAACATTTATAATGTCGTTTTTTGACGATTTTTTTGATTATCGTTCACCCATCTATCCAACTTTTTTGACTTCCCTATTTGCTTTAAATGGCGAACGACTGTTGAGTGGTCGACCTCGAGTTCAACAGCAACTTCTCGTGTGGTTTTGCGAGGATCGGCTTCAATTAAGGCTTTCAACTGTTCGTTATCAACCGAAATCGGCCGGCCGCGACCGTCTTCATCTTCGAGGCTCTCGTCACCATTGCGAAATTTCTTGAACCACCGTTGTGCCACACGTTCGTTAGTGATTCCTGGGCCAAACGCATCATTGATATCCCGAGCTGTCTCGGCAGCTTTTCGGCCTGGAACAAGAAAATCGTGCGGATTTGAATTTTGTCCATGCTGTCGAAAAGCCTGCAAAAAATGAATGAAGAGATTGAGAACGGTAACGAATAACACGATTCGATAGAGCGCGAAAAACGCGCTTCAAAATGATATATAACATGGCTATATATATCAATGAATTAATTCAGAAATCATATATAAACGTAACATATGTGAGAAAACGACATTATTTTTGCACCAACCTAATACAATATGTAATATGGTTCAGTTATACACACAGGTCAATCTAGCAGTGAGTGCCACTAATTGGAAGGTCGGACGGGCTTGCGTCTTCTCTCTCTTACTCTTCCTGTCGTCCTCCAGTCTCTTGTAGACAGTTGACTTTATAGGTACTTACTACTTATAGTGTAATTCATTACATCATTATCTTTATTAGTTATATTATTGAGATAATTCTTTCAATTTCTATCAAATTGTAACTCCCGACAGGAATCGAACCTGTACCCTTTTTCATCATGGAAATCGCTTTCTATAACCAAAATCTGCAGCTACAAATTTAGCCACGGGAGACGATATGCATAGGTAGGGGTTTACGACCGAATGGATAAGACCGTGGAATTTAAGGGTTTCACTGTGGGCATCTTTTACTTTCTTGCAAGTTTCTCATTGATTGTAATCTTCATCAGAATAAGATCGATTTAAATACCCTGGCTTCTTATTGAATATATTGTTTATTGAATTAAAGTACGCTGTACTTTTATTGAATATTTTGTTTATTGGAGCAATTTAATAATTGGTTATGACCTTGAGATGATGATGATCACACACACACATACATACTTACACAAATTCAAATTATACGCCAACATTCATTGGATAATAAATCACCGCTACTGTGTAATGGACAATTTATAAATCGCAGCTATGCGACAATTTTATAATCGCTATATTTTCATGTAGTAGATTTCGAGGACTTTTGGGAGAATCGGATCCCAATGGCTTTCTTAGGTCACCCCCAAAACTTCTTCGCTAATTGATCAATAAACAAACAAGTGGGCGTTGCAATCCACCCACGCACAATATATTTTTCCAGCGCGTGACTAAGTCAAGCTTCCCGCGAAGTTGCTGTGATCCTGCTACGTGATTACATTATTTATAAATAGCAAACACGACTTTGCCTCTTTCTCATTTTTTCTCTCTTCTTCTTGCGAAGATGTGACCTTTAAGAATTATCCTCACGACTATGCGGTAAGACATTAAATAATCTTTTTCGCATTCACGTACGTACGAACTTTTCCAACCTTCTCACTCACAACACCAAATATTGCTGAATATTCCCTATAAGCACATAACGTTTTCTTTACACAGCAAAACTGTTGAAAAGATTTATTACCAGAAACTATCACAAACTTTCCTTCAGTGAACTTTGGAACATAAATGATAGTTAAAGAGAGACAAAACTTGTTTTACTCAATATATTTACTCAATATATTTACTCAATATATTTACTCAATATATTTTACTCAATATATTGTTTTACTCAATAGATTCAATATACTACTCAATATATTTACTCAATATATTGTTTTACTCAATATATTCCTGTCTTTGTACGTATTCAACAGTAAAAATTTATCAGCATTTTCTATTAAATATTAAAACTACTCTATAAAAATAATCCATTTAAATATACATAATTATGGGAAAAATTATTCAGACCGCCTTACATAATTACAAATAATAATATATAATATTATCTTTATCTATAAAAGGCAGGATGTGCGTGTGTGTGTGTGTGTGTGTGTGTATGTGTGTGTGTGTGTGTGTGTGTGTGTGACGAATGCACGGTTCAATTTTCGACGTATTTGGACCAAAATTTACATGCACATGCTTCAAGTTAGCAGGAAGGCCAAGAGAGACGTTGCATTTCCCAACTTCCATTGATAGTGGAAATAATCGATTTTTTCATGCTTCTACGGCAGTTTTCATGTAGTTTTCAGCCATTTTCTACTGGCCAGAGTGAGAGCCAATAGCTGGGTGCCACGAATCGGCAGGAAGATTCTATTGGCCAGCGTGAGAGCCAACAGCTGACTGACACGAAAGTTAACTACCATGCTACCATGCAAAAAAAAATCGATAGCTGCATTCGTCACAAGTGGGAAAAATTAAATCTGCATGGCACTTTACTCCAATTGGCTCATTCGCTTGCTTATACTCAACATTGATTCTGATTCCGCAGAACTGGGTTGGGTGTGAAAAATATTTGTTGTTAACATTCTTTTTTCATTCGGTTTTTCCAGTTACGAGTCCTTTTTTAAAGATGATCGTTTTGTGTTCATTTTGTTTAGTTCTTTTTTCGTAACAGATTTAATGTTTAGTATAGAGCTTAGAAAAAAATTCTCAGTGTGAGATAGGCAAGAAGTAAGGCATGTAGCAACATCATGACGGCAAAGTGCACTCCTTTAAAGGCAAGGAAGGGAAAAAAATATTTTAAGTCGAGTGATAACGATTGCTGTATGAGTCGTACGATTTTTGAATCAAGCACGGGCAACGCCGGGCCATGCTGCTAGTTATTAATAAAATATATAATTACTAAAAACTAGATACCGCCAAATATTCGCTCATCATCGGCTGTCCTCGGCTGTCATCGTTGGTTATCGGCTACAATCGCTCGTTATCGGCTAACATCGGTTTAGCTCATTTGACAGCCGTATTCGAAACATTGCAACACGGTAATACTTATGTCCTCGGAGAAGAAAGAAGTCTTAAATCGAGTGACATTAACAACTCCTCTCCATCATTGCTTTCAAATTCAATTTCTTCATTCAAAAGCGTTTTCTTTATTTACCTTCCCCACTGAAAATCTCCAATAGCCTGTCACTAAATTCACGCGCTACTCTGCAAACTCGCGAGATATTCGACGTGAAGACGTATGAGCAATTTATATGATAATCAGCTCGGATGGCCTCACTGGTTGGGAAGACGTGGGCGTGGAAAAATTCGGAGCCATGGTACTCAACGGAAGAATCGACGTTTGGTTTGTTTTTCATTTTGGTCGGAGGTAATACGGAAAAGGTGTCGGCAGTTTCAATCAAGTTTGAATTCGAAATTCTGGCATCTCCCTTCTGTTTGCTTTTCGCTATGGTTGAACCAGAGAATCAGTAGCAATTGACAAAGAGATCGGCCAATACTAGAGAAATACAATGAAACGTGCGAACTTAATCATTAAGAACTTTTTTTTTCTACGGTCTCAGCCTGATGAAGTCTGCTTTAGATCAATTTCTACACATATATTCTATGTAACTTTGTCATCAGTTTAAATTGACTTATTCGCAGCCATCAGCCAATCTATCTATTTCATTCTGTTTATATCTAACTAGCTAGCTAGATATTTAGCTAGATATCTAGCTATTTCTGTTCATCATATATATATATATATATATATATATATATATATATATATATATATATATATATATATATTACACTGTTCATTATCAGACCTAAGAAAGCCTTTGGGATCCGATTCTCCCAAAAGTCATCGAAATCGACTACATGAAAATATAGCGATTATAAAATTGTCGCATAGCTGGGATTTTATGTCAATCTTCCTATCTCTATATACATATCAATTTATCTAACCACTCACTTCATCTATCTATCTATCTATCTATCTATCTATGTATCTATGTATCTATCTATCTCAGTTTATTCTTTCTCTATGCTTATTCATTATCTCTCTATCTAGCAAGCTAGCTAGCTGTCGTAGTTTATTATCTATCTCTCTATCTCAGCCTGTTCATATCTATCTATCTATCTCAATCCGTTCATATCTATCTATCTATCTATCTATCTATATATCTATCTCAATCCGTTCATATCTATCTATCTATCTATCTATCTATCTATCTATCTATCTCAATCCGTTCCTATCTATCTATCTATCTATCTATCTATCTATCTATCTATCTCAATCCGTTCATATCTATCTATCTATCTATCTATCTATCTATCTATCTATCTATCTATCTATCTATCTCAATCCTTTCCTATCTATCTATCTATCTATCTATCTATCTATCTATCTCAATCCGTTCCTATCTATCTATCTATCTATCTATCTATCTATCTACCTCAATCCGTTCATATCTATCTATCTATCTATCTATCTATCTATCTATCTATCTATCTCACACACTTCATTGTCTATATATATATAAATCAATTTGGTCATATATGGGGTCGGATTTCCTACATTTTTCAATCGATTTCAACAAAACTTCACTTATTGTCTTGCACACTTTTTTCTTTATTTTTACATTCAGAATGCTTTAAAATTTCCATTTACAAGACAATTGTTTATAATAAAATTCTAATCGGAAGACAACGATTCAAAACAGTGTTTTTGTTTGAGTTTCGGTTTGACTAATTCGTAAAAAAATAAAAAAAACTAATTAAGACATGCGTGTCCGTCAACCTTAAACAATAATCTTTGGCAATTTTATTTTTCAGTCTTTATGATGGTCGATACTTGATCTATCTCTACTGTTACACGGGCAACGTCGGGCGCTACTGCTAGTATATATATATATATATATATATATATATATATATATATATATAACTGTTCATTATATATCAATCTTATTATCGATTTCACTCTCTCACTCTCTCTCTCTATATCAATTTATCTATCTAATCCACTCAGTTCATCTATCTATCTATCTATCTCACACTGTTCACTGTCTATATATCGATTTCAGTTTCGTGATTTCTATCTAACCAGTAAAAATAATTATTTTCTATCTATCTATCTCACACTGTTCATTGTCTCTATACATATAAATCGATTTGGTCATTTCTATCATACCAGTAAAAATAAGTCTTTCTTTCTTTCTTTTTTCTTTCTTTCTTTTCCTTTCTATCTGTCCAATAAAAATTAATCTGTTTCTCAATTTAATCCTCTGTTAACTCGTTGCTTCCTCATAAAGCTTCACTATGTCTTTCCTTACTATTTCCTTTCTTACATATCACTTTTGAAATATATCAATTTTATGCAATGATCGGCTGCATGATTCCCGTCAGTTCAAATTGAAATAGAGAATGATTCATCAAATTGCTCAAATGTAAACCCGAGGATTGTTCATCATGCTTCCTTCTCCGACAGCCGCGGTAAAACATTCATTCACTTAGTTATTGGTTATTCGCCTCCCGTAAGACGAAAGTGTCATGTGGTCACGATTTGGGGAGACAGAATCGGAAGGCACTGTCGTCAAGGAAACGAAGCAGAGATTCGATGTTTCTGCTATTTGCTAGTATCATGACGACTTATTCTTTTCTAATATTGTTTGTTCCGAGAAAGAGACACAGTCTCCGAAACAAGATGGCAGTCGCCGGATTTTCTATCTATCTATCTATCTATCTATCTATCTATCTATCTATCTATCAGCATTTCTTTCTTTCTCTTTCTTTCTTTGTTTTCTTATATATATATATATATATATATATATATATATATATATATATATATATATATATATATACATAGATATGCATACATACATATATATATATATAACTGTGTGTGTGTGTATGTATGTATACATGTATCTATGTATCTATCTATATGTGTTTCTCAACATGTTATTGTCTTTTTCTTTCTCTCTATTTTTCTTCCATTCTATCTTCCTTCTGTATATCTATTGATTTTTCGTTCCGTCTTTCTTTCTTTTTTCTTTCATTCTTTTTTATCTATCTATGTATCTATCTATCTATCTATCTATCTAATTCTCTTCACATCTATCTATCTATCTATCTATATTCATATCTATGTTTCTCAGTTTATTCATATCTATCTATCTATCCATACGTATTTCTTTCTTTGGTTATATATATATATATATATATATATATATATATATATATATATATATATATATATACATATATATATATATATATATATACATATATATATATATATGTGTGTGTGTGTGTGTGTGTGTGTGACTGTGTATGGTTGTATATATGTATCTATCTGTCTATACGTGTTTCTCACCATGTCACTGTCTTTTTCTCTCTCTATTTTTCTTCCATTCAATCTTTCTTTTTGTATATCTATCGATCTTTTGTTCAGTGTTTCTCTTTGTTTCTTTGTTTCTTTTTTAATCTATCTATTTAATTCTCCTCACATCTATCTATCTATCTATCTATCTATCGCAGCCAGCTGATATCTATCTATCTATCTATCTATCTATCTATCTATCTATCTATCTATCACAACCAGCTGATATCTATCTATCTAACTATCACAGCCAGCTGATATCTATCTATCTATCTATCTATCTATCTATCTATCTATTATTCTTTCATTCTTTATGTGTTTTTTCTTTTTCTTTAATTTTTTTTATCTATCTATTTATCTATCTGTCTGTCCGTGTTACTCTTTCTTACATTCTTTCCTTCTTTATTTCTCTTTTTATATGTATATATCTTTTTTGTTTCTTTCGTTGTTCTTTTCATTCTTTTTAATCTATCTATCTATCTATCTATCTATCTATCTATCTATCTATCCCTGTTTCCTTCTTTATTTTCATTTTTTGCCTTTTTATTTATTCTTTCTTTCTTATATGTATTTATCTTTCATTCTTTCTTTCTTTCCATGATTCTTTCGTTTTTTCCTCTATCTATCTATCTATCTATCTATCTATCTAAATCTATCTATATCTACCTATCTCAATTTGTTCATATTTATTTATCAGTTTTACTTTCTTTCTTTTTTAATCTATCTATCTATATCTATCTATCTATATCTATCTATCTATGTATCTATGTATCTATCTATCTATGTATCTATCTATCTATCTATCTATCTATCTATCTATCTATTTATCTATCTATCTATCTTTTTATTAATATATCTATCTATCTACCCCTATTTCTTTATTTCTCTGTTTTTACGTTTTCTTTCTTCCTTTGAAGATATGTATGTATGTATGAATCTATCTATATTTTTTGCCATATATTCTTTCGTCTTTCTACTGATCTCATTCTATTCATGTCAATTTATCTGTGTTACTTTATCTATCTATCTATCTATCTATCTATCTATCTATCTATTATGGTAACTTACCCACGCACGCTTGGACTTTCCCAGCTATAAATAGGAGCAGGTACTGCCTTTTAGAGAGAAAAGTTTCCAGCAGCCAGCTCTGACAGTCGAGCAGAACATTCTTGCTGCAACACTCTCATTCGTATTAATGTTTCTGTTAATATATTTGTTTATCTCAATTCCTCTCTTTGCGTCTTTATTTCTGGCGCTAACAAGGCCACAAAAATATCTATCTTTGTTTCTCACTCCATCTCTCTCTGAATTGATTAAAGGTGTTAAAATGTTTTATCTTACCATATTAAAATAGGCTACATTAAATACGCTTCCATTACAGTACATAGGCTTGTCAACTGTTTGAACACAACGGTTTTTTTTTCCATCTACCCTAGTGGCTAAGCAAAGGTTCTCTGCTCATGAGTGTAAGTATTCGGAGAGTAACTTAGCCGATAATAAAGATAGTTTTTATTTTCTTTTAAGTTTAAATGATGATGTTGCTAAGGTGATTTGTTACACACCAACATGCATGGGAACAGCCTCCAACATAGACCATCTGGGCCGTGTGGGTTACCCAACCTGAAGGCAATTTTTAACATGGCTCCACATGCAAGTTCATAGGCTGTAATTTTTTTCCTATTATAATCTGTCAGCATATCTCTCCCATTTTGGCTGTGACACATGTTAGGGGTATACCGTGATCTGACAAGGTGTCAAGGCGGACGAGGTTTATTTGAGTTGTGGTATCACTTTGTTCGGGTACTACACTCTCGTTAATTTATGAAAGAAGATATATTTATGAGGTCAGATCAAAAAAGGATTGGTACTAGTGTTGTAAAATGAAAACTACAAAACATATCAATTCGGCATGTAATCCCCTTCGAAGCAGTCCCACTTCACATGCCCCACACTTTAACCAATGGAGTTTCCATTTGATTGAAGCATTTATGGAAGCCTCTATTTTGTGACAGCGAGCAATTTTATCGCCTCATTCTCTTGGAATTCATCGATCCAGAGGCATGGCACGTGGAACTAAAAGATCTTCCCCCTTGGACGAAATAAACGGTTCCTGTGATCTAAAGAAGGTTGGAGCGTACAACGATCCAAACATCGTGAATGTGGCAACAAAGATGTGGAGCACATTCCGGACATTGTAAATAGTGTAAATAATAATAATAATAATAATAATAATAATAATAATAAACTAAATGATTGACACAATATTTTGCAACACTTAGAGAATGTTGTAACATACCTACGGGCGTTAATGTGTATACACCCCATTCCCATAAGTACAGTTAGTAAATACTGTATGTTGATCTGCGTTGGAGATTCGTCTCCGGTTGTGCTGGTCAAACTCTCTGAATTTGGGCAGAGAGGTTTCCCAAATGAGGCTATGTCGAAGGACTGAGTCTCGTCTCGGGAAACAGCTACCCGTTCCCGTTTTATACGGAATATACGGGGAATTTTTGGCTGAGACTATGGGCTCGCGTACCCCACATTAAATTCGGCCTTGTGCCACATATGTGAGGCGGTTGATAGTTATCCTTCAGTTGGAGATTCATTGTGGAATTCACTTGACTCACTTCTAGCAGTCGACTACTACTTCTACATATGTTACTATGTGAGAAAACGACATTGTTTTTGCACCAACCTAATACGGATGTAAATTGCTAGCTCACACCCCTCAGAATGAAGAGACTGATAGAGGAGGCCATTTCAGAGTTGTACTAAACATTTTGATTAGTTGCTTTTACTCACTCATCAACGGAGAGAAATTTTCAAGATGAGTACGCTCTCCATCATGTTACTTACGGTTGAGTTGCATTTCATTCTTGGTCGATGCGTTTTATTTGCATGATGGCGTTGATGACAAGTACAAACTTTTTTTTTCTCTCAAGGTAGCTACGTTTGTCCTTCATTCTTTAAATATTTCTCATAATGTATGGAAATTTTTAAACATACTGTCAAAATATTGATAAACATTTTTAAACACGGTGTGTTTTCTTTTCTTGCAATGTTTTGTAAGTGCCAATTAAAATAATAATAATAATAATAATAATAATAATAATAATAACAAATTTTGTTAGCCCAAAATGCAGATTCTGTGATAAATATCCAGGAACAATTGATCATCTTGTATCAGGTTGCAAGATATTGGTACCCACTGAATATAAAACACGGCATGACAGAGTTGGCCAATATCTGCACTGGAAAAGTTGCAACTTCTACGGGAAGGAAACTGAAAGAAACTGGTGTGAACACCACCCAGACGCGGTTACGGAGATAGGACCTGTTACAATTCTATGGGACTACACAATACACACTGACAGAACAATCAAGGCCAACCGCCCAGACATTGTTATTAAAGACCACAAACAAAAACAGTGCCTCCTTATTGATATGGCAGTCCCTGCTGACTACAATGTATCTTTGAAGATATTCAAAACGCCGTCAAAATACGAGGAACTTGAAATAGAAATCTCGAAAATGTGGCATATGGGAACATCAACATCAAAGTTAATCCCCCAGACATCGTAATCAATGACGAAAAAAAAATTATGAAGAGATTCATCTAAATAAAATGTGTGTGGTCTTAGGTATATTTTAAAAAAATGATCGATGGAAAATGTCCTGAAACCATTTTTGGCCTTAGATCACTTGTTGGGACCCGGAAGGGAATGTGTAACCAAGAGAAATCAAAAGAAATAATAATAATAATAATAATAATAATAATAATAATAATAATTATGACAATAATAATAATAATAATGATAATAATAAAAATAATAATAATAATAATAATAATAATAATAATAATGTTGATAATAATAATAATAATAATAATAATAATAATAATAATAATAATAATAATAATAATAATAGTGTGCGCTAAATACATCTAAAGCAAATTTCTTAAGATAAACGAAATTATGAAATGTTTAATTCAAAAAAATCCGGTACCAATAAATAACAACTCCAGGAATGAATATATGAAAATAATTGATTAACGTAATAATACAAACTGGTAAAGCAGGTTAGTAGTTCCAGGAATACGGGTTAGTAGCAAATATATATATACAGTCTTTGGTATTGAAGTATCGCTGTATGACTTCTTACTGAGTCTATGTGCTCGCTTACTGTGACTCCTACCACGCTGTTAACTCACCCTCACTCTTCCGGTTACCTACAACCTTTTATTCTGTCACTCTGGACTCGATTCGACTCTTCGGTCTTGCTCGCTATTTATCGATCCACCCACGAGGACTGAATGTGGACAAGGCCGGTTTAATGTGGGTATCTCCGAGCCCGTAGGCTCGGCCAAAAAATAGCCTTTGAACCGGCCTAGACGGGGTTAGGCCCTGTCTACCTCGCCGGACGAAACCTTGCCCTTCGGCAAGGTTCGTCCAGGTTCCTCTCTGTTAACGCAGCGAGTCCGACAGCTGTGGCTTACAGTCAAAGACTGTATCACGACTCAGCTAGACTCGGAGGTCTTGCTCGCTATTTATCAATCCACCCACAAGGACCGAATGTGGCACAAGGCCGGTTTAATGTGGGTATCTCCGAGCCCGTAGGCTTGGCCAAAAATATAGTCTTTGAACCCGCCTAGACGGGTTCATGCCCTCTCTAACGCCCTGGACGAAAGCTTGCCCTTCGGCAAAGCTTCGTCCGGGTTCCTCTCTGTTAACGCAGAGAGTCCGACAGCTGTCGCTTACAGTCAAAGACTGTATCACGACTCAGCTAGACTCGGAGTTCTTGCTCGGTATTTATCGATCCACCCACGAGGATTGAATGTGGAACAAAGCCAGTGTAATATGGGTATCTCCGAGCTCGTAGGCTCGGCCAAAAATATAGCCTTTGAACCCGCCTAGACGGGTTTAGGCCCTGTCTACCTCCCAGGATGAAAACTTGCCCTTCGGCAAAGCCTCGTCCGGGTTCCTCTCTGTTAACGCAGAGAGTCCGACTGCTTACAGTCAAAGACTGTATCACGACTCAGCTAGACTCGACGGTCTTGCTCTCTCGGGTCTTCACGTAGCCGTAGTATATTGTATATACTGGGTGAGTTCATTTGTGTAAAAAGGGGAGAACCCTCAACAATGGTAAAAAAAGCACATGCGATTTTAGTGGTGACGTCATTGTTTTCTGTAGAAACACCAGGTTTTAGAACAAGAGATTATAATTTAATATATTAGAGATAATTCCTCTTTACTCATTTCATCCCGTGCAAGGCGATAATGCCACGAAGACGCAAGTGAGGGTGGTTTCTTGGAATGAAAGAGAATGAGAAAACTTTAGTGATGGCGAAGTTTTTTCTCCGGACGGAGTGAAACCGAGACGAAACTATGCTGAAAGGCAGAGTTTCGTCTAGGGAGGTCGAGTGTAACCAGGCCGGGCTCGGAACGCCCCACGTCTCGAATAAATACTAAATAAATACAGAGGTATATGGTTGTTGTGGATTCCGGGTTGAAATCCTGTACCAATAAATAACAAACGCCAGGAATGAATATATGGAAATAATGTATTAACGTAATAATACAAACTGGTAAAGCAGGTTAGTAGTTCCAGGAATACGGGTTATTAGCAAAATATATATACAGTCTTTGGTATTGAAGTATCGCTGTATGACTTCTTACTGAGTCTACGTTCTCGCTCACTGTGACTCCTACAACGCAGTTACCTCACCCTCACTCTTCCGGTTACCTACAACCATTTACTCTGTCACTCTGGGCTCGACGCGACTCTTGGGTCTTGCTTGCTCTTACTCTCGTCTCGCTTTTGCAGAAGTATATGTATATACTGGGTGAGTTCATTTGTATAAAAAGGGGTGAACCCCTCAACAGTTACAAAGCCTTGTTGTCTGTTGATTTCTATGGTTGAAATTGCAGGACAGTTTCTACAAAAGAATGTAAATGATTACTAATGATAGTAGCAGTCATTGTATAAGTAGTTGTAGCAACAATGATAATAATAATAATAATAATAAAATAATAATAGATAATGAGCCTTAATCTGTCACTCCTAATAATATTACTAGCTAATATTATACTTATAATGGGCTTTTCTTTACATAATGTGGAAAAATCATGATTTGCCTCACAATCTCCAGTTCTTGTAAAAGTAGAATATATATCATGTAATGATATAACAATAACAATATATTTACCTATGTTTGATCTATCACCTTGGCCATTCGATCGATGATTGAGCGCGTGTCTATATATATATAAAATAAAAATAAAAAGTCATTTTACGTATATATGAGCTTCTTTAAACTGTAGGTATTGAAGTGTGTGCTTTTCCCCCTGGTCACAAAGAAAAGAACGAATAACAAACCAAAAAAAAAAACAACTTAGAAACGCAGACACCGAAACATTTGGTTCTGAAATATTGTCAAAGGGTTCAGTACAGCTTCATATATATATATATATATATATATATATATATATATATATATATATATATATATATATATGTATGGGTTTTATTACCTTCTTTTCACTCTTTTTTTTGAGCACATTCCAAAGAGTAAAGCTATCAAAATTAAATTAGTAACATGGTACGTTCAATTTAACTTAGCACCAACTCAGTCTTATTTTTCACTTTTGCCTTTTGTCGCCCTCTCATTGTCTATCTCTTGCTCACGATCTCCCTCTTGCTCTTTATTTCTCTGTGGAGCTCAGTCTTTTTTTTATCTATCTATCTATATCTGTTCATATCTATCTATCTATCTATCTATCTATCTATCTATCTATCTATATCTGTTCATATCTATCTATCTATCTATATCTGTTCATATCTATCTATCTATCTATCTATCTATCTATATCTGTTCATATCTATATCTCTTCATATCTATCTATCTATCTATATCTGTTCATATCTATCTATCTATCTATATCTGTTCATATCTATCTATCTATCTATCTATCTATCTATCTAAATCTGTTCATATCTATCTATCTATCTATCTATCTAAATCTGTTCATATCTATCTATCTATCTAAATCTGTTCATATCTATCTATCTATCTATCTAAATCAGTTCATATCTATCTATCTATCTATCTAAATCAGTTCATATCTATCTATCTATCTATCTATCTAAATCAGTTCATATCTATCTATCTATCTATCTATCTATCTATCTAAATCTGTTCATATCTATCTATCTATCTAAATCTGTTCATATCTAAGTCTGTTCATATTTATCTCTCTAAATCTGTTCATATCTATCTATCTATCTATCTATCTAAATCTGTTCATATCTATCTATCTAAATCTGTTCATATCTATCTATCTATCTATTTAAATCTGTTCATATCTATCTATCTAAATCTGTTCATATCTATCTATCTAAATCTGTTCATATCTATCTATCTATCTATCTATCTATCTAAATCTGTTCATATCTATCTATCTATCTATCTATCTAAATCTGTTCATATCTATCTATCTATCTATCTAAATCTGTTTATATCTATCTATCTATCTATCTATCTATCTAATCTGTTCATATCTATTTATCTATCTAAATCTGTTCATATCTATTTATCTATCTAAATCTGTTCATATCTATCTATCTATCTATCTATCTATCTATCTATCTATATATCTGTTCATATCTATCTATCTATCTATCTATCTATCTATCTATCTATCTATTACAAACTTATTTCCTCCTCGTTTCTTGCAACTCTCTTCTTCTTTCTTTTCCTTTCTCTTCCTTTCTCAGACCCCCCCGCCTCTGTCTATCGTGTCTTTTGTTCACCCTTCTATCTATTTTCTCCTTTTCACCACTTCCCTCTTTTCCTTCCTATATTTACCGTTATTTTTCTTTGGATCTCCTCACACTCTCTCTCACCCACTCTCTCTTTCTCCCCCTCTCTCTCTCCCACTCTCCTTCTTTTTATTCTCCCTATTCCCCCTCTCTGTTTTTTTTTTCTTTCTATTTGCCATGCAAAGCGCAAAGCCGTCAAAATTAGATTAACGCCATCATATGCAGAATGTATTATTCTTGCTACCAAAGTCTCGTTCATCATTCTTCCGGTTCCTGTCTTTCACTCTTTTTCCCGCCTCGCTGTTTCGACTCGCACATGATTTTGGCAACATCGGCTTTAGGGAATGGCTAGCCAGATCATCTGGTCGAACAATTCTATTAAGCGCTGATTTGGTCCTCACTGAACACTCCATAATTGTTGCCTTGCGCCAAACAGAGCTAAACATAGTAGATATCAAATCTCAATTGATTACCGGCTATATCTCTAACTTAGCACGGCCTTTATATATGTGTTTTCTTTTCGGCACCTTTGTGTTGGGTAATGGTTAATGAGCTAGTCTTCGTTGACTATTCATAATAATCCTAACCGGATGTAACTTTTTTTCCTTTTCTTTTTGGCAACGCTGAAGTTATTAAATACATAGAAAAGGAAAAACTGCACCTCTTCTATGCGTGATGGTTAACGAGCTAACTTGTCTGGAAATAAATAATGACCCGCAATGGCTGCAATTTTCGGAAACACTAAGTTTTGTAAAAAACCAAAAACAACAAAAACTGTGCACCCCGTCGCTGTGTGATGGTTAACGAGCTAGTCATTACTAATGTTCCTCAGTGGCTGTAGCTTTATGGCACCTTGACTCACCTTAATAAATAAAACACTGAGCGATTCGACGTTGCGTGATGGTTAACGCGCTAGCTAGGTTGTCCATAACAAATGATTTTCACTGGCTGTAATTTTCGGCAACTCTAAGCTTAGCAAATAAAATACCTAGCGCCTCGTAGTTGCGTAATGGTTAACGAGCTAGTTGGTCATTTTTTCTTCTCATTAGGTGCGTCATTCTCATTATTCTGACCTTGAACCGAGCTAAGCTTAATTAATGGAGTAATGGTTAACGTGCTGGCTTAGTTGGGCATCACAGCTGGTTAGTTCAATCATCATTGGTTCCTCAGTAGGTGTGCCCTTGTGTCTAACTTAAGATTAGTAAGTAACGATCAATGTTTCGACATGAGGCAATAGGGTAATGGTTAATGAACTCGTCCGGTCGATCATGATTAATGAGTTTGATCCTCACTGGGTGACTCGTCCTTCTGAACATTGCTAAACTAAATTTAGCTAAAGAAATAAAAATAATAAATTAATAGATTAATGCTTTATTAGTGCTTGTACTGATTAGTGAGTTTGATCTTAACAGGGTGCCCTCAAATAGTGGCCTTGTGCCAGACTACACTATGGTTATTCGTATCAGGTGACTCAGCATAGAGTAAGCTTTACCATTATTCACTGCCGAATATTCTGGTTGACATTTACTTTTGATCCTCACTGCGCGACCAATTCTGGTAGCCTTGTGCCAAGATTAGGTATGGATAGTAAATAAATCTGGTCGTCACAAATTGTGGGCTTCAAGTTGGGATAATTTTTGGAACTCGCCTCTCCGATTTTTCAGTTGAGAGCACTCCACCCGCACATCCAAGATTACAGCACGTGATATTCCGAGGCAGTCACCTATCTAAGTACTGACCAGGCTCGACGTTGTTTGACTCAGATAATCAGAAATGATCCCTATTCTAAAAAAAAAAAAAACTCTATCAATAGTAAAGACGGTGGATGTGTTGATTAATAAGTGGTGCTACTTCGAAGGAGATTAAATGCCGAATTGATGTATTGTAGTTATTTTTTTTATAATCTTGAGAGTTTTTGATCCGACTACGTATCTTTGCTTCGTTCGAATTTCGTGTCAGAAGCTATTTAGCCAGGCTGTTATTAATATGGCGTGAAATTTGCCAACTTACGCTTCAAGTACATAACGCTTACGGCCGTATCACAGTGAAACATTTCAAGACGTCGAGGAAATACAAGAGAAATGAACCAATGTTTCACTGTGATATGGTCACGTGAACTAGAAAAAACTGGGTGTCCATAAAGTTCGTGTGAACTTAAAAAATTGTATAACTTTTTTTGTATTTGCGATAGAAATAATTTGTAAAAATGATTGGAAAGAAGTAAATCTATATTTTTTAAGGTTTTATTGAAATTTTATTTAAGTTTCCAGATATCCTCCATCATTTGCAATAAAAAAGGGTAATACGATTTTGTAGTTCACGGAAAACATTTGCCAACTGATTTTCAATAATGTCTGAAATCACAGTTATTTTAGCTATACTTACAATTGGGTACACTAAACTTCATAACATTTTTTACAGATTATTTCTATCGCAAATACAAATAAAGTTATAAATATTTTAAAGTGCACCCGAACTTTATGGACACTCTGTATATAAATTTCGTATATTAGTATAATATTAGGTTGGTGCAAAAATAATGCCGTAATAATGTCGTTTTTTGACGTAATTTTTAACGTCAAAAAACGACATTATTACGTCATTATTTTTGCACCAACATAATACAAGCATACGGCCATATTAATAGAAACTTTTTTCGTGTTATCCATTAAAAGGTACCTTCCAAGCTCTGACCTTAACTGAATGTCTAGATCTGATAGAGAAAGTATATCGGTTAACAAAAAATACACGTCTGGCGAGGATTCTAGTACGGAAACTTTAAAAACCTCACGGACACGGAGGAAATTAGAATCCCACTCTATTTAACATCTAGCCCGACCATGCCCCGTGCATATAAAGGGGAGTCTAATAACTTGGACCGATTTTAAAGGTGAATTACGTTCAAGCGTCTAATGTTTTTTTTATTTTCTTTTTCTTTCAGATTTAACAACTTAAGTCTTTGGCAGTTTCAACCATGGAAAGATTAACAATCAAACAACGTGTTAAAGTTATCGAAGCCTATTACGAAAATGGACGTTCAAATTCATAAATATACGACCCAATGATTTCACTAGCATAAATGCACACCAAACAGTGACATTTTGTGGATGCAGTAGCATTTTAACAATCTTCCTTTGATTTTCATCAGCCCAAATGAGACAAATATTTTGTATATATATATATATATATATATATATATATATATATATATATATATATATATATTCATTAGTGACCTCCTTCTTTTTTATAATTCCGTCATTAAGTCTAAATTTGCTGGTAATACATCAATATCTATTATAGGGTGCTCAAAGAACTTACACCGATTTTAAATGTGAATTAAGTTTAAGCGTCCAATGATTTTTTTCTTTTTCCTTCAGATTTAACAACTTAAGTCTTTGCCAATTTCAACCATGAAAAGAGTAACAATCAAACAACGTGTTAAAATTATCGAAGCTTATTACAAAAATGGATGTTCAAACAAAAACGCAATGAGAAATTCCCAGGTCGCATCATCTCTTGAAACAGCAAAGTCAATTGGCCACGACTTGACGCCTTTAGATTTCTTCCTATGGGGTCATCTCAAAAGTAAAGTCTATGCCAAGAAGCCAACAGCAATTCAACAGCTGAAGAATGCGATAATAGGGCATATTGGTGAGATCGAGGAGCAACTATGCAGAGACGTCATCAAAAATTTTGTCCATCGAGTGGAGGTGTGCCGCCGAAGCCTTGGCGGATATTTGGGCGATATTATTTTTCCCCTATAATTGCCATGATATAACCCTAGAACACTAACCATGGGTATATAGTACTGTGGCAGACGTGATGAGACAGGACCTTGGACGAGCACAACTGGTTGCCACTTGCCTTGTCCCCGCCAAAAAAGAGCCCGTATTTGCTTAGCATGTAAAGCTACTGCAGTTGAAATGAGGGAGAAAAAAAGCACTTACCGCTCTGCCGTAATTCGTCCTCGGCCAGATAACATAAAAGAATGAGGGGGGGGGACTTGCATTGCATTTTTATACAAAAAGATACAATGCATTATGGGACAGGGACGCAATGAATTATGGGATCGCATGAAGACGCAAGGGATTATGGGTATATGGACAAATATAAAAGTAACCAATTTTTCCCAATGCGAGGTGCTTGGAGTGACGTTCACGGTTGGCGACTAGAAAAGTCTGTTAGTGTGATTTCGAGACAGAACACAAGGAACGACTCGAAGATGGAATACCAGTTGGGAGAGCTTGAATTTACTCACTGGTTGCTGTTTTCTTTTTTTATTATTATTATCCACAAGTACCCAGCACAAATTTTCCTATTTTTAATTACAATTTTCAGTACCTGATTTTCTAACCTAAATAATAAGTTTTTCAGTTCCTATTAACGTTAACTCAATGTTTCAAGTGCCTGCACGTAAAATATTTCAAATAAAGATTTATATTTAATATTTTTTGATATTTTCAAAATCGGGTATAATAAACCCATGGTTAGTAGTGGTGTAACTTTAATTGATGTTTAGTTCTAGGGTTAAATAACATTATCCAATAGAGAAATAAATACATTTTCACGAATAACACTGATTTATTTCTTGCTAACTTTGATCTGTTTTAATGAAACACCTTTACAAGCACGGATGTAAAGAGATGGGTACTGATAATTTAAGCGTACCGTACCACATCTCAATTAAATCTGCTAATTAAAAATATCGGCTCTGCTTTTCTTTCTGTGGTGAGTGTACTGATAATGAGGTAGGTGGATAATGCTGATGACAGAGGTATTCCTAGTTGAGATGAGAATGATCTTAACCAAAATAGATCAATATACGCTATGGAATGTTCAAAGGAGTAGGAATCAAGATAAAAGCCAACATAGAAGAAACGATTCTTTGTAATTCAAATGAAAGCATTGAATAGATCATTAAAAATTCAGGATGTGGAACAATAAAGGTTGCACCCGTCACATGGTATGTTAAAGGATGTGAGAGAATTGAAAGCGGAATAGGCTGCACAAGGGACAGTTTTGTTCAACACCGCAAATGTCTAGAAAAATCAAAATAATGACCTTACAACTAGTGGCATGTTCTTAAATAGACTCTTTAGATCGAGAATATGATATACAGGGGTTGAACAAAATAATTGGAACACTTGTTAAATTCAAAGCCTCACAGACATCTTTAATACCTCTAGGAATGGAATCATACAGCTTCCTGACTTCATCCAGAGGAATTTTCAGTCATTCTTTCATTAAAACCTTCTCCAGCTCTTTACGACACAACGGTGGAGGATAGCGGCTCCGAACTTGTTGCTCCAAAATGCACCACAAATGTTCAATAATATTGATATCTTGAGATTGGGGAGGCCACTCCATGTGTTCTAGCTCACTTCCATACTCTTCATACAAATTCTTAACCATTCGAGTGATATGTATTGGAGCATTATCGTCTTGGAAGATGCAGTCACCATCAGGGAATAAAGTCTTGGCCATTGGATGAACATGATCTTCCAAAATGTTTAGGTAATCTTTGCTGTTGATTCTACCATGCAGGGCAACTATTGGACTGAGACATTTCCATGATATGGCGGCCCAAACTATCACTCATCCACCTCCATGCTTCACTGTTGGAAGAAGGCAGTCAGGGTTGTAAGCTTCTTTGGGCTGCCTCCACATATAAACGCGCCCTGAAGTTGGGAATAGGGAAAAACTGGACTTGTTTGAGAATATGACTTGCTTCCATTGGTCTGCAGACGAGGCATTGGGATCTCTGCACCACTTCAACCTCTTTTGAATGTTGCGAGTCAAGAGAAGAGGTTTCCTCACAGCGTCTCGTCCATGGAGCTCACGGTGAACAGTTTTAGTAGAAGCTGAACTATTCAGATGGTTATTCAACTCAGCAGTCACTTTGGCCGCATTTGTCCGATATTTTTTGCCAAATTGCGTTTCAATGCACGTCAGTCTCTCTCAGTAAGTTTGCAAGTCCGGCCCGAATTGCTACGGTTTCTAGAGGTCTTGCCCTGTTTCTCGAATTGCATCAGTGTTCTTGATATGGTAGCTCTTGAAAAACCAAACAGTTCAGCGACCTTAGTGACCGAGGCTCCTGCCATGCTAGCTCCAACAATTTGCTCTTTTTCGAACTCGGAGAGGTCACGCATTTAGCTTAAATTTGACTAAATTCTAAAAATAAATAAGACAAAGACAGTAAATTAGATAAATAAACGTATTTACAATAGATATAACCTGCAATTACGAAGTTTTATTTAAAGTTCTTAATATAATAGGTCTTTGAAATATAGGAGTGAATTTTTGCATCTGTTACAATTATTTTGTCCAACACATGTAGATACCAGACATGGGGCCGAAGTCGGTCAAAATTTTCTAAACCCTTTTCTGTCTACAAACGCATTCTCAGATCAATGCTTGATCGGATTCGAGCAAGGGAAGCCAGTCTGTTTTTTAACAGCATATAAACACCTTATGGGTCATTTAATATTTAAATTTAAAATGTATCGGGAATTTTGAAGTAACAAAAAATTAAGATACACTTCAATCTGCTTTCATATTTGAATACATGTTAGATGATACTCAGCTTTTGTGCATATGCATGTTTGTGTGGACATACGTATTAGAGGCAGTGATATGTGTTTTTTATGTTGTAGTTTTGTTATTCTGCTTTCGCGATAGAATACATGGTTGATGATACTCAGCTTTTGTGCATATACATGTTTCTGTGGACATAATTACTAGAGGCAGTGATATGTGTTTTTTATGGTGTAGTTTTGTTATTCTGCTTTCACTATAGAATACATGGTAGATGATACTCAACATTTTTGCATATACATGATTGTGTGGGCACGATTACTATAGGCAGTGATTTGTGTTTTATGTTGTAGTTTTGTTATTCTGCTTTCGCAAGTGAATACAAGGTAGATGGTACTCAGCTTTTGTGCATATGCAAGTTTGTGTGGGCATGATTACTATAGGCAATTATATGTGTGTTTTATGTTGTAGTTTTATTGAAGTGATTTTTGGTAATACTGTTTGATTTCTTTAAGCAATTGTAAGATGTTATATGGATTAAGGGCATGAAAGTCCTCGTTCATGCTGGCTGTGGGGCTGGTAAGTTTTGCTTAGCTGCATGTCAACCTCTATGTTATTTAAAGTCGTGATCTAATTATTTTGAGCGCAATTGTATCCCTTCAACTACAGATAATATGCATTGTTAGTCATTGTTGCTAGTTTTACAATATAAAAATATATTGCTGGTATTTTTGCTATAAAATCTATTTTTGATACTTTCAGAGTGTTTTGTTTTTTGATTGGGGATTTACTTTTTGTCCATAGATCGATACCTAACAGGTGCTATCAATCCTAGTCATGGCGAACCAGGGGACAACTGTAATTAAGAGATTGTTCGATGTTCCTCAAAATCTCCCGATGAGATGCCTTGCTGCCGGGTGTTGTTTCTCGTTATATCAAGGACTAGCCATGTTCAGAGAAATCGACTCGTCCAGTGGTCCACATACTTCTTTTGTGTCAGCATTAAATAACAAACTGAGGTATTAATATACCGTTAAAAAAAACGAACCCAAATACTTCTTTTGGCCCTGCACCAACAAAGCATCTGCAAAATTCTCGTGCCTCCACCGACCATGTGACATATTGTCATGAGTCCTTACCTATAACTACGGAATGAATGAATTTCCTAACACTATGTATACAACGCCTGTCAAGAGAGAGAGAGGCGGATCGAGTTGAGCCGATAGTAGTTCACTCTAAACCAGACTGACAGTCATACTAACACCTTCCACATCTTGTATTATTATTTCGTGTAATATACCTTCATTATTTCTACTCTTGTGTTCGTGTTGTTCTTCCTTGGTCTTAGCCTGGACCATAAATCTATCTATCTATCTATCTATCTATCTATCTATCTATCTATCTATCTATCTATCTATCTATCTATACATCTATCTATCTATCTATCTATCTATCTATCTATCTATCTATCTATCTATACATCTATCTATCTATACATACATACATCTATCTATCTATACATACATACATACATACATCTATCTATACTACGTCTCTCAAGAGAGAGTCGAGCCGATAGTCGTTCACTCCAGACCAGACTGACAGTCATACTAACACCTTCCACATCTTGTATTATTATTTCGTGTAATATACATTCGTTATTTCTACTCTTGTGTTCGTGTTGTTCTTTCTTTGTCCTAACCTGGACCATAACACTATCTATCTATCTATCTATCTATCTATCTATCTATCATGGGTCCTTACCTATAACTATAGAATGAACTCTTCCTAACACTATGTATCATTTAATTTTAGAATTTTACAATATTTATGAAAATAATTTGTTATATATATATATATATCATTGAATAGACAAGGTGCTTTTATTTAACTCGATGCAATTTCTCATGCAATCTACTATTTTTTTTCTTTTCTGATGATAAATTATATAAAAAACTGTCCGAATGTTTCTTTATCCTAGCACTTTCGGCTATACATTTAACCATTTCAAGTATTATATTTTAACTGTTAAAATAAGAAATTTTATATAATATTTTAATTTTTCAAAACACGGTCAAGATATTATGTCCAGGTTCAAAGTTAATATTATTATGTGTTGGATTTTTGTTTTTAGTATTAAGGCTTCCATTATTTTTAGCTTTTTTTTTTTGCATGTAGATGATGCTATTACATTAGTGTTGTCAACTAGTATGTTACGAATAGTGTCCGGTTGGTCTCCATGAATATTTAAATGAGATCTAATTGAGTTATTCTCAAAAAGGTTTAGAGTGAGTATTCGTGTCAAACGTATTTAGTGTGGCCTATATAACTATTTACAAATTATATATATATATATATATATATATATATATATATATATATATATATATATATATATATATATGAGAGAGAAACAATAAATGGAGTAAAAATTCACAGTTCGTTGCATTTATTTTTTAAAAAGTGCTCAATACAAATTAGAGAAAAATTTTATTACAATAAAAACATTTTACATCGCTAGACAAAAAAATTCATGTTTCGTTACTAAGATTCTAATTCTTCAGGCGATGGTAGATAACATGTGAAAAGAAAGATTTAATAGGGAAATTTAAAAACAAATCTTTACCTCTTTTCGTAAGTTAAGTGGGAGTGCATAAGGTCAGTATGGCGGATGAAGAAAGATTGCTAAGTAAGAATACGTTCTTTTAGTGTAAGGAATATTGTTGTATGTTTGGCTCACTGTTTGTGGCTGGCTTAAAGTTAAGACAGAAGAAGACCGTCATTTTCGCCATTCCTCATTTTAGCCTTATACCATATTTTGTAAATATTACAAATAAATAAGGCTGTTCAATGTGGTATCTAGATTCTCGAATTTAAGCACAGTATGAGAATGGCATCGAAATCTGATCAGTTTACAGTTGCGCCAACCTCCTGATTACTCGTTTCTCTTCGCGATCATTATTAATGTTTCTGTTTCAAATTTATCCATGCCCAGTAACATATTATGCCAATGGCTTTAAGACCTGTCTTGGAATGAAATCAAGTAAAAGAAAAAAGAAATGATTTAATTAATATTAATAAGTAATAATGTGCTACTAATTTATTCAGGCACCATTTACGAACAAAACATTTTTAAGTTTCAATGAATTTTATTTGTACGTTCCTGGTCGCAATTGCATAATTTATTTATTTTTACTACAATAATAAAAAAAATGAATTAATATAGAATCTCTTGTTGTAAACAACAACTGGATGTAGTTTAAAAGCACTCTGAAAAATTGCAAGTTAATTTTTTAAATAATTAAATCACTATTTTTTAAACAAATATAAAATGTAGATATATATCTGTCAAATCAGAAACAAAATTATATTTTATCTCTATCTATAAAAGGCAGAATGTGTGTAACGAATGCAAGGCTGCAGTTTTCGACTGATTTGCACCAAAATTTACATACACTTGCTCCAAGTTAGCGGGAAGGCCAAGACCGATTTTGCATTTCCCATCTCCCATCGATAGTGGAAATAATCGATTTTTTCACGCTTCTACGGCAGTTTCCATGTAGTTTGCGGACTTTTTCTACTGGCCATAGTGAGAGCCAATAGCTGGCTGCCACGAATAGGCAGGAAGATTCTATTGGTCTGCGTGAGAGCCAACAGGTGACTGATACGAATGTTAACTAGCATGCAAAAAATATCGATATCTACATTCGTCACAAGTGGGAAAAATTTAAATCTGCGTGACAGTTTACTCCAATTGTCTCATTCGCTTGCTTAAACTCAACGTTGATTCTGATTCCGCAGAACTGGATTAGGTGTGAAAAAGTATTTGTTTTTAATATTCTTTTTTCATTCGGTTTTTTCATTTACGAGTCCTTTTTTAAAGCTGATCGTTTTGTGTTCATTTTGTTTAGTTCTTTTTTCGTAACAGATTTAATTTTCAGTATAGAGCTTAGAAAAAATTCTCCTTGTGAGATAAGCAAAAAGTAAAGCATGTAGCCACATTAGCACGGCAAAGGGCACTCCTTTAAAGGCAAGGAAGGGCAAAAGTGATAGCGATTGCTGTATGAGTCGTATGATTTTTGAATCAAGCACGGGCAACGCCGGGCCATTCTGCTAGTTAATTTATACAAGCACAATCTTGAAACAAGATATTCTTATTTCAATGGCACAGCTCTTGGAGGAACTTTCACTATGGCGATTTCCTAAATGTAGCTTTGATGTGACACAAGCCCTAAACAATGGAGCACCCAGTGTTGATTGAACTCGCTACTCAATGTCAATTGATCTATTGAGGGTGACTTGCTCACCATAACATCACGTCGAAGTGCTCAAATGATACTTTCAATATGGCGATTTCCTAAACGTAGCATCGATGTGACACAAGGCCTAAACTGTTGAGCGCGTGGTGTGGATCGAAATCACTACTCAGTGGCATTTCATCTAGCGAACGAGATTTGCTCACCATTACCTTACGTGTAAGTACTCAAATGAACTTTCAGTATACTGATTTTCCAAGCGTAGCTTAGATTCAGCACAAGACCGAAAGTATAGGCCAGCCAGTGAGAATCGAACTGACGACTCGCCCGTAATTGATCTAGCGATACAAGCTTCTTAACTATTACACCTCGTCGAGGTGCCTAATTGATTAACTTAGACGCAGCATCAAGCCGAAAGTATGGAGCACTCAGTGAGAATCGAACTCACAACTTGGTCGTAATTGATCTAGCGATACAAGCTTAACTATTACATACGTCGAGGTGCCGTATTGATTAGCTTAGACGCAGCACAAAGCCGAAAATATGGGGCACCAAGTGAGGATTGAACTCACTGTATACTCGCTAACCATTACGCCACACCGAGGTGGCAATATGTCCGTGGCTGATATTGCATTTTTTTTTTTTAACTAAAAGAACATCCTGAAGGATTTCTCTTTATATACATCTAACAATAATTTCGCAAAACCTCGCCAAATTTAAAAGTGTTCACGATGTATCGAAGTGTGAGGGAACTGACTAAAAATATTTCCATAAGGTTTCCCAATACAATAACATATTTATCTTGAAGCGTATTCATTAGTGAAAAATTAATTTAAATCCGATGTTCACAGATTTTCGTTAATTTTTTTAAAAGATGGTAGCGCATTTTTTTGGTTTATGTTATAGAACTAGCTTAAAAGCCGTCCCATCGGGCGGCATTTAAAGTTTCTCCTGCTAAGGGCAATTGATTGGGCTTTCATATCAATAGGCAGAGAGGAGTAGATGAGATAAGCAAAAATAAACTGCAGAAAACAAATCCAAATTTTTTATGGTTTATCAACCTTTTTGGGATTATTTTGAAATCAGAACATATTTTTAGAGTATGAGAATTTCGGGACAAACTAAAGATTTACGGACACTATTAATCCACATGGCAATTTCGTTTAGTATGTAACAGACTGTCGCCTATGGGTGTTAACTTCAATGTTGACTTATTGTATATACTAACTTAAAATTTATCCTATCGGGTGGCATTTATTATAGCTCCTGCGTAGGGCTCTTGATTGGGCCTTTCATCTCAATAGGTAGTGGGGAGTAGATGCGATAGGCAACGATAAACAACAGAAAAACCTCGAAATTAATAGCTGAATTTAAGTATTGCATTAATATTTACGCTTACCTTTTAAAAGTTTAACCATAATTCTTCTGTCGCCACTTAATTTAAAGACAGTTTCATGTACGTAGGCCCTTACTTTCTGTACAAACAATTATTTCATTTATGGGTGAATTTCGCAATTAATTTCGATTATTTGCAAATTTATATCCAAACAGCTATCGTCCCCAAAAATTAGTCGTAAAAAATCACGTAAAACAATCGCAGTAATGAAAAGTTGTCAATCTGACACACTGCCTTTCGTATATATATATATATATATATATATATATATATATATATGCATGTTTCATTAAAAACGTAGACAAGGTACTACGGTTAAGCTTTTTATTTAATTTTTCTTGTGTCCTAACACGAGCTTTCTTTTCTGGACGAAGAGTGTTTAAAAACTGTCCAAATGTTTTATATTTCTGAGCGCTTTCGGCTATACATTTAGCCATTATTAAGTATGATTCAATTTTTCAGCTTAATTGACTGTGTGCATTATGTGTATGTCTTAGTGTGTAGTTGTGACGTTTTAATTTCCGAATACGGTTAGCACATTGTGGCCTTGTTTTTACAGGTGGATGCAGTTAATATATTTGTATTTTCTACTAGTATGTTCCTAATGGAATCTGGTAAATCTGTGTGTGTGTTTAAATGGATTCTAATGCAGCTGTGATCAGATAGGTGTAATGTAAGACGTCTGGGTAAGCATGTGGTTGTGTAACCGATGTAATTATTTATGAGTCCGGTTTGATCAGGAACACAGTTCCTTAAGGGGCATTTGAACTCATAGATAATGTTCGGTCTTTGTAATTTTGAATTAATTATAAAACAACCAAACACTTAATAATATTAACTTTGAATATGGACATAATATCTTGTCCGTGTTTTGAAAAATGAAATCATTTTATGAAACATACATACAACAAACTAATTTTTTATTTTAACAGTTAAAATATAATCCTTGAAATGGCTAAATGTAAAGCCGAAAGCGCTCGGATAAAAAGAACATTCGGACAGTTTTTATATAATTTATTATCCGAAAAGAAAAAAAAATTATTAGATCGCCTGAAGATTGTACACAAAAAACTAAATAAAAGCACCTTGGCTGTCTTTTGCATTGAAATGTACATGAAAGAAGAATTGCTGCCTAAATACACAAATATATATATATATATATATATATATATATATATATATATATATATATATATGTATATATATATATATATATATATACATTTCATGATACTTAGCCTCCCCATCTATCGTCACCTATTGTCCTTGTCTTTTTTTTTTTTGTCGTTCTTACTCTGTTATATTTCTTCCTGAATACTATAGATGCGCATTATATATGTATATATCACAATGGAACCGATTTACTGCGCAGGAACATTGAGCAGTAAATCGGTTCCATCGCCATATTCGGACAGAAACACTTTCTTTGGCAAAGCCTTCAATTTCAAAAGGTTATTTCAGATTGGGGATCCATTTTTCTTGGCGCTCACACAAAGAAAACGCCGGAAATTCTAACGCCAAGTGAAAACACATCCGTTGACTACGAAAATTCTTGACAAGATGGCTTCTAGGAAAAGGAAATAGCGAAGGAAAGTCAGGGAAAAAGGAAGAAAATTTAATGGAACCCGTAGAAAGAAAGAAAAAAAATGAACTACAAACGAAATAGAGAAAGTATGAGAAAGCGACAAGAAGAAAAAAAATATAATTCTGCTTCTGCAGTTAGTAATTTATATATCTCTTGAGTTAAGGCCTGACATAACCTCAGATAAATAACAGACCATTCCTCATTGACTGCAGAAATATGTCTTTTTTTTTAATCATTTCACTCCCAAACAAGACGATAATGCCACGAGGATGCAAGAGGATACTGCGAGTGAAAGAGAATGAAAAAAAAACTTTAGAAGGAACGTCAGAGCCAATCCTTAACAGGAAACAAGGTAAATCCTCCCAAATTTCCAAAAACCTGTCCTATAAAGGTAGGTAATCTTTAGGAATTTATACAGCTTATTTTCTAATCAATCTGAGAATGGACACAAATCACTTTATAGTATCAGAAAGAATTAAACCATTTTGATAATTTAATAGAAAACATTTATTTATTAAGCTATTTCCAGATTGAAATTCTTTTCTCAACATATTTCTGTTCAGAAGTATGATGTTTTTGACTCTAGTGTCATCAGCTGTGTTATGCTGTCTTAGCCATATTCGAACTGAATCACTGTAGTCCCAAAGATCTCTTTCTTTAATAGAAAGCATTTATTTATTAAGATATTTCCAGATTGAAAATCTGTTCTAAACATATTTCTGTTCAGATATATGATGTTTTTGTTTTTTTTAAACTAGTGTCATCAGCTATCTTATTTTTTCTTAGCCACATTCGAACTGGATCGCTACACTTTCAAAGTTCTAATGGAAGACATCAAATTTATGAATAGAAGATATGCCACATTTTTTAACTTTGATTTGACTTTCCGCCAAATTGCGAACTCGTCATATGACGGAAAAGGGACACAATTGAATTGTGGGATATCGGATGGTCCTTACAATGTTGTTTCCCCTACATCGTCTACATTGTAAATTAAAAACATAAACCTAGCGAGATTTATTGGCACACCACTCAGCGACATCTACGACACGTTTATGGTATCTGTCTCAGGGACACATCGCACAGTGGCTAAATGTGTTGGTTAGATCCAGTGACAGGACACAAAGTTGGTGCAAAAATAATGACGTAATAATGTCGTTTTTTGACGTTAAAACATACGTCAAAAAACGATATTATTATGTCATTATTTTTGCACCAACCTAATACAAAACGATAAAATTTGATAGAGTAGGTTAACAGAGTAGGAAGATTCAGTTGCTCCAAGTCTCAAAAATTGCGAATGATTGTGTCTGAATTTCAATATTTCAAATGGGGTTGGTTTTATCTGGCACGTATCCCGTCTATTGTGTTATTTTTGCAACTATCTCAGACAGGAGTCAGACTAAAAATCTATTTCGTGATAGTAAGAAAGCTAAGCAAACAATGGCTTCTTAAAATAATGGCCGACCTTTGACACTGGTATTTGTGTAAACGAGAGAAACTATTTGATCGATGCTCGTCTGCCGAATGATAAAATTAATTTCAGTGTAAAGGATTTATAGATTCAAAAGCATTTTTACTGACAGTAACACGAGATACCTTAAAGAATATAGCGCTCAATCCACTGCCTGTATGTGTGTGTATGCATGCATGGATGCATTTGAGTTGATGTATGCATATATAAGTTCACACACAGCGGCGACAGTCTGTTACATACGAAACACAGTCGCCAGGCATGAAATATATATATATATATATATATATATATATATATATATATATATATATAAGGCGTGTGTGTAACAAATGCACGGCCGCGATTTTCGACTGATTTGCACCAAGATTTACAAGCACATACTCCAAGTTAGCGGGAAGGCCAAGACCGACTTTTCATTTCCCAACACCCATCGATAGTGGAAATAATCGATTTTTTCACGTTTCTACGGCAGTTTCCATGTAGTTTGCGGCCATTTTCTACTGGCCAGAGTGAGAGCCAATAGCTGGCTGCCACGAATAGGCAGGAAGATTCTATTGGTCAGCGTGAGAGCTGACTGATACGAATACTAGCATGCTAGCATGCAAAAAAAAAATCGATAGCTACATTCGTCACAAGTGGGAAAAATTTAAATCTGCATGACAGTTTACTCCAATTGTCTCATTCGCTTGCTTAAACTCAACGTTGATTCTGATTCCGCAGAACTGGGATGGGTGTGAAAAAGTATTTGTTGTTAACATTCTTTTTTCATTCGGTTTTTCCAGTTACGAGTCCTTTTTTAAAGCTGATTGTTTTGTGTTCATTTTGTTTAGTTCTTTTTTCGTAACAGATTTAATGTTTAGTATAGAGCTTCGAAAAATTTTCCAGTGTGAGATAGGCAAGAAGTAAGGCATGTAGCAACATCAGCACGGCAGAGGGCACTCCTTTAAAGGCAAGGAAGGGCAAAAATATTTTAAGTCAACTGATAGCGATTGCTGTATGAGTCGGACGATTTTTGATTCAAGCACGGGCAACGCCAGGCCATACTGCTAGTATATATATATATATATATATATATATATATATATATATATATATATATATATTAGTGAATATGAATAATGTGCAACTTAGAAAAACATAGCTATGTAAATAATATTAAACAGATATCCGTCTATAACATAACAATACCCACACATACATACAGTAAAAAGAACCTTTAGATATTGGAGGTCATCTACAGTAAAACAAATCAACCCAGCCTCAACAAAGTTACAATTTAAACTAGTCACAACACATTGCCTTGCATCTAGACATATTGTTCTGCTGCTAATATTTCGTCGAGTACATAGAAAAGCGCTACCAAGGGAGTGGGATGTAAACTTAATGAACACACTGAGATATATATATATATATATATATATATATATATATATATATATATATATATATATTTAAACATCTCTTGTTAGATATAACAGATAACGAATGTCTATTATGTTTGATCAGGAGTCGTTCTAAACTCCGCATATTTGCTATAATTTCAAGAGAAAATAGAGACGAAAATTGTCCAAAATTCATTGTTCTAAACTTTCGGCTCACATGAGCCATCTTCAGAGTGGTTATATGGATATTTAAACAAAAATATTCCCATATTCTTATATATATATATATATATATATATATATATATATATATATATATATATATATATATGTATATATATATATATATAAATGGTGGTACTTTCTTGGAAAACCTCGGATAGCTCTTTGCAGTAGAACAAATCGGTACCCTAGGAAAAATGGGGAATAAAAAAAGAAAGAACGAAGAACATTAAAACAAGGTGAAAACAATCGTCCAGTGTTCAAGCTGCAAGTCCAAAGAAGGGGAAAAAAACGAGTGAAAAGACAACTGCGTAAAGTGCTCAATACACTAAGTAGAGCAAAGCATAAGATAATCCTAAGGAGCCAGTCAAACCTACCTAGGTTTCATCTAAACGTATCTTCAGCAAGCTTCCCTGAAGACGTTATATTGGCTCTTGAAATAATAAATATTAATTCCATTTCATCTCTCTAGGGAGGAGATATGAGTTTGTAAACGGTGACTATTATAGCTAATACAGCGAGACTCTTCGCATAGCGAATTGAGTCACTGTCAATCACTGGGCGTGTTTCTAAAAATAAATACGCTAAAAATCCACCTACATCCCAACCGTACGCCGACGGCTTGTGGTAGAATCTCCGACTGACACCAATTCAGTCGGTTTTCGATCCTAGCTAGAGGCAACCGGATGTCTAGTCACACTGATGAGCTGTGAAACAGCGAAACAGTCTGTCTGTGGATGACGTTATATATATATATACTTTTTTTTGCAAAAGAATGAGTCGGTAATCAGCGTTGTAACTGAAACGTGATCATAGACCGTATACACTCTGAATAGATCTTCAACACAAATATCTTGCAAGCAGCTTGAAATCTCGAGGAAGCAGTTAAATGGAGCCAAATTTTTTGGAGCCAAATTCAATGATGAACAACTGTCATCTGTTATTAAAAAAATGTGTGTGTGTGTGTGTGTGTGTGAGAGAGAGAGAGTGGCAAGATTGTAAAATTGACTGAAATGACTTTTGACACCTGAAAAATTTATGACACCCATCGTGCTATCGTTATATTGAGATCTCATTAAACTGTGACTGAAACGAAGAAAACACTTGTAATTTTAACGGATATTCTACTAATGGCTATTATCTGACATAACAAGATTTGTTACGTTTTTCTTTTGCTTTATTTTTTCAGTGCATCTTCAAAAATTACGAATTGAACACAAATAGTCTAACTTACTCTGTTAATAGCGGAAATTCTAGATTTTTTCCTTCTTTTTTTTTGTGGTTTGTTTATAACTCATCGCCATCTTGAATTGCCTGAATTTGTTGATTCAAAACTCTTCTTAATTATTGATTTTAACCGCGTCTTTTTGTTATTTCATTTTTATTGTTTGTTTACACCTAGAAGTTGTATTAAACATCATATACTTTATGATATCAATATTGGCGGACCTAGAGGTGTTTGGCAAATGTTGTAGGGTGCTCCATTTTTTTCTATATCATTTCTCACCCAAACAAGACTGTAAAGCCACTAAGACAAAAGGGGTTGCTGAGTGTAAAAATATAAGAAAAAATAAAAAAATTATTTAGAATGAAATACAATAAAAGAAGATGAAGCAAGAATACAGTCAAAAACGATTGATATAGCATTTAAATTTAAAGGTCAAAGTTGACTTGAACGCATGGATCTGGAAGAGTGTTCCACAATCGAGAAGTGCGATAGAGGAAAATATTAAGATGTATTAGTAGAATCAGCAGCCTCTAAATGTCCATTTTTGGCAACGAACAGGAGTTCATTCAAGGAGGCCCTAACCTTGAACACCAGTTGAGACTTGAGCTCAGATTAGATCTAAAGTCGGGTTCGTACAAACGATCGAACGTTAAAGATGTTGGGAAAATGGTTACAACTCCAGTAAGAACCTAACTTCTTCTGCTGTGCATTTAGAAGAATCAGATCATGCCAAAAATGGAGAACTGCTGGCATATCTGAGCAGGAACTTCGATGTCTTGATACACAGCCTCGTGAGCGATGAATTGTTTTCACGTCGTAAGCCCTTTCCAAGAGTCGATGCATTGCAAAGCACTCACTATTCTGTCGCTATTTCGATGGAAAATCCTCAGTCCAACTATAATCCTTAGTTACTCCATATCTAACCCACCACGCTAAAACCCGCCACGCCACGTACATTTAGGCATAAAACTATAATTCCCTTCGTATTACTTTAGTAAGGTAAAAGTTCCCTTCAGAGAGCTACATTCAAAGAACTTGATTTCTGGAACAGAATTCTAGGCGGGTGATTAGCCCGCCACTACAATCATAACCTCTTCAAAAAATTTTCAGAATCCATCTTTCATATTTATAATCTGCCATTTGTCAGTGCATTGAATACTGATGTCATATCTGGTCTGGTGCTCCTGCTGTAAATCTCAAGATTATTGACAAAATTCAAAGAAGGATTTCCAATGTAATCAATCCTGACCAGGCATATCGACTTCAGTCACTTTCTCGCCAACATGACTTCCTGCTGTCTTTTCTACAATTATTCTCCATGCATTGAATACTGTTACCATATCTGGTCTGGTGCACCTGCTGTATATCTCAAGATTATTGACAAAATTCAAAGAAGGATCTGTAATGTAATCAATCCTGACCTGGCATCTCGACTCCAGTCACATTCTCACCAGCATGACTTCCTGCTGTCTTTTCTACAATTATTCTCCATGCATTGAATACTGTTACCATATCTGGTCTGGTGTTCCTGCTGTATATCTCAAGATTATTGACAAAATTCAAAGAAGGACCTGTAATGTAATCAATCCTGACCAGGCATCTCGACTTCAGTCACATTATCACCAACATGACTTTTTGCTGTCTTTTCTACAATTATTGTCCATGCATTGTTACCATATCTGGTCTGGTGCTCCTGCCGTATATCTGGAGATTCTTGACAAAATTCATGAAGGGTCTGTATTGTAATCGGTCATAATCAGGCATCTCGCCTTCAGTCACTTTCTCACCGACGTAACATGGCTTCCGTCTGCTCTGACAATTTTAAAAAAGATAAAGGCAACCGCCACTTCTATCTCAACAGTTTATTTTCTTGCATTCCCACTTGTGGAACTACTTTCCGATTTCATGCTGTTACAGTTTTTTTGTGTATATAATGTAACTAGTGAGTCAATTCAAATGTCTTGACTCCCTTTATAGTCTACCAATAGAAGGTTAACCAATGAGAAGCCGCAGAACATTCTATCCGTCGTGTATAAAGGCGGCCATTTTTGTTTACCCTACCCGAATGACCAGTGCCAACTTGTCAGTCGAAGATGACGGAAGGAAGTACTACACTCTGCTACTTTATCTCTTGTGGTGTCCCTCCTGTAAAGAGTCTATATTGGACTGTTCCGCCTACTATAAGATTAGTAGGAGAGATGGACTCGGGGGAACAGTCGAATAGATTGAACGTTGGTCAACACTCACACACTCATTAGACGTGTAATACTCTTATGTTGTATTTACTGTTTAATATATGATATGTGTTTTGTTATTTCTTTAACCATTTAGTTAGTCACAACATTGTCAAATCGCGAAATTAAAGTCATCTTTAATGACAACTCTTCTTAATCTTTTTACGTTGATGCTTTTTATTCCATAGGGCTCTATCTTTGAACCTACATCGTTCCTTATTTTCATCAACGACCTTCCTGATAACATCAGTTCTCAGCTCTATATCTAGGCTGATGACAAAGATTTACTCCTGAGTAAATCTGATCAGTTGAGGGGGGAAATGTGATGCTAAAATTGAAACGCACAAGTGATTGTTGAAAGATGTTCTAAAAGCTAAACACACTTCTAAGAAACATGATAATTTCGTTAGAAACAAACAAAAGTATTTAATTTAATAGCAACAAGTTTGTATGACAATGATATGATGGACAATCTTCCCATATAGACAGCAGAAGTGTGGTTCTACAGAAGAATAATGAGAATTCCATGGTCTGAGCTAGTAAGCAACAAGAAAATCTTAATGAAAATGGCGACAAACAGAAGAGTTCTAGAAACTCCCATTTCTCGTTGCCCTTAGCAACGTTTCTACCTTTGTCAAGCTTTCTTTTCCTGATCCGCAATCCATTCACCCAAGGCACGTCAGGAAGGGGGCAAGCCGCCCGCCCCTATTCCTTTTGGCCTCAATATATCCTATCAATATATTTACCCTCCATCCCTGGCGAGATTGTTCAGCAATGCCAAGAGAATTGATATCACATAGCAATTGAAAAAATGATCAATGACGGCATACAGTCACATCACGTTGACTCAATAGATAGATAGATAGATAGATAGATAGATAGATAGATAGATAGAGAAGGGAGGGACGGGGATAGATAGATAGATTGATAGATAGATAGATAGATAGATAGATAGATAGATAGAGAAGGGAGGGACGGAGATAGATAGATAGATAGATAGATAGATAGATAGATAGATAGATAGAGAAGGGAGGGACGGGGATAGATAGATAGATGGGAACAGAACAAGATAGATAGATACATAGATGAGAAGAGATTGAGATAGATAGATAGATAGATAGATAGATAGATAGATAGATCAGAATAGATTTTACACTTTTGTCCACACACACTGAGTCACCGTGGTGTGACTGTATGCCGTCATTGATCTAGAAAGGCAACCCCGCTAGCATTATACCAAGACGAACTGGTCAATATATATATATATATATATATATATATATATATATATATATATATATATATATATATATATATATGCGTGTGTGCGCGCGCTGTTTGTAAAGATTATACGCTTACATGTTTTACCGATGATCTAGTTTTATGACAAAATTCATTTTCTTTTTCTTTTTTCTCCTTTTATATGCCGTGCCCTTTAGGACGTAGGCAATAATTGCTCTCCACAACTTCCTATTCTTCGTGACCCTTAGCAGCGTTTCTTCCTTTGCCAAAATTTCCTTTCTCGATGCGCCATCCATTCACGCAAGTACGTCAGGTAGGTGGCAAACCACCCTCCCTTATCTCTTTTGGCCTCAATATACCCTGTGAGAGTTACGTTTAGCAAGCCCTCCTTCCTCACCTGTCCGGGAAATATACTTCCCCAGAACCTGTTTTCAGATGGCTCCATTTTACCCTTCATCCCTGGCGAGATTGTTCAGCATTCAATACAAAGGGAATTGACATCACAAAGCAATTGAAACATTCCTTCGTTTTTTTTTTTTTTTAGTAGTTTGCCTCTATCGTTAAAACGATAAAACATGTCGATGTCGCTTTTTACATCCCCATTTAAAACACTTCGCAGGTAATTTAACCTCCTGCGCTTTTATGATGTTGCCATCTCCAAATTGATTCTAGGACAGTTGCGTACCAGACATTTGCGTCCCGGGCCATTGCGTACCATACATTTGCGTCCTGGACAATTAAGGACCAGACATTTGCGTCCCGGACAATTGCGCACCAGAAATTTGCGTCCCGAAAAATTACGTACCAGACATTTGCGTCCCGGAGAGTTGCGTACCAGACATTTGCGTCCCGGAGAGTTGGGTACCAGACATTTGCGTCCCGGACCATTGCGTACCATACATTTGCGTCCTGGACAATTAAGGACCAGACATTTGCGTCCCGGACAATTGCGTACCATACATTTGCGTCCCGGACAATTAAGGACCAGACATTTGCGTCCCGGATAATTGCGTACCAGACATTTGCGTCCCGGACAGTTGCGTACCAGACATTTGATCCCCGGACAGTTGCCTAACAGACATTTGCGTCCCGGACGATTACGTCCCAGACATTTCCATCACGGACCACTGCGTATCAGACATTTGCGTCCCGGACAATTGCGTACCAAACATTTGCGTTCCGGACAGTCGCGTAGTAGACATTTGCGTCCCGGACAGTTGCGTACCAGACCTCTGCGTCCCGGACAATTTCGTCTCTTGACAAAAGCATTCCTGGATAACTGCGTACCTTTGATAATTTGTTGAAGCGTTTAAAGCAATTATCATAATTTTTGAAAAAAGCATACGTATCAATAATATTTTTTTTAAAAGAAGAATAAAATTTTTAAAAATAAAATTTATTTTGGTTTTAAAAGAGATGACAGTTTCACTGTATTTGAAGATCGCGCTGTACATTGACAGTATATTTTTGTTTCATTGGCTTTTTTCTTATGATCGTGGTAGCTTTAATTTTCCTCATCCAAAAATATTTTTCCACCAGTGTTTGATTTTCGGATCTTAGCCATGATTTCGAAATAAATATAACCTATAAAATGCAGAATCTGTTAGATGTTTGTTGTACGTACTGCTGGAGGGAAATGAAATTGTTAACTTAATTTTTTTCTAACTTTAAAAAATAAATTTTTCTTTCTTTATTTTTATTTATGGTATCTACGTTTCTGCTTGTTTAGATTAATTAAAGGTTTTGTTGTGCTAATTTCTATATTAAACAACTCTTTAAAAATAAAAAATGATAACTTCAAAAAATTATCCGATGTACACAATCATACAGGGGGTGCATTTGTGTAGTGTCCGTCCACCAAAAAAACAAAAAAAACACTTACATTAGGAATAAGAAAGAGACTTTTGTCACGAGGAAAGACGGTTTGGAAAACTAAACCCTCATAGGGTATAATGAGGTTAAGAGAGATAATAGAAAGTTTAGGGTTAGGGTTGTTACTTCAGCCGCTTTCGATTCGAGCTACTTCCGCGGGATTCCTTTCCTTCATAGTTTAATCCTATGCAAGAAAATAAATAAATATATAGACAACCATAGGTAGACTGTTTAGCAGCTTATCAATGTGGCTAGACATCCGATTGCTTAAGGAAGAGATCGAAACCCGTCCGCCTTGGTCTCAGCCGGCGATTCTAACACGCAAGCAATGGACGCCCGATAGAAATAAACGCAATTTGTTTGCTTATTGTTTTCATAAATACACAAGTAACTCAGAGAACTCAATCAGCTAGGAGAGTATTGCATTATCAGCAGTAATAGTAACTCTATACAAATTCTTTCCTTACTCTCCACATTGCTCGACCGATTAAATTATTTTATCGGGAGCTACATATCTGTCTGTCTATCTATCTATCTATCTATCTGTCTATCTGTCTATCTATCTATCTGTCTATCTGTCTGTCTGTCTGTCTATCTCTCTCTCTCTCTCTCTCTCTCTCTATATATATATATATATATATATATATATATATATATATATATATATATATATATATATCCTGGGAATATTGTGGCACATGGTGCACCAAGTCTCTGTATTCTGCTCTTCAAAAAGTGTGGATGGTTCTGCACAAAGCCTTCACCACGATAATCAAATATGTGATGGTGTCTGGGTATCGGTTCCTAGGAACGGAGCTGCTTGACTCTCTTTGTGTCCACCATATATATATATATATATATATATATATATATATATATATATATATATATACAGATGGACTCAATCACAAATTTAGCAATATAGAGAGTATATATATATTAACCCTACAAATCAGGACCTACCCACATTTCTCACCCACACAAGACAGACTTGCTTACGGAGGTGTTATACACACACCCATACGAATATACACACTTACACTCATCATACTCACTCACTCCCTAATGAGGCAAATGATAACACACACACATAGTAATATACACGCTTATACACATAATACTCACTCACTCCCTAAGAACCAAATAACACGCACACACACACACACACAAACACACTTAACAGGGACACATCCCCTTTCCAGGGACCAATAAAAATGTCAAATTGTCCAAGGGAATTCAGAGCAATATGAATTCATCCAGCTCTGTCTTAAATAACAATTAAAAGACACTGTTTGACCGACACAAAGTCTGACGAAAATTCATGTTAAAAAGATAAAAAAAATGAAAAATACTAATGAAACCTACAGAGAAAAGTTCATTTTCTCCATCAAGACCAGCAAGCAGAATTTTTTCTCCTGATGATGGCCATTTTGGCCGAAGCTAGTCGAGGAATCTAAATGAAATAACACTAAAAACGAAAGAATATTAATATACAACCCAGTTGATGATGAAATATATTTTTAAGGTATGGGAAGGAGACACTGTGGAGTAATGGATTTAGGAGTCGGAGAGCCGAGTTCGAATTCCAGTCGAGTTCATTGCATTCACTTACGTGCTAATACCATTGGGAAAGATATGATTCTGCTCCTAAAAGCTATCGGGAAATAGCAGGACAGACCCGGTTCTATGGCCCTGGATGGCAACTGGTCTACCGCAAAAAGAAATTGCAACCTACCGCGAGAAAAAAATATACCTCGTCAGTCATGTATCGAAAGGTATATGGTCGCGTATGTGTGTATCACATATGGCAAATAATGATATTTATGGGATAAAGTGCTCAATATCAGAGACAGAGCCTGTGGAAATATAAAGTAAATATTGATGTCTGCAACAAGTGGCGACAGACTGATTCATACTGAATGCAATCATCGGGCCATTTATCTAGTTTGTATTTTTTTTTTGAATCATACAACTGTCGTTAAGAAAAGAAAAAGAAAAACGAAAAAGTCAAAACTAAGTAACGTCAACTATGAGGACGGCCGCA
>OZ010612.1:17461889-17466889 GCA_963932145.1 Acanthosepion lycidas | reverse complement strand
ATCACCGCCTCCAGACAACTTCAGAATCTCTTGCAACTCTTCTGGACGGTCTCCTTGTTTAATTTGGTGAATCCTGCCATAATCATTGACTTCAGTTCATCTTTGGTGTTATTTGGTTGGTGCAAAAATGTCGTTTTCTCACATATGTTACTATGTGAGAAAACGACAATAATTTGGCACCAACCTAATACAAAGAGTTTTTTCAGTTTCTCACTCAACTACGCCTACACACATAATAATCAAGAGTTTGCAATCTGGGGAATTAGGTGGCCAGATTTAAGGGGTGATATGGCGGCAGAAATTGTCTGACAGCCATGACTGTCTTCTCTTGCTTCTTTGGCATGGTATAAACTCTTGTTGCCAGACATAGTGTCTTCCAGCAGCCACGCTTTTGACTCAGGTCAGCACTACCTCCTCAAGGCATTTGATGAAGGCCTCCGTGTTGAGACCGAGCACCCCCCCAAATCAACAAATTCGGGGTTTCTTTTTTTAATCAGGCCGATCGGAGAGATTTTTCCGAACTGTCATACTTTCGTAATCACATTCGAATCATATAAATCGTTCCGAATTCTCTGCGTGGTCTTCAGATTGACAAGCAATCACCCTGAAACGTTTTCAGCTTCCAGAGCGAATGCTAAGCAGTACAGCTTGCAGTTTCCAAATTTCTGGTGGGGTTAAGTGCATCACGTTGCACTTTTTCTCACAGACAGTGTCCAACTTATCCTACTATATTGTGCAGACGACAAATTCAAGAACAAACAACGCGCAAGCGCGAAATTAAAAATATAAAATGGCGGCAATTTGCACATCGTAAATGCCGTGTAAGTAGTGGAATAACCAAGTATCCATTAGATTACCATTAGATTACCACAAAACGAATATAAATATACATATCATAGTTATTCAGTAAGAGTAACAAAAGGTTGAGCCCAAAATATAAATTAAAAATGGGTACGGCGTGGAGTAATGGATAGTGGCTCGGATTGAGGAATTGGAGAGCCGAGTTCGAATTCAAGTTGAATCCATTAAATTCACTTACGCGCTAATACCCTTGGTAAAAGCATGAATCCATCTCTTCTTGCCTGAAGAAGCACCGTAGAGTAATGGATAGCGGCTCGGATTGAGGAATCGGAGAGCCGAGTCCGAATACCCGTCGAATCCATTACATTCACTTACGTGCAAATATGAATCCTCTTCTTCCCCTACCTCCAGGTAACTTGGTCGGGGAGAAGAATTTTCTTTCATTTTATACTTGGGAAAAGTATTAATCTTCTCCCTACAGCTATATGTAAATATCAGGACAGAACCGGTTTTATAGCCTTTGACGGCATTTGGTCTACCGCAGAAAAGAAACGGTAACCTACTGAGGGAAAAAAACAATCTGCCTCGTCAGTCATGTATTGAAAGTCATGTAACCGACTGCCTGAGAGAAAAATCAAACGAGAATCTGTTGTTAGGTTAGCTGCTAAAAAAGTTGGTCCAGTTTTTCCTGTGAAACGATGTTTCTCTCTAGAAACTTACATATCTACCACTCTAACTTATATATATATGTAAGATTCTCCCCAGAATTTTACAAATTTATAAGTCTACCATCTACTAGGTTTAGAAAATTGTTGCCACATATGGGCCAGTCTCTTGGGTGCCCACTACCACCAAAATAAAAATTGTCATCGTTTCCCAGGCCAATAATTTTGTCAATTCTTATTGAAATAGAATCAAATTTTTACGGAATGTATAGAAACAGATCAAGATTTTATGTTTAATGTTTTATTTTTGTTATCTTAATGAGAATCTGCCAGAAACATGGATTGGTCGTGTTGAAGATGTAGACAGTTATATGATGAAATGACCGCCGCGGTCACCAGACCTATCCCGGTGTGATTTCCTTTTATGGGGATATGTGAAGGGACTGGTCTATGTCCACCGCCTCTTCCTGCCAACATTGATAAACACAAGCAGAGAATCACTTCCGCAGTGGATAATGTTACCGGAGACATGCTACAGCGTGTTTGGCAAGAGCTTAACTACCAACTTGACGTGTTTCGTGTCACAGGCGGTGTACACATTGAAAACTTATGAAATCCGCCCCATAATTAATTCATGATGTTCAACACCTAAACTGTTCAATTTCATTGAGCTAGACTTTTCAAGATAATTGCCTTTAAAATGATGTTAAATTTTGTGGGACACTCTGTATATCTAGAGTTCTTTGATAAACTCCAAAGAAAAATCAGCAATATCATTTGTCCTGATCTGGCATCTTGGCTTCAGTCACTTTCCTACCACCATAAGATTTTCTTTCTGTGTCTTTTCTATAAATACAGGGTGTTTGAAAAGTCTAATTCACATTCTAAGAACTCTTATATCATGAAGTACAAATGGTAGTATGATTGAATTGATACCACTTAAAAGCTAAAATTGTTAAGATTACCTCTGCTAATTTAATTTTAATTTAATTAATTAAATTTTAAACACCACTCTGCCTGACAAATGGGTCGGATATTCCGGACTGATCGTGTGTTCATGCAATGGCCAACTACGTCTCCCGCCATGTGACTGCTTTCTCTGGAGGCATGTGAAAGGCCTCGTGTACGTACTTCTCCGTCCAATAGATGTGGATGATCTGAAGACGTGAATAATGGAAGCCTTGGCAACCATCGTCAATGCGATGCTTGGTCGTGTTTGGCAAGAATTGGATTATCGTTTCGATATGTGTCGTGTAACCTGCAGCGATCATATTGAACACACTCAAAACACTGTATAACAACGTGAAAATATTAATTTTCAGGAAATATAAATTGTATTTTAATATCCTCACTGGTTATAAAGATACACAGTGTAGTAATATGACGCTGGCTTTTGAAACACTCTCTAATTTAATGGTAATTGTTTGGATGAGCTTTGTAAATTTAAGCGCCGTACTAGAATGGCGTCAAGATCTCATCAATTTGCAGTTTACTAGAATTAGTCGTAAGATCTATACTAAAAGTTTCTTTCATCGCACTTCTTTCCAGCTCTCCTCCTGATTGCACTTTTCTTTTCCAGCTTATCACTGTTTCTTTTCTTAACTCTTACACACCCTGTAACCCCTTGTGTATGAAGGCTTTCCAATCAATCTGAGGGCTACAACTACAACTGGAATTATTGATGAAATCTTATCACTGTTTCTTTTCTTAACTCTTCCACAGCCTGTAACCCCTTGTGTATAAAGGCTTTCTAATCAATCCAAGGGCTACAACTACAACTGGAACTATTGATGAAATCTTATCACTGTTTCTTTTCTTAACTCTTCCACAGCTTGTAACCCCTTGTGTATAAAGGCTTTCCAATCAATCCAAGGGCTACAACTACAACTGGAATTATTGATGAAATCTTGGACACGAGTTTAACTTCACAATTTCATTGTGTTTATCAAAAAGGTTATTAATATAAGAATGTTTATGCTGCTGACAAAACACTCGTCTTCGTCCATGCTATGAATATTGCTTCCACATATGGTCCAGTGTCCCTGCTATCTACCTTGAGCACCTTAATAAAATCCAAAGAAGAATCAGTAATATTATTGGTCCTGATCTGATGGCTCGGCTTCAGTAACTTTCATGTTGCCTCTCTGTGCATTTTCTATAAACCTTTTCATGGTAATTCTACGGATGACCTCCTCGCTATGGTAACCAGACTTTACAAATTTAAACGGAATAGTAGACTAGCATAGTTTTCCCTGACTTCTCGGGGTAGAACTCCCTTCCGGATCTATCCTTTCCAGTCAACTTTAACCATCATAAATTTAAATTTGAATCGCTATTTGCAGTCGTCCCGATTATTCCTATAATGTTTCTGTTTCTAATTCTTTAACAATTGGTAACCACTTGTGTCTTTAAAAGTTGCAAAATTTAGATATCTGGGAAGTATTTTAACAGATGATGAAAAGTGTCACACTGAAATCCGAAGGCGCATTGAGATGGCCAAAGTTGCCTTCCAAAATCTAAGCAGAGTGTTAAATGACAGAACAATGTCGGTAAAAACAAAGTAAAGAGTACAGAACTAGTACGTGATACCTGGCCTCCTATATGTAGTGAATGTTGGTCAATCTCCTCAAAGATGAAGACGAGACTTGAAGGAAAGGAATTGTGGTTCTACAGAAGGATGTTAGGGATACTATGGACCGAACATGTGAGCAACAACAAAGATTTAGAGAAAAAGGAAGCAAATAGGAAGAGGCAGTTGAAATTTCCATAGAAGGTTGCTGAGGATACCATGGGCCGAGCATGTGAACAACGAAGAGGTTTTAAATAAAATAGAAACAAAAAGGAAACTTATACATAATATCAGGAAGAGGCAGTTGAAATTTCTACAGAAGGATGATGAGGATACCATGGACCGAACATGTGAGCAACGATGAGGTTTTAGAGAAAATGAAAACAAAAAGGAAACTTATACTTAACATCAGGAAGAGGCAGTTGAAATTTCTACAGAAGGATGCTGAGGATACCATGGATCAAACATGTGAGCAATGACGAAGTTTTAGTTAAAATGGAAACAAAAAGGAAACTTATACTTAACATCAGGAGGAGGCAATTGAAATTTCTACAGAAGGATGCTGAGGATACCATGGACCGAACATGTGAGTAATGATGAGGTTTAAGAGAAAATGAAAACAAAAAGGAAACTTATACGTAACATCAGGAAGAGGCAGTTGAAATTTCTACAGAAGGATGATGAGGATACCATGGACCATACATGTGAGCAACGATGAGGTTTAAGAGAAAATTGAAACAAAAAGGAAACTTAAACATAAAATCAGGAAGAGGCAGTTGAAATTTCTACAGAAGGATGATGAGGATACCATGGACCGAACACGTGTGCAACGACGAGGTTTTGGAGAAAATGAAAACAAAAAGGACACATGCTTAATATCAGGAAAAAAAAAAACAGTTTAAATTTCTAGCGAACATAATGAGGAAAGGGGGCTTGAAAAATCGGTTACTCACAGGTCAGATTGA
>OZ010612.1:17431889-17451889 GCA_963932145.1 Acanthosepion lycidas | reverse complement strand
CGATTGGTAATTTTAACTAAGGAAGACCATGTGCGTAAATATCATCTGCTTTAGAAACAGGACGTTCAGAATAATTTTTTTGCCTGGAAATATATTTTTTAATTTAAAACTTTTTTTTTATTGTCAGATGAATAAATCAAAAAACAAATCACATGCGACAGTGTGTGTTAACCACTGTTATCTGTGATAAAATTATATCGGGACATATTTTTTATTTAATTATTGAGAAATCTTTTCTCTCAAAATAATCAACCTTTCATCATTTTTTTTTTTTTTTTTTGGCAAAGACTAACGCTTATGGTCTTCTGCGTTGAAAATGTCTGACACAACTTCAACGTAAAATTACCTTTGACGCATTTGAGTAGAGCGGCCCACTATATTCTGAGCTATATCTGGTGCAGCCAACGTGTCGGGAAATGTTGTCCATGCCTGATCTAGGTTGACAAGCTTGCTAACCATTACACCATGTCGAGATGCCCAATTTGATTTATACAAATAAGAAAGGAATCCCATATTGAGAAATCTTTTCTCCCCAAATAATCATAATAATTATGGCAGATGCTTACGCTTATGGTCGCCCTGTGATAAAAACGGCTGAAAAAATTATCTTGAATCTTCTTAGTAGCACGACCCGCCTCATGATAAGCCATAACTGATGCAGCCCACTGATCGGAAAAGGTTGCCCATGCCTGCTTTAAACGGACTACGGATCTTTTCTGTAAACTCACTCCAAAATATTAATTAACCTCACAATAGAAATAATTTATATTTATCAAAATTCACAACAAATTTTCCCAGTGAGAGGCCCTTCCATTGCACTCCGGTTAGATGGCCTTTGCGATCGTCACAAATGTGGGCGAGTTGAGTGCGCTATTTCTAAGTGTGGGGTCTCCGTTTGCGCTCAGCTTGATAAACAAGCCAAGTCAAGATCAGATTTTTTTTTTAAATTGTAAAAACATTCCATGTAAGTACCTCGAATATCGCACTTACGAAATGTGATCAACTCTCTAATTTTTGGCATTTTTTCATTCTGAGTTGTTGAGAAGGAAGCTAAACAAATTCTGATTTAAAATTTACAATTTCAAAAGAGTGCCAAAAAATTAGTAAAAAAACAGACTTTGATTTAAAATCTATAATTTCAAGAGTGCCAAAAAATTAGTAAAAAAACAGACTTTGATTTAAAATCTATAATTTCAAAAGAGTGCCAAAAAATTAGTAAAAAAAAAAACACAACTTTGATTTAAAATCTATAGTTTCAAAAGAGTGCCAATAAATTAACAATAAACAAACGGATTTAAAATTCATAATTTCTTGGGTTGAATTACCATTTTCGATCAGTAATCCTTATTTGGACCGATTACACAGAAAAGCTCCAGGAACATTCTAACAGTGAGAATTGATACCTAATTATTTGGATTTTATTTTAAGAACTTTCAAAAGATTATATCGAAGTAAATGTAACAAAATATTTATTTTACTTTTTTCAATTATACCGAAAAGCTGCTTCATATTAGACGGTGCCAAATTTTTCTAACGATTATTTTTGACGCAAAGGAGCGTTTTCTTAACGATCCCCTCCCCTGTTTAAGCTAGACTCTCATTGTTTACGTAGTTAATGTGAATAATTTTGGTTTCCGGCCAGCTCCTTGCGTTTACTTTTATTATGATCCATCTCAAGATTCCCAACCTCGCCAATTTGTTTTTGCCCCCTTTTCATCTCGACTAGGTCAACCATTAATATTTTCTCGAATTCCGTCATTTATTTAGTTCTCGCGTCTCCTTGTTATTTATCCGAGACCTCCCCAGAAGGCAGAAGGTGGCACGAGGCCGGTGTTTTGCGTGGGGTGTTCCGATCCCGTAGGCTGGTGTAAAAATTCCCTGTAGAACCTGAATACACGGGGTTGGGCATCTGTCTACCTCGCCAGACAAGACTCTGCCCTTCGGCATAGCCTCGTCTGGGTTCCTCTTTACCCAGGGACAGAGCGTTTACAAGCAGAGTTAACTTTAATCGTTAACTGCTCTGTTCTACACTCTTCTCTAGTGAGTGATCTGCATGATGCGACTTATTAGCAGAATACAGAGGCCGCTCTTTTTTCTGTGGGATGGACGGGTCCTACTAAAATATTTTATTTTCAGTTTCGATATTTTTTTTTTTTATATTTGTGTTTCGTTTGTGGTTTCATCCACTCTAGCCTCTTTACATGTAAAGATATATATATATATACTTTTATGAAAAAAAGATTTAAAAAAGCAATAAAAAAATTGCTATACCATGAAATTATTATAACATCTGTGTGTTTGTAGCTTCCCCGTTAGTATGTTGCATTGTGACATATGGAGGACTCATGACACAGTGGATAAAGCCGTTAGTTAGATCCAGTGACAGGACCCAAAGGGTGTGAGTTCAATACCCGGTTAAGGCGGTGGAGAACTTGGAGAGGGGAATTAGCAGGAGATAACTGATAACTGACATCCATTACACATGGCACGTGGTGAGTGAAATAAAGAGTTCAGTTCGACATCCCAACCACCTGAAGAAGGCCGGAGCTTACAACGGCAGAAACGTTGTGATAAATATGGCATTAAAGATGAGGACAATAGTCCGAATAATGTAAATAGCGTACGTAATGCCTCATCTTAGAAATATAGACAGATGTTCAGTTCGACATTCCAACCACCTGAAGAAGGCCTGAGCTTACAACGGCCGAAACGTTCTGATAAATATAGCATTAAAGATGAGGACAACAGTCCGAATAATGTAAATAGCGTACGTAATGCCTCATCTCAGAAATCTAGACAGATGTTTCGTTTAACATTCCAACCACCTGAAGAAGGCCGGAACGTACAACGGCCGAAACGTTGTGATAAATATGGCATTAAAATGAGGACAATAGTCTGAATAATGTAAATAGTGTAGATAATGCCTCATCTCAGAAAAATAGACAGATATGGAGGCCTGAATGTGGATGAGTATGTTCTTGCGGTGAATGAGTAAACTGTAATTGATGAATGGCTCATAAATCAGATTACCTAGGTATAGGATAGGTAGTGTCGACCAGCCTCATTTCACTTTCGATTCTGTTTCATGTCACAGTTGTAATTCAATTTACAATAAATCTACATTCTATAGATGTAGTTTTGATTTCGTACGTAATTTTGATTTTGCAAAAAAAAAAAAATAAATAAATAAATAAATAAAAAATAACCACACAACCTGGAAAATCAAAACTACATAGAACGAATATTATTTACGAATTCAAATAATTACATCGGTCACACTACTATATCCCTATCCAGACGACTTACTTTACACCTATCCGATCACAGCTCCATTAGAAATAATTGACACACACACACACACACACAAACCATCTGAAACACATTAGTAGAAAATACAAGCATAATAACCTCATCAACATGTAAAAAAAGATTAAAAATAATGAAAGCCTTAATATTAAAAAAGAAAAAAAATCAAAACTCAGTAATATTAACTATGAACACTGCCACAATGTGCTGGCTGTGTTTAGAAAATAACCACACAACCTGGAAAATCAAAACTACATAGAACGAATATTATTTACGAATTCAAATAATTACATCGGTCACACTACTATATCCCTATCCAGACGACTTACTTTACACCTATCCGATCACAGCTCCATTAGAAATAATTGACACACACACAAACCATCTGAAACACATTAGTAGAAAATACAAGCATAATAACCTCATCAACATGTAAAAAAAGATTAAAAATAATGGAAGCCTTAATATTAAAAAAGAAAAAAAATCAAAACTCAGTAATATTAACTATGAACACTGCCACAATGTGCTGGCTGTGTTTAGAAAATAAAACATCCCTATAACTGTAGAAAAATAAACACAACCCGTACACCCAATTAAAAAGAAACAAATATAATCATCCTTGATAATGGTTAAAAGTATAGGCGAAAGCGCTCGAAATTATAGAACATTTGGACGGTTTCTACACACTCTGTCTTCCATAAAAGAAAATATTTGTTGTAACAAAAAAAAATAAAAAGGTTATTCTCAGTAACTTACCATTGATCCTTCTTCATATATATATATATATATATATATATATATATATATATATATATATATATATATATATATATATAGAGAGAGAGAGAGAGAGAGAGGTAGACAGATAGATAGATAAGAGATTGAAATAGATAGATAGATGAGAATAGGGTGAGATAGATAGATAGATAGATAGATAGATAGATAGATAGATAGATGAGAATAGATTGAGATAGATAGATAGATAGATAGATAGATAGATAGATAGATAGATAGATAGAGAGAGAGAGATAGATACGGATTGATTAAAATAGATAGATAGATAGATAGATAGATAGATAGATAGATATGGATTGATTAAGATAGATAGATGGATAGATATGGATTGATTGAAATAGATAGATAGATAGATAGATATGGATTGATTAAAATAGATAGATAGATAGATAGATAGATATGGATTGATTAAAATAGATAGATAGATATTATTTTATTTTTAATTTTCATTTGTTTATTTAAATATTTCATTTATAATTTAGTCCCACGCCCATAAATAAAATGGACTGCTCCACAGTCATCATAGTAAGGGTATCAGTATTTGAATTCTGCAACGGTTAACTTTCAATAAGCACCTGAAGATTGCGATCTGCAAGAATGTCTAAGTTGTATTAAAGATGAGCAGTACATACATACATATGTGTATATATTATGATAGACATAGAGGCACGAGAGAATTGATTTAGTTAGATAGATGCGAAGAGATCAAGATAGATCTAAAGTGATTTAGATAGATAGATAAGAAGTGATAGATAGATAGATAGATAGATAGATAGATAGATAGATAGATAGATAGATGGGAAGAGACTGAGATAGATAGATGGATAGATAGATAGATAGATAGATAGATAGATAGATAGATAGATAGATGGGAAGAGACTAAGATATATATATATATATATATATATATATATATATATATATATATATATATAGATAGATAGATAGATAGATAGATAGATAGATAGATAGATAGATAGATAAATGAGAAGAGACTGAGATAGATAGATGGGAAGAGACTGATATATATATATAGAGAGGGAGAGAGAGATAGATAAATGAGTAGAGATAGATAGATAGATAGATAGATAGATAGATGAGATACATAGATGGGAAGAGACTGATATATATATATATATATATATATATATATATAGATGAGAAGAGACTGAGATTGATAGATAGATAGATAGATAGATGAGAAGAGACTCAGATAGATAGATAGATAGATAGATAGATAGATGAGAAGAGACTGAGATAGATGAGAAGAGACTGAGATAGATAGATAAGAAGATATTGAGAGAGATAGATAAATAGATAGATAATAAGTGATTGAGGCAGATAAATTTGATATTGAGATAGAGATGCGATTGAGTTTGATTGATAAATAGATAGATTCAAAGAGATTGTGATAGATGAGAAGAGATTTAGATAGATATATAGGTGAGAAGAGATAGATAGATGAGAATAGATAGATAGATAGATAGATAGATAGATAGATAGATAAATAGATAAGAAGGTATTGACATAGATATGAACAGATGAGTCATATAAGTAAAAAGTGAGAAAAAAGAAACTGCGCCACGCAGCCAGACATACATAATAAATAGAGATAGCTATCGAAATAAACTGAGAATGATAGAATGGCACTCAGAGTTATTCGAAAAAAAATATCTTCTTTTTCTTAATAGAATTAAAAAGCCAAGTTTATTACCCCGTCACTACACCCACCACGACTTCCTCTCCCCTCGGACCTGGCAGCATTTATCTTAATTTTCTAAATGGACACTTATTTGGGCAAACATCTCTAAATTTAGTTGGTAAACGCAATTTTTCTTGCAACATCATATTCATTTTTTTTAATATTTTTTCTTCTTTATTTAAGGTATTTGATTTCTGTTGCCAAATTTTATTTTAGTTGCAATTTATTCTTGTCTCAAACCACTTCTTAAATTTCGGCCATATTAACAAATATTTTTATATTCTGGTATTGTGTCGGGGTCTCGCTTAGAATTTTTCAGCACCCCATTCGCATTCCCTCTATAGGTTGGCCTATCGTCCGGTTCAACTCCTCCCTGGTCTTTTGAAAAGGAGTAGTTTATCCCTTGTTTCCTGTTTAAGATTTGATTTCCGGTTACTTCCCAAACTTGTCCTTTCAAACCCTAATATATGTACACACCGAAATCCTCTATCTTGAGTGGTTCTTGAGTCTTCTATTGTGGGAACATTAGTAAAATAAAATCCTGTATATACTGGGTGATATATATATATATATATATATATATATATATATATATATATATATATATATATACTCGACTCTCCCGTCGAATTCGACGTATGAGGGTCAAACAGATCAGTTCCTAGGAAACTGACAGCCCGACAACAGCACAGAGATTTGATTATAGTGGTGAAGGTTTCGTGCAGGACCATCCACACTTTTTGAAGGGCCGAATACAGAGACCTGGTGCACTAAGTGCCACAAGGTCCCCAAACGACCCTCCGCAGGTTTTGAATTCAGAGTTGTCCTTCTCCTTGACAAGTTGCCATCCTAGGCTATAGAACCCAGTCTGTTCTTCTATTTAGCAATAGCTGGAGGGAGAAGAAGAGGATTCACACCTTTCCCCAGGGTATTAGAACGTAAGAATATATAGTCATTTATTGGAAAATTCTCACATAAAAATGTTATAAAATCACTACAAAAATAGCCATTTTGTTCCAACACTTCTGCTGTCTTATCAAGTGATGGTGTTGAATGAAGAATAAATAAACCAAATGTGTTGAAACAAAATGACTATTTTTGTAGTGATTTTATAATATTTTTATGTTAGAATTTTCCAATAAATGATTATATTTGCTCTACACTGTATTGAGGACTCTTTCAAGAATAGTAGTTTTTGGTTATTGGAATTTACTCCGTATACACCAATCCTATACTAGGGTATATATATATATATATATATATATATATATATATATATATATATATATATATATATATATATATATATATATGATTGGAGTATACGGAATAAATTCCAAAAGCCAACAATTACTATTCTTAAAAGCGTACTCAATACAGATTAGAGCAGATATAATTATTTATTTAAAAATTATAACAGTTTTAAATAAATAATTATATATATATATATATATATATATATATATATATATATATATATACAGAAATTTTGAAAATTTAGAAAGCATTATAAAAAACATGATAATAAAATCTTGAATAAATACTCATGCCAGAATTAAAGTAATCCTGATCCTGAAATAAGAATAAACAATAATAAAGAAAATTTATGTAACTGTAGAACTCCTGTAAATTATCCTTTGAATAATAAATGTTGCACAGAATAAATAATTTACATAATCTCATACATAGAAAATCCTAATGTTGTAAAATATATACATATAGACGTACAAGAAAAAAATTAAATTGAGATGCAGCCAACAAAGTACTTCCTTCAATAATAGTAAGTATCGCAGCCAAACATCCCTATCCAAATATTGTTGGCATTTATAAGAAACAAAGTAACACGAACTGCAAAATGAAAATTAATAAAAGACAAGGACTTGTAGATTTTTAGATGAGACATCTTCTTTGTGTCTAAATCAAAAGTTATATATTACGTTTCTGAAATATAAAAAATTGTTAAATCAAATGAAATAGTTATTTTTATAGACATTGACTTATATGTTCCTTGTAAAGTAAATGATTAGAAAATATAATAAACATATTTATACATATTATTTGATCATAAATAAAATAATTTACAAATGCGTAATTAAATCGCAGTATATTAATTATCGATACCATATATAATCTACTAGTAAATAGAATATAGTATTTTAATCTTTATAATAAAAATATAAGTTTAAATATGACGTAATGATATCTGAATAGCCCTTTAAGAAAATCTCGATATAGTTTTAGATAAGAAGAAAATAAATAAAAAAAAATAAGTAAAAACGCCACATGTATTGTAATGTAACCATAAATAAAATAAAATAAAATAAAAACAAACCATAATGACAGAACCGCTTGAAAGGAAGTCAGTAACAATAAACAGAAATCTAAAAAAAAAAATAAAAATAAAAAATAAACCTAAACTTTATCAACTTAAAATTTGCCTCATAAAAATACACTTGTTTTCTTCATTCGTGAAAAGCCAACTCCTTAATAAAAAAAAAAATGGTCAATTCTTATCACCCAATCAATTTAAAATATATAATACTGTTTGGTTTATAAATAGAGTAAATCAATTTTTTTCGAAGGTTATTTTCAGTATCACTTGAAAATGGAATTGATCTTTCAATTTTAGGTTTAAATTCTTAAGTTTAATTTAAGATTTGAGTTTCACTTTCGAAACATAGTAATTCTCTGTCGCGATGGAAACATACTTTTAAAAAAATAATCATAATATTATACTCTACTGTGTATCGAGAATTGCTTTTTAAAAATAAATGATAAAGAATTCTGGATTATAAATCTGATTTTCTTTCCTATTTTTTATATGTATACACACACACGCACACACATAATTGTGTATTTGTGCAGAAAACACTCTTTTATACAAGTTTCTTTAAAGGCGGCTGACAAATTACTGGGATTTTTTTAAATTGTGTTCGTATAACTTTTTTTTTTCTTGACTTAAAATGTGTAATTATTTTCCAAATTTTAGTATATCCGAGCACTATTCTTTTTTTCATTATCAAGGATTTATTTTTAATTTTTTTATTTTTAACTGTAGGTATGAACCTATATCTCTGATATGGGGTATTAGGATTATTTGCATTATTTACATTATTCCGATTGTTATCCTCGCCATCATTGGCATATCTATAACGTTTCGGCCGTTATACGTTAGGGTCTTCTTCAACCACTTGAAGAAGTCCGGAGCGTACAACGTTGTAAATATGGCAATGAAGATGAGGATAACAGGTCGAATAATGTAAATAACACAGTATATGCATGGAGTATTCAAGTATGTATCGGGAATTATAGGAATGTTGTTTTTCAAACACGGCCAGCACATATTAGCCGTGATCATAAATGATTTTAATACCTGTTGCATTTTTTTATTATTATTAGTGCTTCCATTATTTTCAATATAATTTTACAGGTGGATGAGGCTATTATACGTTTATTTTCCGTGTGTGTTTAAACGAATCCAAATTGAGCTATATATATATATATATATATATATATATATATATATATATAGTATAATGTTTTGCTGTATCACAGCTCATCAGTGTGGCTATACATCCAATTGCTTCAAGCCGGAATCGAAACTCGACCGATTTGGCATCAGTCAGAGACTCTTACCCCTAGGTTATCAGCGAACGACAGAGAAAGGGAATTTCTGAACGTATTATATACGTGATGCATATAAGACCAGCGGCCAAAGCGCTGAATTTCAACAAAGACCTATGTTTTAAGAAACAGCAGATGCTGTTAAATATCCCATTTCTCCATAGTGCTCAATCGGCGAAAGAGAGCATGCAATGTTGATTACACGACACGGAGGTTCATACAGTCCTTACATTCTTCAGGTGCAAGTATATATATATATATATATATATATATATATATATATATATATATATATATATATATATGAATGGGTTGGATAAAAAGATCCTCATATATGTACATATACTTGCACTTGCTCAATTGGCGAACGAGACATATATCAGGTTTATTTCGACATCAATAATTCCTCAAATATATACAGTAAAAAATACGGATAAAATATATATGTAAAAGGAAAATATGAATAAACAGAAAATGAAAACTTATCTTAGCCAACGCGTTTCGCCCCCTGAGGGATTATATTAAGTCAAATGCAAGAATCTCATTTTGTAAATAAATAGTTGCTACAAAACAAAATCCTTGCAACATTTGCCTTGATACAGTTTCTCTGTCGACGAAACGCCTCGGTTAAATTATTTTAAACTTTTGTCTTTATATATATATATATATATATATATATATATATATATATATAGAGAGAGAGAGAGAGAGAGAGAGAGACAGACAGACAGACTGTTTCGCTGTATCACAATTCATCAGGGTGAATAGACAAGCTTCAAACCGGGATTGAAACCTCGATACTACGACTCGGAGGTTCACACAGTTCTTGCAGTCTTCAGGTGTAAGTGCAAGTATATATATATATATATATATATATATATATATATATATATATATATATATATATATATATATATAAGCATGGGTAGGATAAAAAAATCTACATATACGTATATATACTTACACTTGAAAGAACTGCATGAAACCTCGAGTCGTTCTATCGACGTTGGATATTATATATATATATATATATATATATATATATATATATATATATATATATACAGAGAGAGAGAGAGAGAGAGCGAGGGAGAGAGAGACTCCCGTATACATCTAGTCTGGCGTTACTTGGTCTCGTTTCTGTAGGAAGTATCTTTTTTTTTTACTGAATGCTAGCTCGACACCTAAACGATCTTTAAGTTCAGCCTGTTCCTTCTCTAAGACGAGTTGCCAAGCAAATTACACAATCTGTCTTACTATTTAAAATAGCTTGAAATGAGAGAAAAAAAATGGATTCCTAATTTTCCTAAGGGCCTTTTTCCTGAAAGCCAATGTGACGAACTCGACTGGAATTCGATCTCAGTTTACGGATTCCTCGTCCCAAAACAATAACCATTACACCAGTCGCACATTTCTGGATTAGAAAGATGTAAATGTTACCAGGTTATTGTTTTGTAGAATGGTAAGGAAAAAAAATCACCAAATTTTGGAAATGTACCCATCTGTTTCTTGCTTTGTTGCTTACGCCAATAACCAACACTAGTAAATTGTTTAAATGCTTCACGAAAATTCTGTAGCAAGGATATTAATTTCAGCATAAAAGTTCGTAAAAAGAATATCTTATCAGTTTTAATTAAAATCACGTATTTATAAACATTTTACATTTGCTATTATACATTATACACCTGATGTTTACGAATATTTATCCATATTATGCGCAAACATTAAAATTGAACACTAGACAAACAACCACGACACTATCGCACAGGTTAACTTGCAGCATCGGTGATCAAAGTGCAGTTCTTACATTAAAAAAAAAAAAAAAAATTGAGAGTAAGATTTTTATCTATTCTATTTATAAATTTTATACAAAAAATATATTGAATCCCTTACAATAAAAATTTTAAAAATCTGAAAATAAAGAAAAACTCTTTTTTAATGCATTTTGTAATAAATCGAATTAACAATAACGACCAAGCCGCATCATAAAATTGTTTGAGTGTCGTTAAGAGTAACGTGTGCCTAACCCCGGATCATGGTTGAAAGCGTTCAATCACAAATATGCGGGCAATCTCGTTCCTAACTGGAGTCAAAGACAAAAAGTTAGCAAAATAAAGGAACAGTTTTTTTTTCTGTCACTTATAAGGAAAAAATAAATCACGAGAAGTAAGTATATCAAATTTGAAATCTATGGTCAGCATTACCTTTTGTTATGCAAAAGTATTAGATATAGTATTAAATCCATTAGATTTGTCAAAACATCTGACCCTGGGGAACGGCGCTACGTGGAAGTCTGGAGTTGGTGAATGAGATGTCTGTTGAACAAGTATTCGTCTAATATATATATATATATATATATATATATATATATATTTGGTTGGCTAGATGTGAGCTTTATCTCTGATACTGAGTTCTTCTAATAAGTACCGCGCATATAATATAATATATAAATAATTATACATATATATATATATATATATATATATATATATATATATATATATATATATATATATATTTATTTATATTTATACACACACGCACACACACACACACACACACACACATATATATATATATATATATATATATATATATATATACAGTGTAACCCGGATATAAGAGAGTTGGCGGGACCGGATAAGTCTCTTATATCTGGGTTTCTCTTATATATATTTATATACATTAACACAGGTTCTAATTTGGGACTAGAGAAAATCTCTCTTATATCCGGGTTTCTCTTATTATCCGGGTTATATATATATATATATATATATATATATATATATATATATATATAAACACTTCATGAAAAAGCCAGGTAAACCTACTTAGGTTTCACCTAAACGGATCGTCAGGGTGATTTAATTCCCTTGGGGAAGCTATGGGCCCACTTCTTCTCCCGCCAGCTATGGGCAAATAGCAGGATAGACCGGGTTCTATAGCCTTGGGTGGCAACTGGTCTACAGTAAAAAGAAATGGCAACTTACTACCGGAAAAATATCCGCATCGTCAGTCATGTATCGAAATAAACATGATCGCCTAGGCGTGTATCACACATGACACATAAGTGACTGAAATCCACTTACTTGATAATACTATTGGGAAAGGTATAAACCCTTTTCTTCTCCACCCAGTTATGGGCCAGTTCACCCTGACGATCCGTTTAGGTGTAACCTCGGTAGGTTTACCTGGCTCTTTAGTTTATATTAGGTTTCCTCTACTTTGTCCATTGAGCACTTTACGTAGTTACTTTTACTCATTTTGAAATTTTTTTCTTTGGACTCTGAGCTTGAATTCTGGGCGATTGTTTTCTCTTCAATTTCATGTTTTTTGTTCTTTCTTTTTTTTTTATCCTTTATTTTTCCTTTGGTATTGGTTTTTCCAGGAGAGTACCAGTATATATATATATATATATATATATATATATATATATGTGAAAATATTGTAGAAAATAGGAAAGAAACTGGTTTGGTAAATAATCCAAAGTTCCTTAGTATTTTTGTAATTATTTTTAAAAAATAGTGCTCGATACGAAAGTAGAGCATAAATATAATTATTTATTTAATTTTTTGCGAGTTGGAATCATATTTTTAAATAAATAATTATATATATATATATATATATATATATATATATATATATATATTTCATAATTTTCTTTGGATTACAAATTATTATTAGGGAAATAAATAAGATAAGACCAACTTTACCCTTCATGATAAACAATGATATACATAAAACGAAACAATCTTGTTGAGAAATAACAATGGTCAACTGTATTGCAAACTGTCAAATGACAGTTGACAATATAAATGTCAGTTGATATTGTCAATGTCAACTGCATGGACGTCTAGGATGTTATATCCACCACCTCCGCCACATTAATAATGTTATTTACCAGTTTAAACGTAGTAGCGGTGTTGAGTACGTAGGTAGAACTACCCTACGTCTAGATACTTGAATGCATCAACATGTACCTAGGAAAATGGTGCATTCCAAATAGATAGCGGCTCAGATTGATGAATCGGGGAGCCGAGTTCGATTTCCAGTCGAATCCATTGTTTTCACTTACGTGCTAATATCCTTGGGAAAATTATGAATCCTCCTCTTCTACCTCCATCTATCAATAAGTATCAGAATAAACCGGGTTCTATAGCTTTGGATGGCAACTGGTCTATTGCATAAAGAAATGGCAACATACTGCGGGAAAAATCTGTATCGTCAGTCATGTAGCGAAAGATACATTATCGCCTACGCGGGTATCACACATGACAAATAACTGACTGAAATTAAATTACGTGCTAATACACTTTGGAAAGGGATGAGCCCTCAGCTTCTCAACCCAGCTATGGGCAAATAGCAGGCTAGACCGGGTTCTATCGCCTTGAATGGCAACCGGTCTACTGCAAAAAGAAAATGGCAAACTACTGCGAGAAAAATCTGCCTCGTCAGTCCTGTATTACGCATGACACTGACTGAAATTCTCTTACGAGCTAATACACTTGGGAAAGGTATGAACCTTCTTCTTTTAACCCCACCCCCAGCAATAGGTAAATAGCAGGATAGATTGGGTTCTATAGCCTTGGAAGGCAACCGGTCTACCACAGAAAGAAATGGCAAACTACCGCAGGAAAAAAAAAAAAAATCTGCATCGTCAGTCATGCATCGAAAGATAAATGATCGCCTGGGCGGATATCACGCATGGAACGTAGCTGACTGAGCTTCCAATTGAGTGACATATACGTAATACGTATGTTTCTGCCATTGTGGAACACTTCATAAAAAAGCCCAAATTTTGCCATCGGTTAGTTTCGTATTATTTAGATATTGTACCTTTTTCAATTTTACTGATACACAAGGCATATATATATATATATATATATATATATATATATATATATATAGTGATCCTTTGTATATAGAACGTTAGGTAAAATGGTAAAATGCAGTTAAAAAGCAGAAGAAATGCCAGCGAAATAATGATGGTGTAAAAGTACATGCACAAAATGAACAGACCAATTAATTTTCAAAGCTAAGATAACTTCTAGTAAAACAAATTTAACAAAAGAATGTTTAAAAGAAGAGCTCATTTTGTTAGACGTAAATTGAATATATAACGAAATATTTATTCATAGTGGGAAATTACTGTGTTGGTGTGTTTTAGTGTGAAGTATTTCGCAGCCCTTTCAGCTTCAGCGTAGAAAGTTCATGTCAGCATTTCGCAAAAGGGAAAACCTGGAAAGAGAGTGGTAGTTTAGGGTTCACGTATTTTTATATTCGAGAGCTGCTGCTGATGAGTTTTATATAGAACTGCTACTGCTACTATGTTTAATGTGGCTTCAAGAGGAAAAAGCGGGATAGTTGCAAGGATAATAGCTGAGAAATTATAGGTAAATTGCATAATATCACTATGGGAGCGACGGGAGATTTCCACCGCTACGAATGGGCGCATCTATCAGGTTATTGTTCGGACTATCCTTCTCTATGGTTGCGAAACGTGGCCACTTAGAGCGGTTGACCTACGAAGGCTTGAAGTGTTCGACAACGATTGCCTTCGCTGCATTCTATGATGCCGCCGAATCGATCGTGTGCCGACAGCCACTCTACGTCGTCGCCTGAGTCACTGTCTTCTTCCACCCGTCCTGCTACAGCGTCGTCTCCGATGGTTCGGCACCCAGGTCGACGCCCGGAGTGAGAGCTCATCCGCGATGTACTTCTCCTTCCTTCTTTTCTTGGCTGGCGAAAACGTGTCAGTGCGCGGCTGAGGACGTGGGCTAGCACAATCAAGGATGACCTAGCAGGAATCGCGGTTGGTTCGCCATTTCGTGTGACCTGATCGGCGAGCCTGGGCAGCGATGGTCCGTGATGCTGTACTTGCTTGGGAGGAAGCCGGTTCAACCCGACCAGGGTGAAAACCGATACAAGTCAAGTCAAGTCGAGTCAAGGGGAAAAGGCTGAAAATTTCCAGAGGAATAGGCAGATAATTGCCGGAGAATATGTAGAGAAATTACAGACAATGAAAGCAGACAAACCCCAGGAAAAAAGCCATGAAATTCCAGGGGAAATAGCAAATAAATTCCGGGTAAAAAAACAGGAGATAAATACCAAGAAAAAAACAGAGAAATTATGGGGAAAAAGTGGGTAAAATTGATGGGGGGGAAAGCAGAGAATTTCTAGTGAAAAAACCTGAGGGAAAATAATGGAAATTCTAAGGGAAAAGTAAACAAATCTCCAGGGAAAAATCAGATAAATTCTACGAAAAGTGCAAAGAAATTCCTAGGGAAAAGCAGAGTATCTGCAGGTAAATAATGGATAAATTCCTCGGAAAAAGCAGCGAAATTCCAGCGGAAAAGCAGAGAAAATCTAGAGAAAAAGCGGATAAATTCCAGGAAAAACAGTTAGGAATTATCCTATGAAAATTCAGATAAATTCCAAAAGAAAAAGGCAGAGGATATCCATGGGGAAGAGCAGATAAATTGCATGGAAAATCCTAATAAATTCCATGGAAAATGCTGATAAATTCCATGGAAAATCCTAATAAATTCCATGGAAAATGCTGACAAATTCCATGGAAAATGCTGATAAATTCCATGGAAAATCCTAATAAATTTCATGGAAAATGCTGATAAATTCCAGGTAAAACATCTGAGAATTATACTGGGAAACTTCAGATAAATTTCGATGGAAAAAAAAGATAAATTCCATTGAAGAACTAGGGAATCTCAAAGGAAAAATCAGGTAAATTCTACGAAAATGGTAATGAACTTCCAGGAAAAAAAACTGAAAATCTATGAGTAGTAATTCGAGAGCAAAAGAAATTAAATTCTAGGGAAAAGCAGCTAAGAATTATCCTGGCAACATTCAGATAAATCAGGGGGAAAAACCAAGGGGAAAAATAGATGGACAAAAGTAGAGAATTTCCAGGGAAAGCAGAGGAGAAAATCCAGACAAAAGAAGAGAAATTCCCGATAAAAAAAGCAGAGGTACCCCGAGAAAACAAGAGGAGAATCTACAGGGAAGAAACTTTTTTTTTTCATGGCTAAACGTACTTGATTTTAAAATAAACACAATTGAACCGAATGAAAGAAGAGAAAGAATGGGATATTTTTTAAAGAATTACTGGTATAACTGACGTTAATTAATTTACCGTCGTTAATTGGTTGCATATTCTATATTCTAAGCTACAAATAAGCACTCGCCATAGTATTTATAAGTACGTACAATATTCTTGATTTCTACATAATCTTCCAGCGATAGAGCCTTACGCTTAGCATTAGCACTTGTACTGGGACTTTTCTTCGGAGCCATGTATTAAAACTCATGACTGAAATGCAACTGAAAGAACGTTAACGGCAGAGCACAGATATAAACAAGTCTGAATTCAAAGTCGATGTTGTAGAAGAATACAGTACGTGAGTGCGCAGTATACATAATAAACTTTTTAAATTTATTTAAATGTGATTTTATGTGTTTGTTGTTATTTTAGTGTTTTGACGTTTCTAACATTTTTAACGGCTGACGTAAGCTCGAGTAATACGACTTAAAGCGAGTTTTATTTTTCCATATAATATTTAAGGAAAACCGAAGTATCTTCGAAAATGACGTGACTCGCAATGACTTGTGGTATCACTGTATTCATTATTCGATATTGTTTAATCAAAAATTTTATAAAAATATTTTTCCTTCAATGATTTCCAAATCAACATAGGTTTCTAGACTCAGCGAATTCATCGTTCACTCTGTTGGGTGGCAACCGGTCTAGGAGAAGGAAAACTCTGAATTCAAAACTGTATCTTAACCTGGCACATGCTATGATTAGCGGGACAGCCTGGATTTTATAGCCTTAGATTGCAACCAGTCTAGGAGAAGGAAAACTCTGAACTCAAAAATGTATGTAGCCCCTGCTAAGCATATACAATGACTAGCAGAACAGGCTGGATTCTATAGCCTTGGGTGGCAAACAGTCAAGGAGAAGGAAAATCTGAATTCAAATCTCTATGTTACCCTGGCGAAGCACATACTATAAATAGCAGGGCAGGCTGGATTTTATAGCCTTAGATGGCAACCAGTCTAGAAGAAAGAAAAATCTGAAGTCAAAACTGTATGTAGCCCTGGCTAAGCATATACAGTGTATAGCAGAATGGACTAGATTCTATAGCTTTGGGTGGCAACCGGTCTAGGAGAAGAAAAACTCTGAATTCAAAACTGTATTTATCACTGGCGAGGGTTGGGCTCCGTTAGCCAATCTTGACAAAGAAACACCACTTCTTCTGACGCTGTCGTGCGTGTAGTACCACTATGACCCTTATTGTTCACGCGTTTTGCCATTTATCGATCGCGATTGATATCATCCATCAGTTCAGCACACCTTTCTATGTTTCTAACGAAACATTCTTCTCTTTTAATACTTTGTTTAGTTTCTGGAATTCACCTTTCGATAGAAAGTAAAATCCCTTCATTTTGTCATCTCCAGTTAGGTACCTCTGAGCGGGGACTGTCTCTTTTGCTAATGACTACATAGTACTTTCAAAGTAGTTTCCTTTACAACCTTGTAGAAGCGTTCTATCCCTTTCTTAGACTGTAATCAGCACAATATCTTCTGCCTACGTCGTCTTATTAAGATTATTTTCGGCGATAAGACATCCTCAGAGATTTTCCAGATCTTTCCTTAGGACTGTCTTATCGGTTGAATTAATCCGGTGAGAGAAAATCATGGTGATTTTGCTCTCCTTCCTTTTGCATTTGCAGTTATCTAGGCGCATATTTTTTTTTTTCAGCAGAGGTTACGATAAACTTGCATATTTTTCGCAGGTAAAGCAATATTTGCCCTTGCCTAGAAATTCCGCATCTCGAAATTCTGTCTTTAAATATTGCTGGTTAGTTATTGATTTTCAAGCAGGATGCAAGGAAAAAGAAAAAAAAGGAAAATAGTGAAGAAAGAAAGAATTAGTGGGGCAAAGAAAGAAAGAAAGGATGAAAGAAAGAAAGAAAGAAGGAAATAAAAATGCAAAACAAAGCTAACATTGGAAGGAATGAGATAGACAGAACGAAGTAAAGAAAGAAAGAATGAAAGAAAGAAAGAAAAAAGAAAGAAAGAAAGAAAAAAAGAAAAATGCAAAACAAAGCTAACATAGAAAGAAATGAGATAGACAGAACGAAAGAAAGAAAGCAAGCAAGCAAGAAAGAAAGAAAAAAGAAAGAAAGAAAAAAGAAAGGATGAAAGAAAGAAAGAAAAAAAAGAAAGAAAGAAAGAAAGAAGGAAGGAAGGAAATAAAAATGCAAAACAAAGCTAACATTGGAAGAAATGAGATAGACAGAACGGAGGAAAGGAAGAAAGAAAGAAAGCAAGCAAGCAAGAAAGAAAGAATGAAATAAGAAAGAAAGAAAGAAAGAATGAAAGAAAGAATGAGTGTGAAATATATACAAATATCAAGACGAAAACAAAATGAAAAATAAGAAAGAAAGAAAGAAAGAGCGATATAAAAAAATACAAACCAAGAACTAACAGAAAGAAATAAGAAAGAACGAAAAAAAAAAGAAAAGCAAGAAAAAGAGAGTGTAAGAGAGAAAAATCAAGAAATTAACACACAAAGAAACAAGGAGACTAAGAAAGAAAAAAAGAAGAAAATATATAAAATTAAGACTAAAAGGAAAAAACAAGAAAGAAAAAGAAAAAAAGACAAAAAGAAAAGAAAAAGGAAGTAAGGAAAGGAAAATTCAAAACAAAACTAACATAGGAAAAACTGAAAAAGGCAGAACGAAGGATAAAAGAAAGAGAGAGAAAATAATAAAGAAAATACGAAGAATAAGAAAGAAAGAAAGAAAGAAAGAAAGAAAAAGAAAGAAAAAAGAATGAAAAATTAAAACGAAAACTAATAAACGAATGAGAAATATAGATGGAAAGAAAGGGAAAAAAAACAAGAAAGAATTAGCCAAAGAGAAAATCAAGAAGAAGAAAGAAAGAATGAAAGAAAGAAAGGAAGGAAGGAAGGAAGGAAGGAAGGAAGGAAGGAAGGAAGAAAGAAAAATGCAAAACAAAAGTAACACAGGAAGAAACGAGAAAAGACAGAAAACAGACAACAAAGAAGAAAGAGGAAAAAAGGAAGAGAAATATGAGAAAGAAAGAAAGACATAAAGAAAGGCAGAAAATAATGAAAGAAAGAAAAAGAAAGAAAGTAAAGCCATAATAAAAACGTAGAATATAAGATTGTAACATACGTAAAACGATTTTGCTGGGTCAATCTTCCAACTGGGTTTATGGGACCATGACTAAATGGCCAATTCGCAGTCAAAATCTTGGCTCATCTGTTTAATGCATATTTCACACTTTTATTTTGAGGGTTTTCTACATAAAACAAAAAAAAAGCATGTACGAAAGTAACTACATTATAAAAGCAATATGGCGTAAAGCGGAGCTTAAGTAAAATACCGAAGACTTCTATTCATGTAGATATGTCTTTGAAGTCGTCTAAAGTGAACTTTCGAACAACGAGGGAGGCCTCTACTGATTGACATGTTTCTTAAAGAACAGGGTTTTCCAAAAAGACAGGCGAAAATTGGCAGTAAACAT
>OZ010612.1:17409389-17429389 GCA_963932145.1 Acanthosepion lycidas | reverse complement strand
TTACCTGCTGTTCACCCGGTGGCTGGGTATTAAGTAATTTTTCTCTGCCACTATCAACCCGTGAATGGGCATGACGTCATTTTTCTCGACCACTGGTAAAGCGGTGGTCAGTGCTCAAAGTGTTAATTGTCATTTATAGAAATATGGATGCCGCTTTAACGTGCGTCCTATCAATCAGTGTATCGTACCACCACATCTGTATCCTATATTATCTAATGCAAGGGGAAAAGCAAAAACGGAAGGTAGGATCAAATTTATTGTTGTATCATAAAATTTAAAATAAAAAAATACGAAATAAGAAATATGTCTAAAAATTATAAGAATAGATGTCTTTTAACATATCGAGAAAAAATCGGGACAATGCTTTAATAATACGGGATACAAATATAGTGCAGAATACACACTAAAACAGAAAGTGATCGGTAGGACACACACAAAAAGAGAAACTGGTGGGTAGGACACACACTAAAGCAGAAACTGATCGGTAGGATACACAGTAAAGTAGAAACCGATCGGTAGGACGCACACTAAAGCATGACTGATGGGTAGGACACACTATAAAGCAGAAAGTGATGTGTAGGAAAGACACTGAAGCAGAAACTGATCGGTAGGATACACACTAAAGCAGAAAGTGATGGGTAGGACACATACTAAAGCAGAAACTTATCGGTAGGATACACACTAAAGCAGAAACCGATCGGTAGGACACACACTAATGCAGAGACTCATCGGTAGGACACACACTAAAGCAGAAACTGATCGGTAGGATACACAGTAAAGTAGAAGCCGATCGGTAGGACACACACTAAAGTAGAGACTGATGGGTAGGACACACACTAAAGCAGAGACTGATCGGTAGGATACACACTAAAGCAGAAACTGATGGGTAGAACACACATTAAAACAGAAACTGATGGGTAGGACACACACTAAAGCAGATACTTATCGGTAGGACACAGACTAATGCAGAGACTGATCGGTAGGACACACACTAAAGCAGAAACTGATTGGTGGGACACACACTAAAGCAGAAAATGATCGGTAGAACACAGACTAAAGCAGAAACTTATCGGCAGGATACACAGTAAAGTAGAAGCCGATCGGTAGGACACACACTAAAGCAGAGACTGATGGGTAGGACACACACTAAAGCAGTGACTGATCGGTAGGATACACACTAAAGCAGGAACAGATGGGTAGAACACACACTAAAACAGAAACTGATGGGTAGGACACCCACTAAAGCAGATACTTATCGGTAGGATACACACTAAAGCAGAAACCGATCGGTAGGACACACACTAATGCAGAGACTGATCGGTAGGACACACACTAAAGCAGAAACTGATCGGTAGGATACACACTAAAGCAGAAACTCATGGGTAGGACACACACTAAAGCAGAAACTGATCGGTAGGACGAACTCTAAAACAGAGACTGATCGGTAGGGCACACACTAAAGAGCCATCGAAACTATTTGCTAAATAAATATAAAATTTACTAGATTATCAATGGGAAAGCGAATTTTCGAACAATCTGTAAAATGGTCTCGTGGAAACCTTCTAAAAGTTTCAATTTATATTAATGTACGTCTATTGCTAAAACCGAATAACATCATGTGAACCTCTGTAAACCGATGGGGAACATTATTGATGTAAGTATTTATCAAAGCGTAAATTTTTTTTTACATTGATGTTCATTCTTTACAAAGGCCGGGGGGCACTCGAGATAGAGGGATACAGATTAAGAGGCACAGTTTATGTGGATATGACTGCTAACTGTTAATTCTCGACTAACACGTTAAGATTTTAGTGATCCTATGTCAAATCGGTTCCACAGATCAGCCGTTGGCGGAAAGAAGTTGGTCGAGGGAACTTAGATCTCACCAGTGGAATACGAAGGGGATGAAAAAAAAAAGGACTAAGATGACCGACAGACTGAAAGAATGAAAGGAAGAAGAATAAAAGTCAAAAATTAACATAAAGAAATAAGAAAGAAGGAAAGAAAGAAAGGAAAAAGCAATAAAAAAATCGAGGAAGCAACAAAGAAAGAAAGAAGGAAAGAAAGAAATAAAAAGAAAAGAAGAAAATATATAAAATCAAACCTAAAAGGAAAAACAAGAAAGATAAAAGAAAGACTGAGAGAAAGAAAAAGAAATAAACGAACGAGAAAGGCAATGCAAAATTAACGTAGAAAGAAATGAAGAAGACAGAACGAAGGAAAAAGCGAGAACGAATGGGGGAAAGAAAAAAAATAATAAAGAAAAATAGGAATAATAAAAAAGAAAAGCAATAAGGAAAGAAAGAAAAGAAGAAAGAAAATTTAAAACCCAAATCAACAAATACATGATAACGATCGACGAAAAGAAAAGAAAAAAAAAGAAGAAAGAAAAATACAAACCAAGAAAAACAGAAGGAAAAAAGAAAGAACGAAAGAAAAATACAAACCAAGGAAAAAAGAAGGAAAAAAGAAAGAACGAAAGAAAGAAAAATACAAACCCAGAAAGAAAGAAAGAAGGAAAAAAGAAAGAACGAAAGAAAGAAAAAAAATACAAACCAAGAAAGAAAGAAGGAAAAAAGAAAGAACGAAAGAAAGAAAGAAAAATACAAACCAAGAAAGAACGAAAGAAAGAAAGAAAAATACAAACCAAGAAAAACAGAAGGAAAAAGGAAAGAACGAAAGAAAGAAAAATACAAACCAAGAAAAACAGAAGGAAAAAAGAAAGAACGAAAGAAAGAAAGAAAAATACAAACCAAGAAAGACAGAAGGAAAAAAGAAAGAACGAAAGATAGAAAAATACAAACCAAGAAAGACAGAAGGAAAAAAGAAAGAACGAAAGAAAGAAAGAAAAATACAAACCAAAAAAAAAAACAGAACGAAAAAAGAAAGAACGAAAGAAAGAAAGAAAATACAAACCAAGAAAAACAGAAGGAAAAAAGAAAGAACGAAAGAAAGAAAGAAAAATACAAACCAAAAAAAAAACAAGGCAAAAAGAAAGAACGAAAGAAAGAAAAATACAAACCAAGAAAAACAGAAGGAAAAAAGAAAGAAAGAAAGAAAGATCCAAACCAAGGAATAAAGAAAGAACGAAAGAAAGAAAAGAAAAAAAAAACGTTACAAATTAAAAGGCTTAGTTTATTTGGATATGTGGGGAAGGTAACAGATTATTTATGTTCTTGACGAACAGTTTAAGTTTATAGTGATCGGTGAAACACCCTATTTAAAATCAGTGCCGCAGAGCAGCCGTTGGCGGAAAGAAGCTGCTCGATGGAACTTAGATCTCTCCAGTGGAATACGAAGGGAGCGATCCTGGTTCGCTGTAATTCAGGGGCTATTGGGTGTCTTAGACGTGAAGGTTAGAACTGGCGGAACTAAGAAATGTACTTCGTCTGAGGACTTTCCATGGAAACAGCGATGGAATAATTATAGGATCAGGACGTTTACTGTGTAGGAAAGAGGTTGTAGGCTTGAAAATAAATCATCACCCACAAGAACGCTGAGATGTATTTGGACAGCTCCCGTAGCAGCATTCTAATTTTGTCCTGATCTAGCTCTTACAAAAGTAGAGGATAGTGCGTGGGGCCATGGATTCTTTATGCTGGAATTTCGACTTAGTTTGGTTTTAAAGACCAAAAGGCGCTCAGTGAATCAGGAACATCCTTCCACCAGGATTGGGATACTTCAGGCTCCAATCGCTGGTGATGGAATGTAAATTGTTTTACTGTCTTCGATGCATTGAATGTAACTAACCAGTTTACCGACACTGGGTTAGGGTTAGATCCAGATCAGAGGAGAGATCAGGTGCCAATCTATGGCACAATGCATACATTCGAAAGAGGAAAAAGATTGTATTAATTTATGTCTTTCGTAAAAACATATAAGTCTTAAGGATTGCTCAAATATCGTTCGTACATGAACCCCTCTTTTCTGGCATTAGGCAACCATCATATATATATATATATATATATATATATATATATATATATATATATATATATATATATATATATTAATAAAAACAGCCCACTTTAAGGTTCCATGTAATAAGTTATTTCACCACAACCCCTTTAACAGGGCTCTGGATCATCAGACTTTACTTCCAAAGGTTGAAATGAAAAATGAAAAGAAATTCACACGTTTTTGATGGACCTCATCAAGCATATGTAAAATTAACGAAGTGGGGAAGTGAGGTGGGAGAGAAGATAAGATATGAGTGGGTTAGGTGTACCATTTCAATTCCTTATTCTTAACCTCCTGTCTGTCGGCTAGACGTTGCTTAAGCCCAACGCGTCTTGTCTCTAGATATCGATGGGTAAGGAGTGAGACCGACATTAAAGGAAGAAGCTACAGCAACTCTAATAAATTACATTCCGCGAGGACAGGTTTCATTCAAATTCTTAGACGGTGTTAATTCGCGTTACTTTAACGGGCATATTTGGGAGGTTAAGGTTTGATGTAAATCTAAATGTCTAAACAATCTACGAAGAATTTAATTTGAAGTTCGTTGGAGTTTTGGGTATTTTCTATGAAACAGTCGATTAGAGAAACTCATAGACAGTACATTGAAAGAGTAATCCATTTTATATTTAGTAATCTTTTTTTATAAAAAACTTTTCTACACATGTCCTAAACCCCTATCTATATGCACATACCTATATCTCACTATATACCAATGAGTTCTTATATACACCTGCACACACATCCGCACCAAAAACTATATGTATATTCCCGTATTTACACATATACACCTGGAAGTAAAGTTTGATGATCCAGAGCCCTGTTAAAGGGGTTGTGGTGAAATAACTTATTACATGGAACCTTAAAGTGGTCTGTTTTTATTCAAACATATCTACTCTGAATCTTACATTGAGCTCTCTGGATATCATCCTCCTTGGGTCTACCCATGCGTATTATCTAGTTTTTCATAAACTATATATATATATATATATATATATATATATATATATATATATATATATATATTTCGTTGGATTGATGTGAGTTTGTTACCCTGGGTTTCACGCTTTTGTGATTGTCAGACAAACTAATAATTTTTTTTTTTAATTTTGGATTTATGTAGATTTCGTGTATTGGTGTTATTATGGGAGTTGGGGGGGTCGTCGTCAAGATGTCACTCATGCTAACGCAAACATAGATGCATGTCCGTACACCCGATGAGGTACGCAGACACACATACACACTCGCTCGTCTGAAGCGTGAAACCCAGGGTCACAAACTCACATCAATCCATCCAAATATGTTAGCTCTATCTCTGATATTGAGCGCTTTCTAATAAGTACCGCGCATATAATATATAAATAATATATATATATATATATATATATATATATATATATATATATATATATATATATATATATGTTTATATTTATATGCACAGACTTTTCACAGACACACACACAAACACAGACACACACACACACACACACACACACATATATATATATATATATATATATATATATATATATATATATATATATATATAATATGTGGTGCAGTTCAATTTATATTACGATGAATCATTCATACAAAATGTAGATTAGTAAAGTTAATGATATAAAATGGCGAAATATCTTTCCGAGCAAAATTTTAAAGGTGCATTAACCTACCAGTCACTCGGATGATATGATCCTTGTTTTTTTTTTTTTAAATTGTAAGGTCTTTATTAAATTCGCGAGTACTTTCGATTGTACATTCAGTCATCTTCAGGAATGACAATTATTTTTTGGGGGTAAAATTCAGGTAGTATCAAAAAAATAACATGATCATCATTGTAACATGAATCCTATCACAATTGTAATGCAAACACACACACACACACACACAATAATACACGCAAAAATATAAATAAAATTCTTATGAAACTATCATAAAAATTACCATCTTTTTTATTCATATTATGTATGATCCGATTTCCCTCGTCAACACAAACCCAAAGATATAACCACATGGTGTGAGTGAATATAACTCCGCAAGAAAACAAATAATTCGACCAATGAATTAGCTAAACAGGCATCTTTTTTTAAAAATTTATTTACATTTTCTAGAATATAAATGTATAAAAACTACTGTGATCACAAAGTGATGGGTCAGTTTATATATTGATCGTAATACAGAATTGATCCCTAATTTATAACCACATGAATCCACCGCTTCTCTGCCCACCTATGAGTTAATTAGTAAAACTTGTATCACTACATCATTATTCTCGGGAATATAAATGTATAGAAACTACAGTGTGCACAAAATGAGGGATCAGTTTATGCATTGATTGTAATATAAAATTGACCCTCCACTTTATAAAATTTTAATTTTTTGTTTCTTTATCAAATTCTGATAAGGTATGAATCCACCGCTTCCCTCCCCAGCTATGGGTTAATTAGTTAAACTTGTATCACTAAATCAGTATAATCTAAAAAAAAATATCTTCTGGCCTTAAATGACCTGCAAAAGATTGATAAGCCGTAGAAAACGAAACAGTGTATCAACCATCTCACTCCCCCCAGCTATAGGTTAAATAACTGGCCTGACTGGATTCTCTTTACTTGATGTTTTAACTCGTTAAGGGGAAGGAAAACTCTAAATTCAGAATCAGCATGAAGAGGGATGGGCTCTTTCAGGCTACCTTGCCCTAATTTGATCTGTTTTTCCTCGTGAACACAAATCCAAACATATGACCACATGCTGTTAATGAATATACCGCCAAAACTTTATGGTGACCACCGACGGGCACAAGAAGACATACGAAAAACCACCACAAACAAAAACCCTAAACTCCAGAAGTAGCCGACAGAAAGTATTTCTATCTATAAAAGGCAGTGTGTGAGTAACGAATGCACGGCTGCAATTTTAGACAGATTTGCCCCAAAATTTACATGCACATGCTCCGAGTTAGTGGGAATGCCAGGACCGACTTTGCATTTCCCAACTCCCATCGATAGTGAAAATAATCGATTTTTTCATGTTTCTACGGCACTTTTCATGTAGTTTGCGGCCATTTTCTAGTGGCCAGTGTGAGAGCTGGCTACCACGAATAGGCAGGAAGATTTTATTGGCCAGCGTGAGAGCCAACAGCTAACTGAAACGAATGTTTACTAGCATGCTAGCATGCAAAAAAAAAATCGATAGCTGCATTCGTCACAAGTGGGAAAAATTTAAATCTGCATGGCACTTTACTCCAAGTGGCTCATTCGCTTGATTAAACTCAACGTTGATTCTGATTCCGCAGAACTGGGTGAGAAAAAGTATTTGTTGTTAACATTCTTTTTTCATTCGGTTTTTCCAGTTACGAGTCCTTTTTTTTAAAGCTGATCGTTTTGTGTTCATTTTGTTTAGTTCTTTTTTCGTAACAGATTTAATGTTTAGTATAGAGCTTAGAAAAAATTCGCAGTTTGAGATAGGCAAGAAATAAGGCATGTAGCAACATCAGCACGGCAAATGGCTCTCCTTTAAAGGCAAGGAAAGGCAAGCAAAGTCAAGTGATAGCGATTGCTGTATGAGTTTTACGATTTTTTAATCAAGCACGGGCAACGCCGGGACATGCTGCTAGTATGTAATAAAATAATTATAAAAATAAAATAATTAAAATTTGCAGGCATGTCCACGATTAATTGAAATTACCAGTTTTCGCAGACATTATTACAATATTTACTTACTATTTGTATAGTATAAAATGAATGTATTTTCATTGAATATATACCGAAAATTGGATATTAAAAAATGTAAACTGTCGTCATAAATATTTTGGCTGAGTGGATTTTGTTGACGACCCTCTCCTCTCCCCTTACCTGGTGTTTAATAACTCCCTGACATAAGTATTTTCACGTGAGTAATTAAAATTGCAAAGAAGCATGCGGAAGTAATTTATTTCTGACGTCAATCTTGACGTCGAGTAAACGGTACGTACGTTCATAATTTAAGCTAAAAAAAACTCCGTAGAGCTTCAACGGGTAGAGCTAATAATAATAATAAAGAGAAGAACAAGAAGAAGAAGGATAAGAAGAAGAAGAACAACAACAACGACAACAACAACAACAACAACAACAACAACAAAATCAAAGATCGTTATCGCGTAAGAAAACCAATGAATTTCTGAAGAATAAAACGTTTAAAGAAGTGAATGTTTGGAATCAATGTGGGATATTTGTTAAGGAATTCAATAAATAAAACATCAGAAGATACGCCTCTTGAACATTTCCTTACATATGATAGATAGATAGATAGATAGATAGATAGATTTGAACTTATGAGATAGATAGATAGATAGATAGATAGATAAGTAGAGATTGAAATAGATTGATAGATGCGAAGTGACTGAGATATATAGATAGATAGATGAGAATAGATAGAAGTATATATATATATATGTATATATATATATATACAGAGAGAGAGAGACAGAGATAGATAGATAGATTGATAAGAAGAGACTGAGATAGATAGATAGATAGATAGATAGGAAGAGATTGAAATAGATTGATAAATGCAAAGTGACTTACATAGATAGATAGATAGATAGATAGATTGAAAAAGATAGACAGATGGGAAGAGAATTAGATCGCTAGATAGATGTGAAGGTAGACAGATGACAAAAGATAGATAGATATATGCGAAGTGACTGAGTTAGATAGCTGGAAAGAGATTAAAGTATATATATATATATATATATATATATATATATATAGAGAGAGAGAGAGAGAGAGAGAAAGAGAGAGATAAGAAGAGACTGAGATAGATAGATAGATAGATAGATAGATAGATAGATAGATAGATAGATAGATTGAAAAAGATAGGCAGATGGGAAGAGAATTAGATCGCTAGATAGATGTGAAGGTAGATAGATGTCAATAGATAGATAGATAGATGCGAAGTCACTGAAATAGATTGTTAGATGAGAAGTGACTGAGATAGATAGATAGATAGATAGATGAGAAGAGATTGAAGTATATATATATATATATATATAGATATATATATAGATAGATAGATAGATAGATAGATGGATAGATAGATAGATAAGAACATATTGAAATAGATTGATAGATGAGAAGTAACTGACATAGATAGATATATATAGATAGATAAGAAAAGATTGAAATAGATTGATAGATGAGAAGTAACTGACATAGATAGATAGATAGATAGATATGAACAGGCTGAGATTGATAGATAGAAAGGCAGATAGATCGTTGTTAGGTTGATTTTGTTTAGCAGCATTACAAACTTTATGAATTCTTTCATGCCTAAATCTACATACTTTCTATCGCAATTTTATCCTTTAACCTACAGATATTTTTGCATAATCCCAATCTTTTATACTAAAGATTCAAGTGGCGTAGACGTGTATATTCGTTTTAATCCGAAAATATCTTTTCAAACTAAGACGAATAAACACGTCCAATAAATAACGTTAAAAAACAGCGATCAGGGTGTTTATACGTCGATATTTATTCTTTTCATACCCTTCTGAGCTTGAACTGAATCCATTTATCAACTCATACGTCTGGTAGAGGTGTTAGACTCCGCTCGGGTACTTCAAGGTACCTCAGTTTCTTCATCGATCTTGATACTTTTTATGCCATTCTGAGCTTGAAACGAGTCCAATTGTCAACTCATACGTCTGGTAGAGGTGTTAGGCACCTCTCGGATACTTCAAGTTTCCTCAGTTTCTTGATTCTTTTTTATGCCCTTCTGCAGAAAGGATTGTGGAAAATATGGTGGCGGAAACAAGCCCAAGTTCTCCCAGGTCTCCTACTGACAATACAAAAGTGGACAACGCAATGATCTGGGAGAAGCCTTCTGTCTGGAGGTCCCCTCCGAAATGTAAGGATAACATAACGGAGTTCTAGGAGAAAGCCATGACCTACGCCCATCGTGTCACCAATGATGGACTCTTGTCAAATCCCGAGAAACTGCAGAATTTTGAGAAACGAATTGTGTCAGTTTTTGTGGTCCACAAGCGTTCGCTCAAACTTTGTCGCTCCATGAAAAACACCCTCATCAAATCGTTGACGTCCCGGGGGTTAAACTGCAGAGATAAGGTTATTCATGTGGGACATACTGTTGACCACGCCTGCCGACTGCGAATGAATCAGCACCAGTGACCTAATCACTAAAGATCAGATTCTGATGACCGAGTATCAAGGCAGGCGAAGGACCATATTAACAGTATATGAGGTCCCTCTTCACATTGTCGGGGAACACTTGGCCTCTTATCTGTGCCAATTCAGAGAGATACTTAGTGCTTCCTCTGATGATCTGACCGGAGGATGGATCTTTGAAATAATGGTTGATCGCAAGGCCTTCATCTCCATCTCCAACTGCCTGGATGTTGAGGGCCATAAAATGACTATTAATTACAGGCAGAGGACTAACTTGCTTGGAGTGTGGAGAGACTGGTCACCTCTCTTCTTCCTGCGCAGAGAAGAAGGCCCAAATTCCGCTTTGTTCGAGTCTGTTGTTTCCGTCTCGCCTGTGATGTACATACCAGCTGCCAGGAACGGTGTGGTAAAACCCCCGCTTGGGTCCGTCTCTCGTCCCCAACTCACCGAAAATCTTTGCCCTCCGCTAGTGCGGTTGCGGAGAAGGAAAAAAAGAAATGGCAGGTTGTTGCTCCAGGCAGCGGGTCCTCGTCCCAATGAAGCCCCCCTAGGTTAGTGACACATACAGTCCCATTCCCTCTAACTGCTCAAAGGGTAACTCCCCGAACCGCTATGCAGATAAACTGCGCCAACAAAAAATAAATTATGAGCCTTCTTTCGAGAAGGCATAAAAGCTACATAAACTGAAGGAATCTCTGAAAGAAAAACGATTACCCCAAAAAGCTGGCCCTATCTCCTTAACACCGTTTTACACTTCTCCTAAGCAACACATAATGGTTCCTCCTCCTGTTCTCACGCCCTCCAAATTTACAACTTTAAAAAAGTCTGCATCAAAAGACCGTCCCACCGCTACCAATACCCCCCCATTACCCCATAACCCCAAAGCTTTCACCAGTAAAAACTTCCGCCTACACTCCTCCAAAATCAGGACTATCGAAAAGATATAGGTGTCCGTCTCCTGATACTGTAGAAAATTCACAAATAATGAAAGCAAAACCCATATACTACATAGGAATGGACGTGTGCCGGGTCTCCAAGAAAATGGAAAACAAGGCTCTTCTTCAGAGTCTGTCTATATTGCCAAGATGATGTATTATGTACATTATTTACATTATTCGGACTATTGTCCTCATCTTTGTCGACATATTTATCACAACGTTTCGGCCGTTGTACGATCCGGCCTTCTTAAAAAAAACAAAAAAACATGCAATGACAACACCAAAATTGCAATATGAGCACTGGTAAAAATGATTTCTGGGGATATTACGTTTATAATACCCAGCAATTTATACCCAGATGTCAAGGACACATGGCACAGTGGATAAAGGCGTTGGTTAGATCCAGTGACAGGACCCAAAGAGTGTGAGTTCAATACCCGGTTAAGGCAGTGGAGAACTTTCAGAGGGAAATTAGCAGGAGATAACTGATAACTGACATCCATTAAACAATTGCACGTGGAACTAGAACAGTCTACCCCAGGGATCGAAATAAAGGGTTCAGTTCGAAATTCCAACCACCACAAGAAGAACGGCCAAAACGTTGTGATAAATATAGCGACAAAGATGAGGACATTAGTCCGAATAATGTAAATAAGGCGTTTCTTTATTCAAAAAAATTAAAGAAAATTCTAAATTTCAGAAAAGTTAGAGATTTAGATGTTGAAAATCCAATGAACTTCCCAAATGCGAAGAGAATCTTGACGGTCATCCGTGCCGGTGAGGCAGATGCAGCAGTAAGTCCATGGTAGCAGAGGCAAACCAAGTTTTGTTTCCTCCCATGACGTGTTTCGATAACGAAACACTTAAAGTTACACCAATTTTGTGCAGGGAGGTTCCCGCTTTTTGTTCAACCCTCCCTGTATAGAACGATTAAGTTAAATTTCCCATTGGTTGTCTGTGGCCTGTCTCCCGATTGCTCCATCAATACTCAGATGGAAAAAAGGTTCAATGGGAGAGGCCGTCGGAGTACTTTTCCTGGCCATGTTCACCACAGGAGAGCAACACTAATTAGCTTTCGGCTATCTGGTTAGCAAGTATGAATTCCCGGGGCCTGAGGTCGGAGTCTCATAGGTAGAGGCTCGATCGCGATCTTCATCGCATCGGGGTGGATGTATGTTGTGTACAGGAGACCTATTTTTTATCTCGCGACCATCAGGACATTTTGTTGAAGAGGTTCGTCCTCTATTCAGCATATTTTGATGGACGCTCGAGGGGTATTTCCTGGCTGGTGAGCAAGTCTCTGGATGCGACATGTGCTCTTCGCGGATTCGGCGGGCAGGCTTTGCATGCTGGATGTTACCATAAAAGAGAAGGCTCTTCGTCTCATTGGGGTTTATGCGCCCAATGACCATGCGCAGCGGCCTGGTTTGTTTCAGCAGATCGAGCCGTTCTTGATGACATCTCGTTCGGTAGTTCTAGCGGGTGAATGGAATGCTGTCTCCTTGATCCCGATATAGATCGTATAGGGCAAAGATTGGTTACTAACAACCCGGATGTTAAGTCGTTATGGGATTTCATCGAGGGGTTTGATTTCGTCCATAAGTATCGCAATGAGCACCCCCGGGAGGTAGTATGGACTTGGACTAAGGGCGGCAACTCGGATACGGTGGTGAGCGCAAGCTATATCGACCGAGTTCTAGTTAAGAGAGTCGAAGTAGGGTTCTTAGAATGTCCAAGTTTCCATTTTATAGTTTACTCTGATCATAGGCTTGTCCGGGTTCGGGTAAACTTAGATAAGCTAAGGTTAAGATAGCTGGTTACTGGAAATTGACACCATCATTATTTGGCGAACAAGATTTCCGGGACCAGCTTCTACTAATGCTACAGCGGGAATTATCGGGGGCTGTAGATGTGAATAAGTGGTGGGATTATCTAAAATCCATACTTAGGCCTTCTGCTGCTGATTTTAGTCGCCGACTCAATCTAACAGGATTAGCAGCACAAAATTCTAGTGAGGCAAAAGTAGATCGGGCAATCAAATCCCGAAATAGTGGGAACGTGGCCTTAGCTCAGGCGGAGCTGGCCTCCTTGCTTATCAAGAAGGATCAAGCTCTAGTAGCTAGGGCTAGGTTAAAAAGAATTTCTTGCGAGGCTACGAACATGGCCGCTTCACTGCGTGCAGAGGAAACTCATAGGGCATCTAGTCATATCTCCAGCATCAAATTTCCCGATAAGCAGACTGTGAATACAAACGTGGGCATTTGTGAGGCTTTACGTGACTACTTTCAGGAGGTGTTTACCAGGGGTGTGATCAAGTTGCTTCGAAAGAGCAAAGATGGTGGAGATGGAGTAGATAATTATCGGCCTTGTGACGATGTTAAACACGGAGTTGAAGATTTTAGCCAAGGTCTTAGCCGGCCGTTTGCAGGCTGTCCTCTCTAGTCTGATTGATCCCGACTATTCAGGACAACCTTCATTTAGTACGCTTGATCATCGAGCAAGACGAAAGTGATGCTGCCCTGATCATTTTAGATCAGTCTAAGGCTTTCGATAGGGTTGACCATCGATTTCTGGAGGCTGTCCTTTCTGCCGCCGGTTTCGGGCCGGACTATCGCAGTTGGATCTGACTGCTGTATGCGTCCCCCGGTGCGCTGATAGAAGTGAATGGGGTAAAAACGAAAGCTTTCATTTTGTCTCGCTCCATTCGTCAAGTTTGTCCGCTGTACATTCTTGCGTTGGAAACTTTCCTGCGTAAGTTGAAGACGAATCCGGTCCTTCGCGGAATTTCCTTACCTGGTGCTACCATCTCGGCCAGGTACTCCGCATATACTGATGACGTTTCGGTTCTTGAGTCCAGCGGAGCCTAAATTAACAAAGTCAGCAAAGAAATCAAAGAGTATGAGATGGTGTCAGGCGCCTAGATCAACCGCGATAAGTCTATTGGCTTGCGGTTGGATTCGTGGAAGGGAGTCTCTCTTCCCGGATCTTTCCTCTGGACGCACGGGCCAGTGAAGATACTCGGCGTCTGGTTCGGTCCCGACCTCCTGTTGGAAATGAATTGGTCGAAGGTGCAGAAAAAGGCCAAAGTCGCAGTTCGTCTGTGGTCCCAGGGGAATCTTTCTTTGAAGGGGAGGGCGGAAGTATGTGCCTCACACATCTCCCCGATTCTCCCTTACCGACTCTCCGTGCTTCCACTCCCGTCTGACATTTTATTGTCGTTTGTAAGGCTCTTGCTCTCCTTCTTACAGAGCCGGCATGGTTAATCACGACATCTGTTACCTTCATCCTTCTCATGGCGGTCTAGGGGTGCCTTGCGTTGAGATTCGTCGACATACACTTCGCATTACTTATCTAGACCGGATTTGTATGCAATTGAATGAGAATGGAGAATTCTGGAAAGAAGACGCACGTAGAAAATTTCCATCCCTAAGAAGTGTACGCTCGTGTTAGGAAGAGGCCAGCCATCCACCTCAAGGTGAGGGCTCCTTCTATCACGAATGTCGGCTTGCCCTCAAGCAACTCCACGGTCGAAGGATGGCCTCTCCGACGCCCAGCCATTGTAAGTAAGGCATTATATCAGGTGTTATTTAAGGGGAACGTTCAGGATGCTTTGATTGGCGAGCTAGGCCTGACGAAGCGGGGGGCTCGTTGCATATGGCCTTGGGCGCCCGGGTTGAAATGTCTCAGTAACACTGAGGCATCACTCCCCTGACTGTTGATTCGAGGAGCCCTCTGGGACGCCAAAAGACATTGTTTGGCGGGTTTGGCAAAGTTGCCGAACTGCGTTCGCTGCAGTGGGGTGGTGGTGACCCTAGTTCACACCATTTTTCATTGTAGTGTCGTAGCTCCGTTGTGCAAGTTTGTTGAAGACATCATGGTTCGCATGTTGCGCGGAAAGTTCTTTGTCCTCAAGGCCAGTTCCGTCTGTAGCAATATAGTACAGCCGTTGACTAAGGCTGAGCACTATGTGTTCCTTTGCTTACTGGGGTTTATGTGAGTCGTGATATGGACGACGCGACAGAAGGAATTCCATGAGGCCAAGAAGTCTACCTCTTCCCAACTGTTCCTTTTCTTTAAGCACCAGCTTAAAGTCAAGATCAGGATGGAAAGGAAACGACTCCATCCATTGGAATTTGGCCAAAGATGGGTGAGTCTTGTGCGTCTCGGCCGAGTAAATGTGCTGACTGAAAAGCGAGTTCGATCCTCACGGGATGCGCCATACTTTCGGCCTTATGCCGCATCTAAGCTACGCTTGGAAAATCGTTACAAAGTCTCGTCTACAACGAGAATTTAGGAAGTGTTTACGAGAATTGGTTAACCTAACAAAAGTTATAACGAGTGAATGTCTAAAATCAAAAAATTATTGTTGGCAATTTTTTTTTTTTTTTAAATGTATTGCTGTTATTAAAAACTACTTTTATACTTTCATAGTGTTTTGACCCCTTTGTGTGGGGGATTGGGGGCTAAGTATTTGCCAAAAGCAGGGATCCCGACAGGTGCTATCACACCAGGTGAGGGGGGAGCTGGGAGCAACAGCAATTAAGAGGTGGTTCCACGCTCCTCAAAACCTGGTCAGATGCCTTGCTGCCGGATGCAGTTTATTGTCATACCCAGGACGAGGTGTGGAAGGGGTTAAAGAATTACGTATTATAGTCTGTTGAGAGTTGTGTTTTAGTGTGACATTTGTGGCATTAAATCAATTTAAGTCCTTGGCTGATGAAGGGATTATGTCTCGAAACATGTGTGTTGGAACTAATTTGCTGAATTTGTTTCGTGTGTTGATTGAATAAAAGATTGTGGCAATATTTTGGCACGTTTAAGGTTTAACTTTTGACACGTCAGCAGCCAGTTGTTATATCGCCAGAAAATATTCAATTATTGTCACAGACATCGAATTGTACATTGCGTTGAGAAGCGATTAGATTTCTCGTCAAGTTTCGTCGTTTGATAAGAATCATATTTCATAAAGAATGTAGATGAATTAGTTTATCCATTTTTCTTTTCTTTCTTTTTTCTTTCTTTCTTTCTTGCATGTTCTTTCTTGCATTTTCTTTCTTGTTTTTTTTTCCTTCATTCTTTCTTTTTCATTTCTTCCCGCCATATCTTTGAAGACAGCCGATGCGATCCACTGCTTAATAAAGAGCATAATTCAGTAAACACCAGTTTGAATCACATGATGCCGTGACAATCGTTCACTTATTTCTCTATACTAAATTTCTTCTATCTCACCGACATAGGAAAATACTCCAAATTTAAATAAAATAAAATCAATAAACATTATACCGGATTCAATGGATAAATAGTCGTCTTATTTACGCAAAAATGAAAATAACATCTCATTTAAACAAATTTATATGAAGAAAAATATAAGGAAAAAACAAACAAAAATCCTTATATGCAATAATGCTGCTTTAATGTTAATATGTCGACGTCGGACGTTTCGGTCAATAAACCATCTTCAGGACATATTCAATATAAAATATAAAATATAAATAACATTATCAAACTTAGCATAACAAAAACGATGGACACAAGAACAAGACATATCCAAACAGATAACTAAAAGTTTTATAAGATCAGCGTTCCGTTTTAAACATGGTCACGTTGTCACCACGTAGGCGACGCTGTGAAAACGTATTCCTAAATTTGAATATTTCGAAAGAAAATTGAAAAATGAAAGAAATTCTATTTGATCTAAAATTTATATGTACGCTTGTCGAGCCCACATATTTTAAGTCACAGTTTGTGCATGAGATTTGTTAGATGCAAGCATCGGATGTAATGTGTTGTTTGCTGGTGCTATTAAATCCAAGTAGAGTTTGATGTAGTCAGGGAAATAAATTCTATTTGATCTAAAATTTATATGTACGCTTGTCGAGCCCACATATTTTAAGTCACAGTTTTTGCATGAGATTTGGTAGAATTTTTATATATATATATATATATACACATATTTTTAAGCGCAGTCCATGTCTTATTCGTATCAAAGTTATTAACTGATTTAACTATTAACTATTTAGTAATTAACTAATTAAATGATTTAAAAATATGGTTCCTTCGCTACACAGGAATTACAATGTTTCAAAAACAGAAACTAAAAACTTAAATTCAATTGCATAATTACATCAAAAGCATTAGTTCTGTTTCATCTTCAAGCGAATTTTGGAATAACTTACTTTGCAATTTACTGAGTTTTAATAGCGTATACATTCATAATTTTTGTTTCCAAGGATAAAGAGAAATCCTATCATTTAGACATAATTCCTGTGTAGCGATGAAACTATATTTTCAAATCAGTTAATTTATGTTTATTCTTTGTAAATTTACATTGAGCACTGTTTTGTAAAAATAAAAAATATCCATAAGAACACCGGATTATATATCGCACTGTTTTTTCTTTATATATATATATATATATATATATATATATATATATATATATATATATATATTAATAAAAAGAAAGAAAAGTAAGATATATAATCCGGTGTTCTTATAGGTATTTTTATTTTTACAAAACAGTGCTCAATGTAAATTTACAGAGCATTAATATTATAAGTTAATAGACTCCAAAATTCGCTTGAGGATGAAATGGAACTAATGTCTTTAATTTAATTGCAAAATTAAATTCGGGGCCTTTAGCTTCCATTTTTGAAACATGGTTGGAACTGTGTAGCGAAAAACCATATTTTAAGTCTATTAACTTATAATATTATATATATATATATATATATATATATATATATATATATATATATATACTTTTTTTTGCAAAAGAATGAGTCGGTAATCAGCGTGGTACCTGAAGCGGTATCATAGATATCTTGAAATATTAAAGTGTAAATTTATTCAATAAAATTGCCATCAACAACGGCTCCCAGACGATGTCGAAATCTCTAACAACTGTTTTGTTGTTAAACTGGCGAATATCTATCTATAAAAGGCAGGATGTGTGTGTGTGTGTGTGTGTGTGTGTGTGTGTGTGTGTGTGTGTGTGTGTGTGTGTGTGACGAATGCACGGCCGCAATTTTCGACAGATTTGCACCAAAATTTACATGCACATGCTCCAAGTCAGCGAGAAGGCCAAGACCGATTTTATTTCCCAACTCCCATCGATAGTGAAAATAATCGATTTTTTCATGCTTCTACGGCATTTTATGTAGTATGCGGGCATTTTCTAGTCGCTAGAGTGAGAGCCTATAGCTGGCTGCCACGAATAGGCAGGAAGATTCTACTGGCCAGCGTGAGAGCCAACAGCTTACTGACACGAATGTTAACTAGCATGCAACAAAAAATCGATAGCTGCATTCGTCAGAAATGGGGAAAATTTAAATCTGCATGGCACTTTACTCCAATTGGCTCATTCGCTTGCTTAAACTCAACGTTGATTCTGATTCCGCAGAAATGGTTTAGGTGTGAAAAAGTATTTGTTGATAACATTCTTTTTTCATTCGGTTTTTCCAGTTACGAGTCCTTTTTTAAAGCTGATCATTTTGTGTTCATTTTGTTTACTTCTTTTTCGTAACAGATTTAATGGTTAGTATAGAGCTTAGAAAAAATTCGCAGTGTGAGATAGGCAAGAAGTAAGGCATGTAGCAACATCAGCACAGGAAAGGGAACTCCTTTAAAGGCAAGGAAGGGCAAAAAATATTTTAAGTCAAGTGAGAGCGATTGCTGTATATGTCGTACGATTTTTGAATCATGCACGGGCAACGCCGGGCCATGCTGTTAGTGATGCCATAATTCTTGCTTTCAGTTCATCTTTTGTGATACAAGGATTTTTGTTGGTCATTCGCTCAACTTCGCCTCACACATAATAATTAAGGAGGTTGCAGTCTGGGGAGTTAGGTGGTCAGATGGAAGGGGCGATGTTGTTGCAGACATTGTCTGAGAACCGTGGCTGGGTTCCCCTGCTTGTGTGGCATGGTGCGGAATACTGTTACCAGACATAGGGTCTTGCAGCAGTCACCCTCTTGACACAGGGAATAAACCCTTCTTCAACACACTTAATGTAAGTCTCTGTGTTGAGTCTGAGGCCCTTTGGGAAGATGAATGGAGCCATAACGCTGCCATCACTAGCGATCACTCTAAACACCATGATGTTGACTGGATATATACGAATCCTCTGCACTCTTCTCAGATCGACACCCAAATACTCTGAAATGTTCTTATTGGAGCTTCCGGTGCGAATGACAAGCAGTACAGCATAACGTTTCTAAATTTCTGGCGGAGTGATTGGCGTCATGACACTCTTTTTTCACTGACAGTGGCCAACTGACCCTACTTTACTGTACCTTTGACAAAACAAAACAAAAATAATCATCACACTCTGTATATTCAAATAATTGTCTTCATCTTTGTTGTTTTCATCACAACGTTTCAGTCGTTTTTCCCTCCGGCATTCGTCAGGTGTATATCGATTTGGTTAAAGCTACAAAAAAATATGAATTGAATCCCATATTTAACCTACCGGTGTAGACAGTTCTCGTTCCATAATAATTCTGAATATTTTTTAAACATTAAAGTATATTTAATCACATCTCCCTCATAGATATCGCGAACTGTCAATAAAATCGCCATTGACTTCAACCACGAGAACAAGTTGACTTCGGAATCTCCTGAAACTCATCTGGACTGTCTCCTATTTATTCATGATCTGACTGCAGCAGGAATCTGTACATATTCCTGCGCAGCCGGATCATAAATGTCTCATATGCGTATATCAGCCATACTTTAGCAGTGCCGTTCCATGAAGTATTCCATTTATATTTTCGCCAAAAGACTTGGAGTGATCGATGTTAATCATAGTCTGGATCTTACCAAAAAAAAAAAAAAATGCGGGAGTTCTTTTCTTATCATAACGATTGACATTCCAACGCTCTGAAATGATCGTATTGGAGTTTCCGGTGCGAATGCCAAGAAGTACAGTATAACGCTT
>OZ010612.1:17394389-17404389 GCA_963932145.1 Acanthosepion lycidas | reverse complement strand
AATTAAGATTAAAACAGCATAGGAACAAGAACGGGGCCCTCGTGACTACTCGCATTAGTACGAAAAGATGTAGATGAGTGGCCGTTCAAGATAACCTTCATGTCACGGTTTGAAAGGAACGACTGGATCAGCTCAAAACTGTGCCCAAAGACACCCTAACTTTTCTGCTTGTGGAGAAACCTGAATGCCAAGCCATGTCAAAGGCTGAAGTGGTATTAGTTGTGATGTAAAAAGACACACTCCTCCCCGTGAACTCGACAAGATGCCGTAAATAAAGAACACAAAGTAAGTAAGAAAAGTTCCGTTAAAATCAGTCGAGATAATATTATAACCGTTATAAATGTGTAATAACAATGACACTTTTCGCTTCAGTACACATGGTAGCAGTGAGGACGCGAAATTTGAACCACGTTGTTTTTGTTTTTGTTTAGTAAAAAAGAGAAAGAAGACAAAACTAGTTATTCTTTAAATATAGATTTACAAGGTCAAGTGGTAAAAACACATCAACAGCAGCAACAACAGCAGTTGTTGGAATGTCAGATAATAGAGAAGACAATGTAAAATATTTATTTCCTGTTAGGTGGCAAATGCCATAACTGAATATAATTTGGATAATGGAATTACATTTTCTGCTTATTTAGAGGCGACGAGTAAATTTGCAGAGAATAATGCATCGACTGGCAAGACGATAAAAAACTAGATGTTTCGGGTCTAAATAAACAAAAGACTACTCCAATGAGCGACTCGACCGAATATGATCAGTATTCGGCCCGCACCTAGAACAAAATTTGCTACTAGCTTTAGGACGTGCATTATATAAGTTACCCCAGGAAACGGCAACTAATCAAGACTTCACTTGGGCTATTCGATGTTATAGATCGGGTGCTGCTTGGTTGTACTGATCTTCATACAAGCGACTAAGACAGGGTGTTCTTTGGAAGAAGAGAAGAAAACAAACCAATATATATATATATATACATTAACAACATAAAAACGATTTATTATATTGGCTCGTCTTAAAACTTACTTTTCTTTCTCTTCCTCCCCTTTTAACTTCTTTATTATATCTTATTTGTTTGGTCTTTCTCTTTTAAGAACTTTCTTTTTATTCTTATTTTTTTTCTTAACTACACTTAACAAAATGTTTACAATATAGTGATTAAAATGACTTAGACTATTTACAAAAAAAAAAAAAATCTCCTAAAATACGGTATGAATAATTTGGGATATTGACTGATTATCTATTAAATACTTGTTGGAAGTGTATTATTCTAACGAAAAAGAAGACTAAGATTTTGTCACATGTGTTGGAATCGTTAACAAAAATTGTGGAAGATTTAAATTAAAGGAACTGACTCGGGATATGTTTAAAGGGTTGATTTTCGTTCAAGGGGTTAACGGTGAAAAAAGACGCAGAATAAAAAAATAACCCCACAAGAAATATCGGACGAAACTAAATCTGAAAAACGATGTGGAAGAAACTGGGAAGAAAAAAGAATGCACATATATACAAACTAAAAAAATATGGGGGAAAAAATAATCCTTGTTTCAGATGTGGAAGTTTACATCTCGGAAACTACTATCCCTTCAAGTGTTCAAAGTGCTACTTGTGCTGAAAAGTAGGACATAAAAAAGTCACACTACGATCCAAAAGCATAAATAAGATTGACTTCAAATGCTAGTGACTATGGTATATGAGCAGTAATTCTACATCCAAATGATGCGAGTAATATGAAAGCTGTCGAACATGGTTCGCGTTCGCTACTACCGGTAAAAAAAAAAAAAAAAAAATACAGCCAGATGGAAAAAAGACGTTTACTGAGAAAACATTTCATAAATTTATACACGGAAGGAGTTTTCGTTTACAGACGGACCACCGACCTCTATTGTCAATTTATGGTTTGAAAAAAAAAAAGCATTCCTACGAATACAGTAAATAGATTACAGCGCTGGGGTACCATCTTTTTAAATTACGATTTCGGGATGGAATACCAACCTTCAAAAAAAAATAAGACATGGTGAGGGTTTATGAAGATTGATAGCAAAATATACTGAACCGTACGAGGACACAGTTATTGCAGCATTAAAAAGTGAAATAGAAATAATATATATATATATATATTATGCAATGTAGTACGCGAACTACCACTTACCATGGAAAAAATGAAAGTAAAAGCAGAACAAATAATGTTTATTTTGGAAAATTAAAAAAAAAAAAAACGACTATAAGAAAGTTGGACTATTTAGAACGCAGTAAAGACATGAACGCTAACTTGCTCTGTGACAGTATACTGATGTTTGCACAAAGAGTAGTAATACCTATCATATTTATCATTCTATCATATTACAAAAGCGGATATTAAATGAATTTCATAGTGGATATCCGGGAATTTCAAGGATGAGATTTCTTATAAGAATCTATATATACTGGATCAAAATTGATCTAGACATTGAAAAATTTGTAAAAGCCTGCAGATGTGCTCTGGGAGCAAAATCACCTACCACGAAATTACAAGCTTGGACAAAGACAGATACTCCATGATCAAAACTTCAATGAAATAATAATATTAGGTTGGTGCAAAAATAATGTCGTTTTCTCACATGGTAACACGTGTGAGTAAACGACATTATTTTTGCACCAACCTAATAATAATAATAATAATAATAATAAAACATTGAGTAAAGAGGCAGTACAAAAATCCTTGAGTGTATACCGGATAACACCGACTAACAATACACCGACATGCATGTCACCGGCAGAATTGATGTTGGCAAGGGAAATTAAATCGGTGCGCGACAAGTTGTTACAAAGTCAAAAAAGAATAAGAACGGATAACAAAAAGGACACATTTTTCCAAATGAAATGTGGGAAGACAGCGTAATAAAGCCACAAATTGGAAAAATGGTTGATAATTTAAAAGCAAAATAATGAGAACACAAATGGCAGTTGGAATCAGTTAAAGAAAAGGTTCCCAAGAAAAGAAACTTTGAAAGTACTGTATGATATTTTAGACGTATCAACAGTTCATTAATTCTTTGAACGTACAAGTATGATTACCAGAAAGAGGATGGGAGTGAATACAAAGAAATAAAATAAAATATTTAATAATGAACAAAAAATATCTCAACACTTGAAGAAGCAAGACTGGACGATCAACGTCTGGCACCAGTCACTAAACCAGTTTGGAAGCTGTATAACTCTCTTTATCCAATAACTGTGCAAAGATTGAATTATCGGAACAAGCAGGGTCTGGACTGGGCGGCTGAACGTCGATGGAAAGGGAAACTCGATCAACAGGGACTATGAAGCGTCTACATGAAGAGGGGGATTATTAATTTATCAGAAAAACGAAACGTACGGAAAAATATTAGTGGTTCAGCCAAAACGAAAGAAATAAAAAATTTTCAGTACGAGACAACACAGCAAAAAGAAGAGAGTGAATATTAAGAAATAAAATAAAATAATTAATAATAAACAAAAATCAGAAATAGGACATGGATTAAATAAGAGACCCTCAATGAACTAGGCAAGACGCCTTAAGTAAAGAATTCAAAGAGGGTCAGAAGCGTCGGTCGAAACATAATATCATAACAGTACTGGATCTATTTTTCTTTCTAATTCCTTATATTTTTTAAAATATTTTTTATAATAATTTTCATAAACTACATCCGAGAGTAAGACCTCTATTCAGGTGATTTTGAGGACTGTGAACCCATGCTGTTGTTTCCACGTCACCCTGACCCGAAGTCGTAGCACATGTAAAGGTCCCAGCTATGGACAGTTAACTCCCGAACTTCGGTCAAAACACCATGAAAGTATAAATAAATTTTATAGTAAAAATACGAGCAATATATTTGACTATCGCAAAAAAATTCTTTACGTCAATGATCTGCAATTTTTCATCAGATATATTCTATTCAAACGAACCTGTTCTAAAAATCTTGTCGGCATTAAATAACCCATTGAGGTGTTGATATGCCGTAAAACAAAATAAAACCAAAGCCTGATCTACAAAATGATTTCTTACAAAGAATATATATTCTATTCATACGAAACTATCCTAAAAATCTTGTCGGCATTAAATAACCTATTGAGGCGTTGATATGCCGTAAAACAAAATAAAACCAAAGCCTGATCTGCAAAATGATTTCTTACAAAGAATATATATTCTATTCATACGAAACTATCCTAAAAATCTTGTCGGAATTAAATAACCCATTGAGACGTTGATATGACGTAAAACAAAATAAAACAAAAGCTTGATCTACAAAGTGATTTTTTACAAAGAATACATAATATATTCAAACTATCCTAAAACTATTGTCGGCATTAAATAACCCATTGAGGTTGATATGCCGTAAAACAAAACAAGCCAAAACCCTGATGTACAAACTGATATCTTTACAAAATCACGTCAATGAAACCTGATCTACAAACTGATTACTTACAAAGAATACATATTCTATTCATACGAACCTATTCTAATAATCTTGTCGGCATTAAATAACCCATTTGTTGTGGGGGTCTCCCCTTTTTACACAAGATGGAGTCGTCCAAAGTATACTTATACTGACAAAGAGAATATCTGCTGTTGAAATACGTGGATATACGTTGAGATACGTTGAGACAGGTTGAGAGATACGGAGACAGATACAGGGTGTTCTCAGAGTTATACAAGATTCCAGAGAGAGAGAGAGAGAATGAGAGAGAGAGAGAGAGAAAGAGAGAGAGAAAGAGAGAGAAAGAGAGGGAGAGAGAGAGAGATGATCACGGCTTTACTTACATAGACTTGTACATATACTTTCTACTAACCCGCATTCCTTGACTACTAATATTCACTTCAAGTCTGTATTCTTACGTTTAATACACTTATCTTTCTATCTCAATTACTGGTGTTGTTTATTTATTTGTACAGGATTCCATCCACGGAATCCACAACACTATTGAAGTTGATATACCGTAAAAGAAAATAAGCCAAATCTAAACTACGTTATGTAAATCACTTCCTTGTAGCCTGTTCAATCAGAACATGCGTAGTTTAACGCTCCAAATACTGCTGCTTGGGTGTTTACGTAGGATACGCATACACACAGATCAGTGACCTATATTATAAAATAGATAATAATTTGTTGCATTTCGAATGTGTTGAGATGTTGCGTGTTTCGGCGTGTGTGTATCGAAATAAGGACAAACACATACGTAGGGAAAATACTGGTATATTCGAAGAAGTATTTACAACAGAGAGATTAGTAGTCAAACGAACGCAGGTTAGACAGTAACAATCAGAAAGAGTATAAAGTCCAAATGTATCTTCCGGTAAACAGACGGAAGTATAATGGTCACCCGATCTCTCCAGAACTCTACAGAACTGTCCTATTAGTAGTAGAGAGATCAGTCCATTCTGATGAGAAGGTGGGTGCGCCCCAACAGAAGGTATAAGTAATAATTCGTTTATTTCATTAACTTACCCCCAAAATAGAGAAAAAACCGAAAGGATAATGCTTTAAGAGAAAAAAAAAAACTACTTCCTTTATATGCCGTGTCCTTTAAAGCCTTGGGCGATTACGGCTCTATACCTCTTATTAATAAAGATGTCCCCATTCAATTGCATATGCGCTGATTTCTTCTGACGTCTAATCCACCTGCGTTTTTCTTTGTCTGATATTTTCACTTCCTTCCAGTGGTTTCAGCTTTATATTCTTTGCCACAACTGCAAAGTATGTAGCATACGCAGTTCTTGGTCGCGATCTCCTCTGAGATTGGCATTACTCACCAGGGATTTCTGTGTACAGTGACGCTGCTTCTGAACATTGTTCTGATGTTGTTTGGAATGCTGTTCTTCTGACATTTTTCCGAGAATCCTTTAACCAAAAGAAATACAGACCGTTGCAATGTTATGTTTGTATTTCGTAAACCTTCTGTTTGCACCTTGTTGTAAAGTAGTTTTCACAGTGGAGGCTTGGATTTTACTGGGTCGGTCCTAAAAGGGTCCGACGTAAAACGTTAGGAACTTGAAATAATAGTTAATGGCGCAGCAATCTAGTTGTGGGGGCTCATACTTTAATGTCCGACATCGACTGACTCACACAACTACACTGAGCCCAACTGGCGACTGCTACTACTAATACTTATCTGTGGGAGAGTGTATTTACAATAGAAATAGGTACGTTCCGGTATAACACACCCACAGAGACTGATGTCATACTTGATATAAAATTTATATTCTGAGGGCCACGGTTGATGTTGACCATTTCCTGTTGGCTAGCCCCTTATGATTTATACTCCGGCATCGGATAAAATTTAATCGTATTTCTTTTGTTTTGCGCAATGTGCTAATAATTTTAAAATGTTTAAGTTTCTTAGCAATTATCAATTAATTAGTCGGCAGTTATTCGTATTATATTCAGTAATACTGTTTTTCCTTCATTTTATCTCTATTGCTTTTTCGACCAAATACTTAAGTTACCTCATATTTGGTAAATTTAAAATCCACTCTCTTCACGTACACGCTTCTTTGCCCCTGTTGGTCGAGTCTCGCTTGTTCCGATAACTCAATATTTGCACGGTTATTGGATAAAGAGAGTTATGCAGATTTCAAACTGGTTTACCGACTGGTGCCAGTCGTCGATCGTACAGTCTTGGTTCTTCAAGTGTTGCCATTTTTACAGACGAAGAAATTTGTCTTTCTTCTGTTAGTCAATAAGCCGTGGTAAACTTCTTGTTGCCGACTGGGCTGACTGAAAATAAAGTCAAGCTCTCATCAAAAAAATAAAAATAACATTTTTGGTTAAATACAGAGGATTTAATGAAGGTGAATAAAATAAATTACAATCGGATATATTTGGCATCTATTAACACAAAATCACCATGAGTCGGCGACTTGGAATCTCGATTTACGTGTTCAGCAAAGTTCAGTCATAAATTCAAGTGAATATTGGGCTCCTTCCTCGTGCAAATGCGTGTGTGTCTGACGGCTGTCTCTCTCTGTCATCGCCAACCGTCTCTCTTGTATCCTCAATATAGAGCTGAATTTATGCATAATACTCCGCCCACATATCAAACTATTCACACGCCAAAATAATTCAATTCTCCATTGTTTGAAGTCAGGGTTAAAAACCAAATCCTATGTTTTGATTTTACCCCATTTCATTTAGAACCATTGCTCCAAAACCAAAACATATTCGTCTGACGTATCCGTGAGAAACGAAGTCAAAACATATGCTCTGAATTGTCCAATTCGATGTCACAGTTGGTCTCTTGACAAATATTCCTGCTTGGGAAAATTATTAAGGATTAGAATAGCAAACATCAATCCATTGCACATCGCCCCCTTAAAATTTAAAAACTACTATATCTGCCAATAATAAGTTACTTTGTTATACATTTGTCTAAGGCATAATTTGGGGCTTAATAGTTCACGCTTGCGAATGAACATCATCAAGAAGAAACAATACATTTCTCTTGAACTTTTCTTTTAAAATGAGTGCATATATTTCTGTCTAAACGATTTCAATAGTGAAAATAACCACAATCAAAATCAATCCACTTTAATGCCGGACAGATTATCGGGAGTTCTGTAATCGACTCTGAGTTAAGCAGATAAACAATATGGCTTTAAGCGTATTACTAGATTGGGCGCCGGCCAATCCCTTAACTATCACCAGTGATGATGAATAGATATTTCCTCTGGAGGTCCCGAACATTGAGAGCTTGTTGGTACTTAAGCTCAACCCCGGTCTCAAGTGGATTCCGTACATACGTTTGCTAAAGATGCTGGGGAAATGGTCGGTTTCCTGTACCGGTGCAGTAACCACCTGACTCCTCGTGCTATGTTATACCTCTACAAGATCAAGATCAGGCTTTAGACGGATTACTGATCATATATATATATATATATATATATATATATATATATATATATATATATATATATATATATATAATTAAGTTATGAAGAACTTGGTAATCCGTATTGCTAATCCCAAGGAGGATGAAATCCTGAGAGCTCAATGTAAATCCAGAGCTAATATTTTAAAGAAAAACAGGCCACTTTAAGGTACCATTATAATAATTTATTACACCAGAGCCCTTTTAAAGGACGCCAGATTTTTGGAAGTGCTATCTGGTGATCCGGCATCCTTTAAAAGGGCTCTGGTGAAATAAATTATTATAATGTTACCTTAAAGTGGTCTGTTTTTCTTTTATATATATATATATATATATATATATATATATATATTGGCAGGAGATGCCCTGTCCTCACTTTCCAGTCTGGATAGAGTCCATAAGCGTCTCTGTGTCTTTGTGAGACACGAATTATTTTCCACCCTGCAACCCCTTTCCTCACAGATTAAACATCGCAAGCGTCTCACTGCTATATCGCTACTGACATGGAAAGTGCTCAGATGAACTACCTTCCTTAGTCCCACCAGTTTTAATCCTCACGGCTAGGGTCCGCCATGCAACTTCCATTGCAGCGAACCATCCTCATTCCCTTCGTATTCCATTCGTGAGACGTAAGTTCCAATCGAGCAGCTTCTGCAAGTGAACCGCTGCTCTGTGGAACGGACTCCCAAATCGATGCTTTCCCGATCACTACAATCGGAACCATTTCATGTCTAGGATTAACCCCTATATTCCCTACATATCCATCTGAACTATGCTGCTTATTCTCTTATTCTAAGTGGCTCTCGAGGCTTGTGCAGGGTGCACATCAATATAAGAAATCCCCTTTCAATCGGATACCCCTAAGAAACGTAGTGGTTCTTTAAGCTGCGGGTAGGTTTTTGTAATATAAGTTTGGACACGATCAATTAATCCATATTTCACACAAATAAATCTACCATTCGTCCGTGAATTGAATATTTGATCTCGTGTACTGTCTACATTTCATACGATTAGGCACCTCCATTAATTCACTGATTAAACAGCGTAGCATGATGAAAAAGGCGCCAAGCTTGATAAAAAGTAAAGTTTTATCGTCAGGATGTTTATGTTATCATTAAGAAGAAGAGCGAAAGTATCTTTTTATTATTTTATTAGATTTTTACTCGTTTCTGGCACGTTCAAAATGTTACTTAAAAACAATGTTTTTCCTGCGTCGGTGGGTAGGCCAAAAATTTAGTATAGGGACATTTATCGTCTATTTCAGGATTTAAAATGTGATTCCGGTACTGTGCCAAATCTAATAACTGATGTGGTGTGCCAGTTTTACACCCTTGTGCAAATTAATTTAAACAACTGCTTTAGTTTCCTTTCTTTCACCATACAATCAGTTTTAGACCCACTGGAGTGACAGGGTGGAATCGATTCGTATTTTTTCCTCAGATTAGGTCATTTGTAGTGGTGTGTAGTTATATGAATCTATTTTAGATAGATAGATAGATAGATAGATAGATAAGAATGAATAGACTGAGGTTGATAGATACAACCTTGCTTAAATTAATTGAAACAACAGATTTAGTTTCCATTCTTTAGACCCACTGGAGTGAAACGATGGAATAGATTTCTCTTTTCTCTTCAGATTAGGTCATTTGCAGTGGTGTGCATTAATATGAATCTATTTTCGATAGATAGATAGATAGATAGATATGAATAGACTGAGTTAGATACACACTTGTGCAAATTAATTGAAACAACCGCTTCACTTTTCTTTCTTTCACCATACGGTCAGTTTTACACCCATTAGAGTGACAGGTTGTAATCGATTTCTATGTTTTCCTCAGATTATGTCATTTGCAGTGGTGTGTAGTAATATGAATCTATTTTCGGCGTGTATGATGAAATTTTCCTTGAAATATATTGCGTCATCCGTGATTTTCATCATTTTACCACACCCAGTCACTATTGTCTCTACTGTCGATTAGTTGTCCCACGGCTGTTTTCTGTGATCGATGTTACTTCAAGGAAGCGTAAGAAAATTGTAATGATGCACGGACACACTAGAAATCCCTACCATGGAGCAAATCAAAGTACTATAGAATGGTCCCGAAACGCTCC
>OZ010612.1:17369389-17386889 GCA_963932145.1 Acanthosepion lycidas | reverse complement strand
ATCTTGGTTCGGTGTGCCTCACAGCAATGCCATGAAGAACGTCAATGTAACGCAAGGCTCCATTTTTCCAAACTAAAGAAGGCATAATTCCTCACCCAGTTATTTTTTCTCTAAAACTATATCTGCTCTATTTCGCATTCAAAACATAAACAAAATAAAGCATTACAGCGACGTTCCGCGTGGCCGAGCAGTTTGGTTGGTTTTATTTTGTTTTACGGCATATCGTCACCTTAATGGGTTATTTCATGTCTACAAAATTTTTAGGATAGGTTCATATGAATACAATATGTATTCTTTGTAAAAATCACTTTGTAGATCAGGTTTTTGGTTTATTTTGTTTTACGGTATATCAAAACCTCAATGGGTTATTTAATGCCGACAAATTTTTTAGGATAGGTTCATAAGAATACAATATGCATTCTTTACAAGACTTCACTTTGTAGATCAGGGTTTGGGTTTATTTTGTTTTACGGTATATCAACACCTCAATGGGTCATTTAATGCCGACAAGATTTTTGAATATAGTATGCATTCTTAGTAAGAAATTAGTTTGTAGATCATTGTCATTGACGTATTTTTGTGAAGAGTCTTTTGTCGAGTGTCAAATGTATTGCTGGTCATATATTATTCAAATTAGAAATATAAATTAGGCTTCTATTTAAAATACGAGTATCCAGTAAAATAACTTTTGAAGTAATAAAAATGTCGTACTGAAAATAGATCCGTTCATTCTTTAGAAATATATGAAGGAAACATAAGAGATATTGATATTTTTAACAGTAGCAAGTTCACATTTTATTGGTGTCAAATCAAATATAACCTTCTGGGATTTTTATTTCGATTAATTTTTGCGATTATTTTGAGGGAGACCGGATTGCTTCCAGTGCTTATTTTCAGAAGTCATATTACAGAATTTTCATTTTCTTTCTTTCTTTTATAATTCTTAATGTCTGTTATTGAGAAACGCTTGGCTGCTCAGCGCTTTTGATTGGATGCGCGCGAGTGAAGAATATTTCTTTCTCTTTTTAAAAGTCGAAGAACACGTTAACAAACCAAAATCAAATAAGAAGTTGATCTAAATAAATTGCAACCTATAGGACCGATGCCAAAATCTCCAAAAGTTTCTGACAAAAGATTTTTACTGAGATATATTCAAAGCGTTATTATTCAGAGAGAGAAAAAAAACACCTTTTACTTCCATTCCCATAAAATCGGGAACTGATGCAAAAGTAACCAGTATTTTATTGACATACAATTTATCCCATTAGATCCATAGCATTAAAATCATGGCCAATGATTTCTAATATGTAAATGCATTGGCCAATGATTTTTATTAGGAAAATGTATTGGCATTGGTTTTTAATAGGCAAATGGATTGGTCAATGATTTTTATAATGAAAATGCATTGGCAAATGATTTTAATAGGTAAATGGATTGGTCAATGACTTTTATTATGAAAATGCATTGGCCAATGATTTTTAATATGTAAATGCATTGCCAATGATTTTTAATATGTAAATGGATTGGTCAATGACTTTTATTATGAAAATGCATTGGCCAATGATTTTTAATATGTAAATGCATTGCCAATGATTTTTAATATGTAAATGGTTTGGTCAATGATTTTTATTATGAAAATGCATTGGCCAATGATTTTTAATATGTAAATGCATTGCCAATTATTTTTAATATGTAAATGCATTGTCAATGATTTTTAATAGGTAAATGGATTGGCCAATGATTTTTATTATGAAAATGCATTGGCCAATGATTTTTAATATGTAAATGCATTGGTCAATTATTTTTATAACGAAAATGCATTGGCCAATGATTTTTAATAGGTAAATGGATTGGTCAATGACTTTTATTATGAAAATGCATTGACCAATGATTTTTAATATGTAAATGCATTGCCAATGATTTTTAATATGTAAATGGTTTGGTCAATGATTTTTATTATGAAAATGCATTGGCCAATGATTTTTAATATGTAAATGCATTGCCAATGATTTTTAATATGTAAATGCATCGCCAATGATTTTTAATAGGTAAATGGATTGGCCAATGATTTTTATTATGAAAATGCATTGGCCAATGATTTTTAATATGCAAATGCATTGCCAATGATTTTTAATATGTAAATGGATTGGTCAATGATTTTTATAACGAAAATGCATTAGCCAATGATTTTTATTATTAAAATGCATTGGCCAATGATTTTCATTATGAAAATTCATTGCCAATGATTTTTAATATATAAATGCATTGGCCAATGATTTTTAATATGTAAATGCATTGGCCAATGGTTTTAAATATGTAAATGCATCGCCAATGATTTTTAATAGGTAAATGGATTGGCCAATGATTTTTAATATGAAAATGCATTGCCCTCATAACTAAGCTGACATTTTATTGATGTTTTAAAAAAAAGAAATAATGGCAGTCAAATTCTAAATAAAACAAATCTTTCCAGCACCAGATTCGATTTCTGTCAAAATATTAAAAGTGTGTCTTCCCTTCTGCCACTATTCACTTAGCTATAGATTTTACTTTTTTCTCTTTTGGAAATTCCTTATAGGACAATGGTTCCCAACAATTATTTTTGCTTGCCCCATCTTAGCCTCCCTAAATTCAGGATCCCCCGCCCCCTGCAGTGACATATAATTCTTATTATGCAAAAAAGGAAAAAAATGAACTCCTAATGTAAATAAATCTAAAAGGCATACCTGGGTCGCGAATCAGTATTTGATTGATTGGTTCATTTCTACGGCTTATCAACCATTTTCATGTTGTTTAATGCCAGAAATATATTAGATTGTAAGAATTAGGCGATAGAAGTCACTTGCTCACAGACGCGCCGTCGCCTCTCTCAGTCTTTTTTAAAAAATACTTTCATGGTAATTGCTCCGAGGAGCTGCATTCGCTGGTTCCCAGACGTCATGAATTCAAGCGCCCTACGAGGCTGGCATTCCGCTCTCACCCTTTCACTGTTGAAACTACTAAATATAGTCGTCTCTTCTACTCTAATAGCTTCATGTCTCGCAACCCTCGCCTGTGGAACTCCTTTCCTTATTCCATTTTCCCTGAGAGCTATAATCTCCAGCTATTGAAATGTAATATCAATCGACATCTTCAGTTACCATGATCTATCCACTATCCTTCTCCTCATCCTTTCCTCTATCACTCCTATCTGATCTTGCTCCAAATCTTCTGCAACTCCCTGTATCCTAGTGGCTTCCCGCCTTGATTGGGGTGAGACACGCTTAAAAAAAAAACATGTTTCTAATTATCCCATAGTTGGCGATGGGGAGAAGAGGGGAATTCATACCTTTCCTATCAGTATCTTTTGCATGATTAAATATAATGAACCTAACTGGAATTAGAACTCTGCTCTCTGATTAACAATTCCAAATCATTATACATTACAATAACCACCATTTCCATCTGGTTAACCATTTCAGTACTGAATAGGCTCAACGTTGCTTAACTTTGCTAATCGTATCGGAACCAGTGTAGTTACAGCGTGATGTTGCCATAAGGTTTTATCTCGCCAAACTAAGCGTCATTCAACATCTTCACTTCCTACCACCCTCTTTTCCATATCACATTTTATTCAGCATTTTGACTGGTTCTCTCTACCTTGAGTGGCTCTCGAGGACTCATATGTCAGTAGGTATCTAACCTCCTTACTCTCATAATAACTTATCACCAGGTGTTTGATATAAATGGAATAGAAAACTTATATTCATATCAAACATCTCATTCCGTGTTAAATTTTTGATTGTGACTTTGGGTGGCTCTTAAGCCTCATGCCAAGTAAAATTCTGGAAAATAATAATAATAATAATACAGTGTAACCCGGATATAAGAGACCCAGATATAAGAGAAACCCGGATATAAGAGGGATTTTATCTGGTCCCAAATTAGAGCCTGTGTTAATGTAAACAAAATAGACCAAACCCGGATATAAGAGACTTCTTCTCCGGTTCCGACAACTCTCTTATATCCGGGTTACACTGTAATAATAATAATAAAAGTGAGAACTTGTGGTTTCATATTAGCACAGTGTTTCCAAACTTTCTTTGGCCATGCCCACACGTAAATATCTCCTAATACCCCTCCTACAACATAATTATTCTTATTCAAAAATTGAACTCCTATTGACATGGATGAAGCCTGGAAGGCCATTAACTTAACTTTCCTTAACTTGAGACAGCATATATACAATAGTATTATCATTAATTTTTTTTTTTTTTTTTAAATTACCGTACAAGAAGTTTTTGGGAACTCGCTGACGGGTTTTGAAACCCTCACAATATTTAGTATTCTTGAAATTATCGTTAACAATTATCGTTTTGTCCAGATTTAAAAATACTACATTTCGTTCAATTTCGCAAACCACTCGATGAAATTTGCCTATCCTGATTTATTTGACAAAAACCCTACTTCATGGTTTAATAATTTCTTTAATTTAATATTTAGGAATTCAGGATAAACAATATTTTTTAAAATCATTTCTTTTTCTCCTTTATAATATTTTAAAAGTGAAGACTACATTCTTACACTTGAGCACGTAACATAAAATTGACTATTTATAAATATTACTTTCCACCGCCAAATTCCAGCATTTTGAATCGTTTGAACTTGCGAATTGCCTGTAGATTTCTGAAATGCAGGGCGAACTGGAAAGTGGATTCTTTCATATAAAGACTTAAAGAAAATATATGCAAAAAACAATAATGCATTTTTATTAAATAAGCTAGCAGAATGGCCCGGCGTTGCCCGTGCTTGATTAAAAAATCGTACGACTCATACAGCGATCGCTATCACTTGACTTAAAATATTTTTGCCCTTCCTTGCCTTTAAAGGAGTGCCCTTTGCCGTGCTGATGTTGCTACGATTAAAGCAATAGTGTTGACAAAGTCGAATATGTCATTTGTGGCTCACACTGCAAATTTTTTCTAAGCTCTATAATAAACATTAAATCTGTTACAAAAAAAGAACTAAACAAAATGAACACAAAACGATCAGCTTTAAAAAAGGACTCGTAAATGGAAAAAACCGAATGAAAAAAGAATGTTAACAACAAATACTTTTTCACACCAAACCCAGTTCTGCGGAATCAGAATCAACGTTAAGTTTAAGCAAGCGAATGAGCCAATTGGAGTAAAGTGCCATGCAGATTTAAATTTTTCCCACTTGTGACAAATGCAGCTATCGATTTTTTTGCATGCTAGCATGCTAGTTAACATTCGTGTCAGTCAGCTGTTGGCTCTCACGCTGGCCAATAGAATCTTCCTGCATATTCGTGGCAGCCAGCTATAGGCTCTCACTCTGGCCAGTACAAAATAATCGCAAACTACACGAAAAGTGCCGTAGAAGCATGAAAAAGTCGATTATTTCCACTATCGATGGAAGTTGGGAAATGCAAATTCGGTCTTGGCCTTCCCACTAACTTGGAGCATGTGCATGTAAGTTTTGGTGCAAATCCGTCGAAAATTGCAGCCGTGCATTCGTTACACACACACACATACACACACACACAAATATCCTGCCTTTTATAGATAGAGATAATTGTTATTTTAATCATAAAATCGATACGCATATAAGACGCTAGAAGTGAAAATCGCACCGCATCTCATACTTCTCCAATTCACTCTCGTGTAGTCATGTGTGACGTTATGAGATGCAGTGCGATTTTCGCTTCTAGCGTCTTATATGCACGTGTTTATCGTTGGTTAGAAATCTTTTATGTAAACATTGACAGACTATCATCACTGTCTTGTCCGTATATTGTTTAATATGTTGTAATTGACATCTTTGATAATGGCTTAAGTAAGCCGAAAGCTTAGATTGTATTAAAAAAATATGGATCAATATTGTGAATTTCTTTCTTCGTTCAACGATAATGTTATTAAACTTATCAGATGTTACGAAAAAAATTTACATAAAATAAATAGACAACACTTGTCTATATTATTTAATGAAACGTTATGAATATATATATATATATATATATATATATATATATATATATATATATATATATTAGGTTGGTGCAAAAATAATGACGTAATAATGTCGTTTTTTGACTTTAAAAAATACGTCAAAAACGACATTTTTACGTCATTATTTTTGCACCAACCTAATATATATATATATATAGGTTTCTAAAATTTCGCTTGAAGATGAAACGGGACTAAACACCACAATCCAACTTAATTTTATTAATTATTTGGATGATTTTGGCTCTCGTTTTTGAAACATGAGAACTCTTATGTAGCGAAGGAATCATATTTTTAAACAAAAAATACTATTATAATATAAGCTCTACTTCTGTATGGAGCACTGTCTTCTTAAAAATAAAAACAAAAATACTAAGGAACCCCGGATTATGCACCGAACGTGTTCTTTTCTATTTTCTGCATACCTGCACAAGGATACATATATATATATATATATATATATATATATATATATATATATATATATATATATATATATATATATAGTTTATGCAAAACTAGGTAATCCGTATGGGTAGAGCCAAGTATTATTCTTTTCATTTTTTTATTTAAAATGTGCTTTCTATGAATTTTTTTCAATCGACTATTTCATAGAAAATACCCAAAATTCCAACAAACATCAAATTAAATTCTTCGTAGATTTTTCAGACATTTATATTTATACCAAACTTTAACCTCCAAATATACCCTTTAAAATAATGGGAAATAAAAGCGTCCAAGAAATTGAGTGAAACCTTCTCTCATGATTTATTTTATTTTTTCCTTTCATGTGGTTTTCTTCTTCACCCCTTAGCCGTCTATATCTAGAAATAACATGTGATGTCTGTCCCACACCAACGGAGTTTAAAGATAAAGAATTGAAATAGTACATCTAACTCACTCATGTCTTCTCTTCCCACTTCACTTCCTCACTTCTTTAATTTACATATGCTTAATAGGGCCCGTCAAAAACGTGTAAATTTGTTTTCATTTTTCATTTCAACCTTTGGAAGTAAAGTCTGATGATCCAGAGCCCTTGAAAAGGGCTGTGGTGAAATAATTTATTACAAGGAACCTTAAAGTGGTCTGTTTTTATTCATATATATATATATATATATATATATATATATATATATATATATATATATATATATATATATACAAATATTTTTCTATGTGTACTGTATACGATTCGTATTTATTAACTCGAACACATACTTCCATGTAATGGCTAGAAAATAAATCCATTGTTACTATCTCATTCTCGAAGTGCGCCGCTTAAAAATCAAATTGCGTGCTCGCCATGTTGGAAACCATGAATATAGATGAAGTCATTCAGTGGCTTGTGGACGAATATATTTCGATAGGATTGCGGACGCCTTGGACTTTTCTTCTTATACGTTGGATGTCGGTAACGAATAAGTGTCTCACAGCTGCATGGGAATGGGACAAAAGAGCAGCACCGGAAAGAAACACGGACTTCACCGAATAAAGGATCGAGACGAGCAGATCACAAACAGGACATCTACACATAAGGGACAAACATTTCCGAGACACCGGAAACCCCAGGAAAGACGAAAGAATTTCAAGGAACGCTGGTAAACCCGAATACTATGAACCACACGGAAATCACGTCATACGCTGCACAGCCCAATGTACCTGCTTTTATTGTGCACAAATCATTACCGGCTGAATTTTATGTTTTTATGTGCCATGTCATTTCAGGACGTAGGCGATCATGGCTCTCCACCTCCCTCTATCCCTTGCAGCTCTCAGAAGAATTCTTTAACTTTTTATGTGACATTTCCTTTCATGACGTAGGCGATCATGGCCCTCCACCTCACTTTATACCGTGCAGCTCTCAGAAGGATTCTTTTTCTTTTTATGTGCCATGTCCTTTCAGGATGTAGGCGATCATGGCTCTCCACCTCCCTCTGTTCCTTGTAGCTCTCAGAAGAATTCTTTTTTTTTATGTGCCACGTCCATTCAGGAAGTACGCGATCATGGCTCTCCACCTCCCTATATCCCTTGCAGCTCTCAGAAGAATTCTTTTTCTTTTTATGTGCCATGTCCTTTCAGGATGTAGGCGATCATGGCTCTCCACCTCCCTCTATCCCTTGCAGCTCTTAGAAGAATTCTTTTTCTTTTTATGTGCCATGTCCTTTCAGGACGTTGACGATCATGGCTCTCCACCTCCCTATATCCCTGGCAAATCTCAGAAGAATTCTTTTTCTTTTTATGTGCCATGTCTTTTCAGGATGTAGGCGACCATGGCTCTCCATCTCCCTCTATCTCTTGCAGATCTTGGTAGAATTCTTTTTCATTTTATATCCCATGTCATTTCAGGACGTAGGCGATCATGGCTCTCCACCTCGCTCTATCCCTTGCAGCTCCCAGAAGAATTCTTTTTCTTTTTATGTGCCATGTCCTTTCAGGATGTAGGCGATCATGGCTCTCCACCTCCCTCTATCCCTTGCAGCTCTCAGAAGAATTCTTTTTCTTTTTATGTGCCATGTCCTTTCAGGACGTGGGCGATCATGGCTCTCTACCTCCCTCTATCCCTTGCAGCTCTCAGAAGAATTCTTTAACTTGTTATGCGCCATTTCCTTTCATGACGTAGGCGATCATGGCTCTCCACCTCACTTTATACTGTGCAGCTCTTAGAAGGATTCTTTCCCTTTTTATGCGCCATGTCCTTTCAGGACGTAGGCGATCATGGCTCTCCACTTCCCTCTATTCCTTGCAGATCTCAGAAGAATTCTTTTTCTTTTTATGTGCCATGTCCTTTTAGGATGTAGGCGATCATGGCTCTCCACCTCCCTCTATCTCTTGCAGCTCTTAGAAGAATTCTTTTTCTTTTTATGTGCCATGTCCTTTTAGGATGTAGGCGATCATGGCTCTCCACCTCCCTCTATCTCTTGCAGCTCTCAGAAGAATTCTTTTTCTTTTTATGTGCCATGTCCTTTCAAGATGTAGGCTATCATGGCTCGCCACCTCCCTCTATTCCTTGCAGCGCTCAGAAGAATTCTTTTTCTTTTTATGTGCCATGTCCTTTAAGGATGTAGGCGATCATGGCTCTCCACCTTCCTCTATCCCTTGCAGCTCTTAGAAGAATTATTTTTCTTTTTATGTGCCATGTCCTTTCAGGGCGTAGTCGATCATGGCTCTCCACCTCCCTCCATCCGTTGTAGCTCTCAGAAGAATTCTTTTTCTTTTTATGTGTCATGTCCTTTCAGGACGTAGGCGATCATGGCTCTCTACCTCCCTCTATCCCTTGCAGCTTTCAGAAGAATTCCTTTTCTTTTTATGTGACATGTCCTTTCAGGACGTAGGCGATCATGGCTCTCCACCTCCATCTATCCCTTGCTCCTCTTAGAAGAACTATTTTTCTTTTTATGTGCCATGTCCTTTCAGGATGTAGGCGATCATGGCTCTCCATCTCCCTCTATCCCTTGCAGCTCTTAGAAGAATTCTTTTTCTTTTTATGCGCCATGTCCTTTCAGGACGTTGACGATCATGGCTCTCCACCTCCCTATATCCCTGACAAATCTCAGAAGAATTTTTTTCTTTTTATGTCCCATGTCTTTTCAGGATGTAGGCGACCATGGCTCTCCACCTCCCTCTATCTCTTGAAGATCTTGGAAGAATTCTTTTTCTTTTTATGTCCCATGTCATTTCAGGACGTAGGCGATCATGGCTCTCCACCTTTCTCTATCCCTTGCAGCTCCCAGAAGAATTCTTTTTCTTTTTATGTGCCATGTCAGTTCAGGACATAGGCGATCATGGCTCTCCACCTCCCTCTATCCCTTGCAGCTCTCAGAAGAATTCTTTTTCTTTTTATGTGCCATGTCTTTTAAGGATGTAGGCGATCATGGCTCTCCACCTCCCTCTACCCCTTGCAGCTCTTAGAAGAATTCTTTTTCTTTTTATGTGCCATGTCCTTTCAGGGCCTAGTCGGTCATGGCTCTCCACCTCCCTCTATCCGTTGTAGCTCTCAGAAGAATTCTTTTTCTTTTTATGTGACATGTCCCTTCAGGACGTAGGCGATCATGGCTCTCCACCTTCTTTTATCTCTTGCAGCTCTTAGAAGAATTTTTTTTCTTTTTATGTGACATGTTCTTTCAGGACGTAGGCGATCATGGCTCTCCACCTTCCTCTATCCTTTGCAGCTCTCAGAAGAATTCTTTTTCTTTTTATGTGCCATGTCCTTTCAAGACGTAGGCGATCATGTCTCTCCATCTCCCTCTATCCCTTGCAGCTCTTAGAAGAATTCTTTTTCTTTTTATGCGCCATGTCCTTTCAGGACGTTGACGATCATGGCTCTCCACCTCCCTATATCCCTGGCAAATCTCAGAAGAATTCTTTTTATGTGCCATGTCTTTCCAGGATGTAGGCGACCATGGCTCTCCACCTCCCTCTATCTCTTGAAGATCTTGGAAGAATTCTTTTTCTTTTTATGTCCCATGTCATTTCAGGACGTAGGCGTTCATGGCTCTCCACCTCCCTCTATCCCTTGCAGCTCCCAGAAGAATTCTTTATCTTTTTATGTGCCATGTCAGTTCAGGACATAGGCGATCATGGCTCTCCACCTCCCTCTATCCCTTGCAGCTCTCAGAAGAATTCTTTTTCTTTTTATGTGACATGTCCTTTCAGGACGTAGGCGATCATGGCTCTCCACCTCCCTCTATCCCTTGCAGCTCTCAGAAGAATTCTTTAACTTTTTATGCGCCATTTCCTTTCATGACGTAGGCGATCATGGCTCTCCACCTCACTTTATACTGTGCAGCTCTCAGAAGGATTATTTCCTTTTTTATGCGCCATGTCCTTTCAGGACGTAGGCGATCATGGCTCTCCACCTCCCTCTATCCCTTGCAGATCTCAGAAGAATTCTTTTTCTTTTTATGTGCCATGTCCTTTTAGGATGTAGGCGATCATGGCTCTCCACCTCCCTCTATCTCTTGCAGCTCTCAGAAGAATTCTTTTTATGTGCCATGTCCTTTCAGGATGTAGGCGATCATGGCTCTCCACCTCCCTCTATCCCCTGCAGCTCTTAGAAGAATTCTTTTCCTTTTCATGCGCCATGTCCTTTCAGGACGTAGACGATCATGGCTCCCCACCTCCCTCTATCAAAAAGTTAACTGCAATGTCAATCGTCATCCATTGATTTATTGCTTCGGTTTCTTTCATTGTTCTCGCGCATGGTATTGTTTTTATTCTTTCACATTATGTAACCACTTGTGTCTTATTGGCCTTATTGCCTTGTTTGGGGTGAAATGTAAAACAAATTCCGTTGAAATTTATAAAAACATTTTTCCTTTATATGGATTTTCCGAATATTCATGAGATTTTCCTTCCAAATTGCTTGTGTGGAAAGTTGAGAGCATGTGTATATCCCTATTTTCTGGCACTCTATGTTGCCCCCTATGCTGCTTAGCGTTTAATTCGGCACGAGATCGACTTGGAGACAAAAAAAAATTATTTGTAAGTAATACTATTGATAGAAAAAACTTTCGTGTTCTATCCTCATATACTATTATTGTTGACGCCTTCTAGGTGGTTGTTAACACAATTTCTTTGGTAGAAACATAAGGTAATTTGAAAGGCCGACCTCGATGTATACACGATTCAATACATTGTACGTGATTTTATTTTTTTAGGCATATCTTCTGCAGGATGGGTCATTCAGGTTGATCTTTGTTTTGAATATATTTTATCTATCGTCAGTCATAATTATTTTCTCATATATGTATATATATTCTTGGGTTGGGATGTTGAAGGATGTATGCACGAATTTTTTCACTTTAGATTCTCGTAAATCTATTTTAACATGGAAAAAGTTAATTGCTACGCGTTAGGACGTTATGACTGCACTCCGCATGAACGAGATACACTAGCAGATTATATATATATATATACATACATATACATATATATATATATATATATATATATATATATATATATATATATACATATACACTGCGTGCCAAATTATTATCGAGATAACTTTTTTTCTAATATTTAAAAAAACTGTCCAATCAATTCACATAAGATTTTCACACAAGGTTGGCAAGACCGACCTGCGCAATCGCTGAAATTACTACTGATCTGCGCAATATAAACAAACTGGCGCTATATTTGTTATCAGCACGGTAAGACATAGATAGATATGAATAGATCGATAGATTAATCGATAGATTAATCGATATATCGTTTGATAGATAATGAAGGGAATGTGTTACATATATATATATATATATATATATATATATATATATATATATGGACAGAGAGACAGAGACATAGATACGAAAAGTGTGAGATGGATAGATATATAGAAAAAGTAGTCAAGGTTAGATAGATAAATAGATAGATAAAGAATAAAATGCTTTAGATAGATAGATATGAATAGACTGATTTAGAAATATAGATAAATCGATAGATCGTTTGATAGATAGATAATGAAGAGAATGTGTTATAGATAGAAATATAGATAGATAGATTAGAATAAAATTAAACAATGATCGACTAAAAACAGCTACAAGTTACATAAACTCGGCAGCAAATCACATCGTTTGAAAACGAAGTTTTTTATTTCCTCGCTCTGAGATTGAAAAACTCGACACTAAACAAAAGCATTAGAAAACCAAAAATACAGCAATATCATTTAATAAGATGTGGCAGTTTTAATAAGAACGAAGCTAATTTCCCTCAAATGTGATGTCGATATTGAATCGAGGACTGACAGGCATTTTTGAGAGGATTCAATTAAACTACTTTATTGTGTCGTCATGTGAACCCAAAGAAACAACTAACGATTAGGCAGATGGCAATGTGAAAGAAAGTAAAAAAATGAAAAAGTTTGTAATAATGAAATTTTGGCAAGAACTGTCATGTTTGGTATTTGCATATTATCTGGAAAGTGATTCAGCTCAGGAACAACACAATAAGATTTCATCCCAGTAACGTAATATTAATTACCTATTCCCATACTCTCTTTCTCTCTCTCTCTCTCTCTCTTTCCCTCTCTCTCTCTCTCTATATATATATATATATGTTATGGTCCGGTTTTTGTACCATGGTGATAGTCGAAGGTAGAACTACTTTATTCCTATATAACAAAGAGTAAGCCTTTTTTCTTCATTCTGGCTTGTCTATTTAGTATTAACATTTTTTAAAAATAGCCTTCCCAAATACAAACTGTACTATTTAACCCACAGCGTATGGAGCAGATTTGTGCCTTTCTGTTATGGTTCGGTTCCTTGTACCACGATGATAGTCCAAGGTAGAACCAATAAAGAAGAACTCGAACACGGATATGGAATAACACAGATATATTACAAACAGGAATATATACATATTATATAGAAGTGTTAGTATGAACAATCAGATTTAGTAGAGAGAACAATGTAGTCTCGACCAGTATCACTATTCCAATGTCTTGTAGTAATTGTCTGAACGCGACTCTGTTTCGGACTGCCTCTGACTCGACTCTTAACTCGACTTGAACTCCTGACTTCACTTGAACTACTGACTGAGGCGGAGTATTTATTGAGTATGGAATAGTCCATTATTATTATTATTATTATTATTATTATGGGTAAGATCCCATAACAAGATATATATATATATATAAGATAATCCTAAATAGCCAGGCAAACCTACCTAGGTTTCACCAAAACGGATTGTCAGGGCGATTCGTCATCGCCCTGACGATCCGTTTAGGTGAAACCTCGGTAGGTTTGCTGGCTCCTTATGATTATCTTAGGTTTTGATCTACTTAGTGTATTGAGCACTTTACGTAGTTGCTCTTTACTCGTTTTGGAGGTTTTATTTTCTCTTTGGACGTTGAGCTTGAACTCTGGACGATTGTTTTCGCCTGCGTTTAATGTTCTGGATTCTTTCTTTTTTTATTCCTCATTTTTCCTTGGGTACCGATTTGTTTTACTACAAGTCGAACTATCCAATTTTTTCCCAAGAGAGTACACCCATTCATATATATATATATATATATATATATATATATATATATATATATGTAAAAGACAGTAAGAAAACTGTATTATTATACAAAGAAATCAAAAGAAAGTCTTATGTCCTTGTTTACATATCAGAAAATCTTTCTTAAACAACACTCAATAATATCAACTATGAACATGGGCACATTATGTTGACAGTCTATTGAAAATGATACATTACATAAATACATACATAAAATAATCTATTTCCAGTTAACAGTAACTATATTTCATCCTTGAAAATGGCTAAATGTATAGCCGAAAGCGGTCGGAAAAATAAAATGTTTTGGACAGTTTTTGTATAATTTGTCTACTGAAAAGAAAAAAAAAAGATCATATAAGATTCGAACCTGCATCCTATACGTAACCGTATAGGATGCAGGCGGTTAGGCACGTCTGAGCGGTTAGGCACGTCAAGCTAAATGACGGTTCCGTATAGGATGCAGGTTCGAACCCTGTCAAAGGACGTATAATTTCTATGAAAATTTCTCGGACATTCAGGCCGGTAAATGTTATTTAATACTGTTTATTCTAAACAGAGCATTTACTTAAATACTTGTATCTATAAAAAGAACGTTAAACATAAAAATGTCTTTAATAAATAAATTGTCGGACTTTGTCCATTTCTTAATGTATGTATATATATATATATATATATATATATATATATATATATGTATATATATATATATATATATATATATATATATATATATATATATATATATATGTTGTAGCATATCTATGGACGATAATGGGCATGCTTCCATTCCCTTAAATACTGTAGTGAATACTGTATGTATTGGTCTACGTTCTGTGGTTGTAGATTGAGTGCGGAATTCACTCGACTCACTTCTAGGAGATGACTACTTATTCTACGCGCCGCTGGCAAATCTTATATGTGTTGTTCTTGCCGTAAGTATTCATTACCAACCTTCAAAATTCGTAAACAATTATATTGGCCACAACACACGTTTAACATAAAAAACTCGACCTACATCTTTCTGACCATGGCGCAGTTAGACCTCATTTAAATTTTCATGGAGATCTATTGGATCCTATTCGTAAAATACTTGTTGAAAATACAAATATAACAGCATCTTCTAAATTTTATAAAAAGGCTAAAAATTAAGCCTTATTAATAAAAACAAAAACAAAAAAAAAACACTCATTAATATCAACAATGAACATGGACACAATATCTTGACCGTGTTTTGAAAATAAACGCATTATATAAATACATGCTATGGTCCAGGTTAGGACGAAGGAAGAACAACACGAACACAAGAGTAGAAATAACGAAGGTATATTACACAAAATAATAATACAAGATGTTGAAGGTGTTTGTATGACTGTCAGTCTGGTCTGGAGTGAACGACTATCGGTTCGACTCGATTCGGTATCTAGCCACCCCACCCTCCACACGGTGCATGTGGCACAATGCCGAGTTAACGTGGGTTTCGCGAGCCAGTAGGCTCGGCCTAAAAATGCCCGTAGAACCCGTATAAACGAGATCGGTTTGGTCAAACTCCCCGAACGAGACTCTGCCCTGCGCCGGAGGCTCGTCCGGGTTCCTCCCTGCCAGAGGCAGAGAGTTCGACCGTCAAGCCGAGAAGATCGACTTGTTTCGGGATCTAGCCAAAACGAGGGTTGTATGTGACACAAGGCCGAGTTTAACGTGGGTTTCCCGAGCCTCATCCTGGTTGCTCTCTGCTCAGAGGCAGAGAGTTCGACCGTGAAGCCGAGAAGCTCAAAGAGATTCGTCCCTGTCTCTTGAGAGGCGTAGTATAGATAGTGTTAGAAATTCATTCATACTGTAGTTATAGGTAAGGACCCATGACAGATAGATAGATAGATAGTGTTATGGTCCAGCTTAGAACCAAGGAAGAACAACACGAACACAAGAGTAGAAATAACGAAGGTATATTACACGAAATAATAATACAAGATGTGGAAGGTGTTAGTATGACTGTCAGTCTGGTTTGGAGTGAACTACTATCGGCTCGATTGTTTGTTTATTTGTTTGTTTGGATTTTATGACATATCAACCAATGTGGGTTATTTAATGCCAAATCCAGTTTATATGAATTTTAAATGCCTATTTTGTATGGAATAAAAAACGTATAGCTGGCAAAATTATTGTTTCAAAAACGTATAGCTGGCAACATTATTTTTACAAAAAACGCATAGCTGGCAACATTATGGTTTCAAAAATGCATAGCTGGCAACATTATGGTTTCAAAAACGCATAGCTGGCAACATTATTGTTTCAAAAAAAGTATAGCTGGCAACATTATTGTTTCAAAAAAAGTACAGCTGGCAACACTACTGTTTCAAACATATACAGCTGGCAACACTGCTCTTTCAAAAAAGTATAGCTGGCAACACCAGTTTCAAATATATATAGCTGGCAACATTACTGTTTCAAAAAAAGTACAGCTGGCAACATTATTGTTTTAAAAACGCATAGCTGGCAACATTATGTTTCCAAAAACGGATAGCTGGAAACATTATTGTTTCAAAAACGGATAGCTGGCAACATTATTTTCCCAAAAACACCATTTGAGGCCTTGCTGTTGGATGTAGTTTATCGCCATACTCAGGACGTTCAAAAACGGATAGCTGGCAACACTATGGTTTCAAAAACGCACAGCTGGTAACATTATTGTTTCAAAAACGTATAGCTGGCAACATTATTGTTTCAAAAACGTATACCTGGCAACATTATTTTTCCGAAAACATTATCCGTGGCATTGCTGTTGGATGTAGTTTATCGCCGTACCCAGGACGCGGATGTATTTTAACGTCATACCCAGGACGACTATCGGCTCGACTCGATTCGCCCCTCTCTCTTGAGAGTCGTAGTATACATAGTGTTAGGTAGAGTTCATTCTGTAGTTATAGGTAAGGACCCATGACACATACATAAAACAACCTATTTCTCGTTAACTGTTTATATGTTTCATCCTTAAAAATGGCCAAATGTATAGCCCAAAGCGCTCGGAAAAATATAAAATTTGGACATTTTTATATAATTTATATACTGAAAAGAAAAAAAATAAGATCACATGAGAAATTATATATAAAAATAATTAAATCATCTTGTGAGTCATATTTAATGAAATTTGTATGAAAGAAAGATTGCTGCCTAAATACACCGTTGCTTTTTTATCGACAGATTCAAAAAGTTTGGATGGTCCAACACAAGAATTCACCACTTGAAACAAGCCATGGGGTGGTTTTCTGACAACTACATCTAATTAGTTTCACACATATCCAACTACTGCGAAAAACTCTACGAAACAATATCAACTTCTTCTTGGCATTTGAAATGTACGAACTCTCCAAGACAACAGCTCAGCACCAGAAAGAAAAACAGCTCTAGTCGCATTGGAGCCCAAAGAAGTACAACATTGATATAGCTGCACTGAGAAGTAACCATCAGTTGACTATATGAAACGAGAAAGCAAAATAAGA
>OZ010612.1:17354389-17364389 GCA_963932145.1 Acanthosepion lycidas | reverse complement strand
GTTATACAATGTTCTATAAAGCTTCAGAAAACTGTGATTCTAAAATACAATTTTTTAAACATTTCACCCCAAGCAAGGCGGATTGCCACTAGTACACAAGGACATACAGTGAGTGGGATCAAGATTAGAGGGGTTTTGACGGAAGGATATTAAGAAGGACGGGATCAGGATCAAGGCATCAGATCATGACGATTGACATTACATTTAAATATTTGAAGATTATAGCTATCAGGGATGCAAGTAGGAGGAAGGGATTTCCACTGTCAAAGAAATGCGAGAGAAGAAACTGTTGCAGAAGAAAAGGCGGTCACGTTTAACTGTTTCGACAATGAAAGAGGGAGACCGAATTGCCAAACTAGTAGCACGCTTAAATTCATGCAGTTGGGATACCAGTGAAAGTAGTTCGTCAGATCAGTTGCCATGAAAATATTTGAAGAAAAGACAGAGGGAAGCTACATCACGTCTGTGAGAAAGTGACTGGAGACGAGATGGCACATCAGGACTTATCACATTGCATATCCGTCTTTGGATTTTTTCAAGGACCTCGAGATGAACATCGAGGGCACCAGATCATATATGGCAACAGCATTCAAGGCAAGGACGATTGACAGATTTGTAGGATGAACGAATAAAACCTTCTGGTGCGACACAGAGAACCAAAATTCCTTGAAGCTATTGATTCAATGTAGTTCTTCCACCCAAGAAGGCACAGAGAGACGCTTCCGTGGAGTCCAGCATCAGAGAAATTTCGTGAAGGAAATTTTTTTTCGCAATGCAAACGGAAATTAAAGAACATGCTAGAACAGAAAAGTCAGAGGTAATTGAAAAAGGGACAGAACCGACAAAAGTGGGTGAGTGCAATGCATTTGGTCCACGAAGCAAACGGTAAACTTCGCATTTGTCAGGACCACCGTCACCTGAATCAAGCAAAACTCAAAGAATAGTTTTCTTTTTCCAAAAATGAACTGCGATCTTTTCGGTTAACCCACCCCAAATAAGAATTTATATTTACTAAAATTCATAGCATATTATTCAAGAGCGAGGCAATTTCTATTACACTCCGGTTGGGTTAACCTTTGGGATCGCTCAAAACGTGTGCGACTCGGGTGCGCTATTTCTAGGTGTGGGGTCTTCATTCGCGCTCAAACCGAGAAATTGGCATTTTTTTAATTATTATTATTAATTGTAACAAAATCCTTGTAAGTACCTCGAATATTATCCACAATGACGAAATGTGAATAACTCCTTGATTTTTGGCAATTTTTAATTCTGACTGACGGAGTTGTGAAGCGAGCTAAACAAATTTTGATTTAAAACTTCTAATTTCAAAAGAGTGCCAAAAATTTAATAAAAACAAATTTAAATTTATAATTTCAAAAGAGTGCCAAAAATTTAATAAAAACAAATTTAAATTCATAATTTCAAAAGAGTGCAAAAAATTTAATAAAAACAAACAAATTTTAATTTAAAATGTATAATTTCAAAAGAGAGCTCAAAATTTAAGAAAACAAACAAATTTTAATTTAAAATTTATTTCAAGAGAGTACCAAAAGTTTAATAAAAACAAACAAATTTTAATTTAAAATTAATAATTTCAAATGAGTGCCAAAAATTTAATAAAGCAAACGAGTTTTAATTTAAAATTTATAGTTTCAAAAGAGTGCCAAAAATTTAATGAAAACAAGGAAATTTTAATTTAAAATTTATAGTTTCAAAAGACCATTATAATTTACAAGAATTAAATACAGATAAAATCTGAAATTAGAGACATTCAAATTCTTCGCGGTATAATAATTACTTTAATTTTCTAGGACTTCATGGCAAGAGATATTTTTTTAAGAAAAATTCTTTTTTTTTCTTTTTACAGCAAAGAATAAATTATTAGGATTTCTTACACTTAAGCATGCAACTGGCTATGCATAAATATTCCTTTCTTGAGCCAAATTCCAACTTTTTGAAACTTTTAGCCTTGCAATTTGTTAATAGTTCTTGCAAATGCAGGGCGAACTCGAAATTGGATTTTTGTATATATAAAAAGTTAAAGAAAATATATGCAAAAAGCAATATTGCATTTTTATTAAATAAGTATTTGTAATTTTGATCACGACATTGTTTTTAAAATCTTGGGCAAATTTTGTATGTTAAATAATACAACATTTAATTTTTCCCCACAAATTAATGAAGATTTATTGTATTAAGCTATTCACCCTGGTACAACCAACTGAACTTTGTACCCCATTTACCTGCTTGCACTTCTCCTCAACATCTAGTTTCGATCGTTGAATGTATGGCTATTTTAGAGGGTGTGGCGGACGGACGAACAGATTAAAGGGTGTCACAGAATATTATGCAACCTGTCTGAAGTTATTAAGCATATCATATGAACTTCAATAATTAAAATTTGATTTGAAAAATAAATTGTCGAGGTTTAAACAATCAATTTAGATATTAAAAGATAGAAAGTGTTAGAATTTTAGGTAGTATATATGTTATTGAGGTTGTTGACTTATCAGAAAAGAACCCTCAACTTCTTAAAAGGGCCATAGCAACTAGAACTGGATGAAAAAAATTCCAACTTATTCATTTTGAAAATGGCTCGTATAAATACCTGCGTCTCTCGCTCGGAATTTCCTTGATATTTATAGTGCTTCTACTGTGCATTATATTTTACCAGAATTACATATTTCTAATATAATATTCTAATATTTCTTAGGATTTCTTACTCTAGAGCATGCTACATACAACAGGCTCTGCGTAAATAATTCTTTCTGAAGCCAAATTGAGTATTTGACCTCGTGATTTTGTCTCACAAACGTAGGGTGAACTGAAAACTGCTAGTATATAAAAACCTAAAGAAAAGATATTCAAAAAAAAAAAAACAAACAATATTGCATTTTTATTAAATAACAAATAATGTTTTCTCTGATAACATGAAGAAAACTTATATTCTTCAATTCTAATTCCACAAATCAATATCTACTTCTGAAAGTTTTCCTCAAACGACAATCATTCGGCAACTCCTTTAATCCAACAAACGGACGCTACCGCCACTGTGTTGACCAGACGAGTCTCAACCGGCTCAAAGTCTTGAGAATATGTCGTGAACATCGCTGACACTTTAGATTTTCTAGGTATTTCTGTCAGTGTAGATTAATTTCTTTGTTGTCTGAAATATAATTTCTCGAGATTCTAGACAGAATCCAAAGAAAAATCTGTAATTTTGTCGGTCGTAACGTGACATTTTGGCTTCAGTGACATTACTACAATCTCAAAGTCGCTTCAGTGTACTTTTTTCCTATGAATATTTCCATTGTTCTGTTGATCTGTCCTCTTTATTACCTCGATTTCCTATATTTAAGTACATTACTAGATCAGCAACTATATATCTTTAATACTTTTGAAATTGCTAAGTATAAGCGTATATATATTATTCTAATAGAAACTTTATTTCGGCCACCATGCTTTCCAACAATCAAGGATCTTCAAAAATGTAAATACAACGTCAATCGTCATCTGTCTCCTAGAATCCTGTTATTTTATTTCCCTCTGCTCTCAATAAATTTTCTCATGATTTTTTTTTTTGGCTCTCAGTAAACCCTGGCTTTATCACCATACTTGGGATTAAATGATTATTTTTTTTAAAAGTATCTTTATTTCTATTGGGTTCGACTAAAATGATCTTTTTTATGTCAGGCTTTTCTCCAAATTGTTCATCTTTAGATCGATTTTTGTTTATGAATGTTGATATCAGATATGTCAACGAAAATGCCAAAAGTACGGACATCATTTGCGCTTTCTGTTTTTCGTCTTGTCTAAAACCTGTTGAAAACGATATATAATTATCCTTGAAAAAACTATCTGACAAAGAAAAGAAACCAATTTGCCTTATCACATGGAAGTGATCTGAATTCGATGAGAATGTAATTAATGTGGAGAAGTGGAAGCACAGAAAAATAATTCTTAGAAGAAGGCTTGAGAAATACGTCACCACAGCAGACTACATAATTGGTCTACTATTTAATTTATTATTATTATTATTATCATTTTTATTTTCTTTGCTTTCTGGCGTTTACACATTTCTTTCCGGGTCCCACCCAGGGACCTAAGGTTAGAAATGGCATCATGACACTTTTCACTGACAAAAAAAAAAAAAAAAAAAAAAAAAATTAAATAGATAGAGCCCTTCGTAAAGTGTGGGCTGTACTTGTCAGAACAATTTTTTGTATCTCCTTGAGGCATGGGCTTCCAGGGATCCCTGCAATTAGTCTACTGCAATCTTTTCCAACCAGTCCTAGGGCTCCAACTACAACAGGGATTGTTGATGTTCCCATATGCCACATTTTCGAGACCTCTATTTCAAGGTCCTTGTATTTTGACAGCTTTTTGAATATCTTCAAAGATACATTGCAGTCAGCAGGGACTGCCATATCAATAAGGAGGCACCGTTTTTGTTTGTGGTCTTTAATAACAATATCTGGTCGGTTGGCCTTGATTGTTCTGTCAGTGTGAATTGTGTAGTCCCATAGAATTGTAACAGGTCCTATCTCCGTAACTGGGTCTGGGTGGTGTTGGTACCAGTTTCTTTCAGTTTCCTTCCCGTAGAAGTTGCAGATTTTCCAGTGCAGATATTGGCCCACTCTGTCATGTCGGGTTTTATATTCAGTGGGTGCCAACATCGTGCAACCTGATACAAGATGATCAATCGTTTCTGGATATTTATCACAGAATCTGCATTTTGGGCTGACACAATATTTTAGTATATGTGCTTGATAATTCCTAGTTAGCAAGCATTGGTCCTGCGCAGCAAGGATAAAACCTTCAGTTTCCGCTTTCAACCCTGCACTGCGTAGCCACTGATGGGTACGGGTTTTGTCTACATCAGCTTGGTTGATACGGGCAGAGTATTGGCCATGAAGCGGTTTATCTTGCCATCGCTTCTGTATCTGGTCGGTTGCATTCGTCTTTGCTGTCTTTTTCAAGTATTTTGCAGTTTCAGCCGGTGTATTGTGCTATAGTTGCATCTCTACGCCCATTTGAAGCTCCAGTTTGAATTTGTTGGCTTCTTTCATTACGGAGTAAAGACGCTTACTACTTTCATGTTCCTTGACGCATACCATCATCCAGTCTTCTTCTTCTTCTTCTTCTTCTTCTTCTTCTTATTATTATTATTATTATTATTATTATTATTATTATTATTATTATTATTATTTTCAATATGTAAGATGACAGTACTAAAATAGTCTGATATGAAGAAAGGCGATGAATTATTTTAGTATAAAGATATTCTGATTACTGCTATAAAACATATGAGTTTTTTTTTTGTTTTTTTTTTGTCGGACTGGTATATTCTTCAGTGGAGCGCCTATTTCGTTCGTTAACATTTCAGGGTATTGAAGCTTTAAAATAAACCCAGAGTTGTCTTCTTGGCTTCCTTTTTTAAAAATATTTTTCTTCATTTCATTCTTTTTTTTTCTTTCTTACTTTCTTCTCATGACTTAAATTACTTTTTTGTCCTTCTCTTTACATGACATTTCATTGTATATTTGTTTGTTTCTCTGTTATTTTCTTTCTTTCTTTCTTTCTTTCTTTTTTCCTTTCTTTTCCTTACGTCATATTTACTTTCTATCTGGAATGCTTGCTTTTTCATAGGTAAATTCCTTTTCTTTGTTTTATTTACATCAAATTCCGGTTTTCTTCTTTCTTTCTTTCTTTCTTTCTTTCTTTCTTTCTTCTTATTTAAATAACTTTTCTTTCATTCTTTGTTTTTTTTCTTTCTTCTCCCTACTTAAATTCGTTTTCTTTCTTCGCCGTACGTCATATTTCTTACTGTCTTTCTTTCTTTATTTCCCGTGCGTCAAATTCCAGTCTTTCTTTCTTTCTTTCTTTTTTTCTTTCTTTCTTTCTTTCTTTCTTTCTGTATTTCTTTCTTTCTTTCTTTCTTTCTTTCTTTCTTTCTTTTCTGTACATCAAATTCAGTCTTTTTTCCCTTCTTTTTTTCTGTACCTCAAATTCCAGTCTTAATTTCTTTCCCTACATATTTTTCTTTCTTTTTTTCTAACATCATATTTCTTTCTTTCTTTCTTTCTTTCTTTCTTTCTTTCTTTCTTTCTTTTACATCAAATTATAGTCTTACTTTCTTTCTTCACATTACTAAATTCCTTTTTTCTTCCTTCTCCTTCACGCAAATTTCTTTCTTTCTTTCTTTCTTTCTTTCTTTTATTTAAGCCAAATTCCTGTCTTTATTTCTTCTTCTTATTTAAATAACATTTCTTTCATTATTTTGTTTTTTCTTTCCTCTCCTACTTAAAAACCTTTGTTTTATTTTGTCTCCATACGTCATATTCTTTCTTTCTTTCTTTCTTTCTTTCTTTCTTGTGCGTCAATTTCTAATTTTTCTTTCTTTCTTCTTCCCATTTAAATTATTTTCTCTCTTTATTCACTTTACGTCATATTTTTTTCTTTCCTTCTTCCTTCATTTTTTCCTTTCTTGCTTTCTGTTTTCTACATCAAATTCTACTGTTGGTTTCTTTCTTCTCATAACTTAAATTTCTTTCTTTCTTCTTCTTCAAACTTGAATCAATTTTCTCTCTTTATTCTATTTGCATAATTTTTCTTTCTTGCCTTTCTTTCCTCCTTCTTCCTTCCTTCCTTCATTTCTTTCTTTCTTTCTTTCTTTCTTTCTTTCTTTCTTTTCCTTACGTCAAATTCTAGTATTTCCTTCTTCCTATATTTCTTTCATTCTCCTGTTTACTTTATATTTCTTTCATTCTGTCTGTGTTTCGTCCTTTCTTTCTTTTTCTTTTCTTTCTTCCTTTCTTTCTTTTCCGAATGTCAGTTTCCAAACTTTCTTTCTTTCTTTCTTCACCCTATTTAATTCATTTTCTTTCTTTTCTCCTTACTTCATATTTCTTTCTTTTTTCTTCCTTTCTTTTTTCCTTAATTGAATTCTTTTTTTTTTCATTATTCTTCTTACATCATATTTTTTCCTCCCTTTCTTTCTTTCTTTCTTTTCCTGTCTTTCTACTTATCCCTTAATTTTATCTTTCTTGTTCCTTACTTCACATTTCTTTCTTTCTTTCTTTCTTTCTTTCTACTTATCCCTTAATTTTATCTTTCTTTTTTTCCTTACTTCATATTTCTTTCTTTCTTTCTTTCTTTCTTTCTTTCTTATTTGTACGCCAAATTCCAGTCTTTTTTTTTTCATTCTTCTCCTTGCTATATCTATCTTTCTCCATTTCCCTTTCTTTCGTTCTTTCTTTCTTTCTTTCTTTCTTTCTCTTTCTTTCTTTCTTTTTCTTTCTTTCTTTCTTTCTTTCTTTCTTCGGCTTATTCGAATTCTTTTCCTTTCTTTCTTTCTTTCTTTCTTTCTTTCTTTCTTTCTTTCTTTTACGTATGTCTTTCTTCTCCCGACTAATTCTTTTACCTCTTCTTTTTCCCTTTTTTTATTCTTTATCATTTTTTTTGATTTGTTATTCATTCTTTATACACACACACACACACACACATATATATATATATATATATATAAATTTCATTTTTCATTCATTCGCTTACTTCCGATTTCATATCTTGTGCCCTTCTTCAGTCTTCTTCACTCTTTGTTCTTCTTCCTTCCTGCGATTCCATTTTCCAGTTTTTTTGTCGCTACTTCCCAGTCTGCCATTCCAAGATTTCTTCCTCGTCTAGACGCCATTATTTCATTAAACTCTAAATACCTCCATAGAGGATGAAAACTTTCGCTTCACTTCTTAAAACCAATTGTCACGCTCTTCAGTAAAAGAAGGGGGAAAAAAATCAGTCGCTTCGATCGCTGCTGAATATTTCTTTTTCTTTTTTTTTTTTTTTTTCTTTTTAAGCGCGCAAGTGTTTTCTTCTGTTTGCCGACGAATTATAATACGTACGCTCCTCTTGCTTGAGAGGTATTTTATTGTCTGGTAAACCTACAACCGGATATCCGGTTATTCGCTACCGCTAAAAGGAGGAAAAAGAAAGAAATATAAAACGGAAGTTGACGGAACAGCGAAATCCTAGTAAAATAGACGGCGGCCATATTAAAAGATAGGCACAACCGTGTTTGGCGAGATAATTTTAGATGCCAGCGGCTTTGCTCAGACCAAAACCTGAGGAATTTTTCATCGTTCTATTTTAGTTGTGAAATTATATATTTTTATTTTATTTTATATTTCGTTTGGCGTAAGATTTTCTTTCTATATACTTTGAATTTAAGCTTTATTTTTTTCTTTTGGATCGAACGTCGTCCTGATATGCCAAATTTGGATATAGTCGGAAATCAGAAGCCGCAAATGTTGCAAAAGTTTGGAACTCGTATATAGCGAGTAATATTGCTTTTAATGGATATTTTCTTCAGTTACCGTCCTTCCTACTGCTCCCAACCTAACGGCCTCCTTGCCTATTATCATTATTTGGCGGTATTTCCTCTGCCCCCACCACTTCGACGAGATGTGACACAAGGTCTATTTTTAGGTGGGTCCCGATGGCGTACGCCCGGGACAGGAACAAAAATTCCCCTCAGCCATGATGAAGTTGTCGATTGTCATTACATTTGAATATTTGAAGACCATAACTGTCAAGGAAGCAAGTTCCACAGACAGGAAGTGTGAACCGTGAAGCTATTGGAGTAAAAGACACGGCAACATTTAACCGTTTCCACATGAAAAGGTGGGACTGAGATGCCAACCTAGTAACACGCTTAAATGTCATGCAGTTTGGGAACTAACGAAAATAGATCGTCGGAGCAGTTACCGTGAAAGTATTTGTAGAAAAGACAGGAGGCTATTTGTTATATAGATTAGCCATTTGACTAAATTGAATCGCGAAGAGAAAGGTTTTAATGTCGGAATTTAAAATCTTTCTCTTCGTAGTTCAATTTGGTCAAAAGGCTAATCTATATAATAAATGCGAAGGTCAGTATGTCAAACTTTTTCAACTTTACTCCTAGAGGCCGTAGCCCAAAATACCACACCATTTTCGAATCAGGCCGTCTCCGTGAGCAAATTAAAAACATTCCGGGCCGGATCCGGAAGCGCTTTCCCTGAAATTTTGAATTTTCAAGTTTTGATTACTGCTATTAATTTCAGCGATATTTTTTACGTGAGTTTTGGTAGCAATTTTTTTAAGGTGCAAATAAATTTGCGAATAGTGGAAATTAATATCGAAATCTAGCGAAAGACACCCATGAAATAAAATAATTGCTTGTACGGAAATTAAGGACCTACTCAATTTAATTTAATTGGCGACAGAAGAATTATCGTTGAACTTTTAAAAGGTAAGCTTAAATATGCAAACCTTAAATGCAGAGATCAATTTTCAGTTCTTCTGTAGTTTAATGTTGCCTACAAACTTTTTGCGTTACTTCTCCCTACCTACCTATTGTGATGAAGGCTCAATATAGGACCCTTTGCAGGGGCTAAGTGCCGCCTGATAAGGCGATTTTAGGCTTGTATATAATAAATATCGTCAATCTTCCAATATTGTTATCATTTTCTCCGATACTTATTCATCAAATGTTATTAACCAGCATATTAAATCTAGATATGATAAAAAAGAAACCTACACCATCTTTCGTTTTAACTACACACACACACACACACACACACACACACACACACACACACACACACACACATATATATATATATATATATATATATATATATATATATATATATATATATATTCTACCCACATACATATATATTTATTCTACATTCAACATCATCACTTGATAAGACACCGTAGGTGTAGAAACAAAATGGCTCTCGTGATTTTATAATATATTTATGTTATAATTTTTAAATAAATAATTATATTTGCTCTACTCTGTATTCAGCCCTCTTTTAAGAATAGTAATTGATGATTATTGGAATTTATTCCGTATATACCAATCATATACTTGGATGTATATATATATATATATATATATATATATATATATATATATATATATATATATATATATATAACCGGCGTCCTTCAAAAG
>OZ010612.1:17324389-17349389 GCA_963932145.1 Acanthosepion lycidas | reverse complement strand
TGGGTAGATTGCTAACATGTAAGTGACATGGCGTATTTAGTCCGATCACTTTCCGTGGAAGTAGCAGGAAAATAAGAGAAGCTTGCGGCATCCACCCTATCGGTGAAATGTTGAACGGTGGAGAATATTTCGTAACTCACAAGGGGTTATAAACGCTTTTAACGCTATCAAAGTTGGAGAGTGCGGTCTGACAATGCTCCTGCCCTAAAACGACAGCAGTACTCCATCTTTGGCTTGATATGGCTCTTGTAAAAGGAGAAGATAAGCAGGAAGGATCAATTACTTACCGTCGAATATTGGTTAGCTTGCCAGTGGTCGGACAAACAAGTAAGCAAGTGTGGCCAGAAACTAATCTGACTTGAGTCATTTACTGGAGATATATATATATATATTGGTGAATAGAGACCACTCATGCAAATGTATTGGGCAGGCCAATTCTAGCAAAATGGACCAACCTAACTGGTGTATTAGGCACTCTCTTATAAAATGATGTAAAATTAGCTGGCTTGCTTTTCAAGAGGACACAAGATGGCAGCCATGTTAGTAGGTAAGTCACTTGACTTCTGCAGAGCTATACAACTGCCTTTCGAGACAAGGTATTAGGTTGGTGCAAAAATAATGTCGTTTTCTCACATACGTTACTTTTATATATGATTTCTGAATTAATTCATTGATATATATAGCCATGTTATATATGATTTTGAAGCGCGTTTTTCGCTCTATCGAATCGTGTTATTCGTTACCATTCTCAATCTCTTCATTCATTTTTTTGCAGACTTTTCGACAGCATGGACAAAATTCAAATCCGCACGATTTTCTTGTTCCAGTTCAAACTAGGCCGAAAAGCTACCGAGACAGCTCGTGATATCAATGATGCGTTTGGCCCAGGAACCACTACCGAACGTGTGGCACAACGGTGGTTCAAGAAATTTCGCAATGGTGATGAGAGCCTCGAAGATGAAGACGGTCGCGGCCGGCCGACTGCGGTTGATAACGAACATTTGAAAGCCTTAATTGAAGCCGATCCTCGCAAAACCACACGAGAAGTTGCTGTTGAACTCGAGGTCGACCACTCAACAGTCGTTCGCCATTTAAAGCAAATAGGGAAGTCAAAAACGTTGGATAAATGGGTGAACGATAATCAAAAAAAATCGTCAAAAAACGACATTGTTTTTGCACCAACCTAATACTTCCCCGAGAGGACCTCCGTTCATCAAGATTGGTTGCAAATCGGTGATAATGAAATGTAACTTGCTTGGTCTTCGAGGAAATGAATGCGACCAACCAGATTTTATGCTATTGGGTAGTTTGCGCAAGATTGGAAGAGAGTTCAGTCGACAATCTCTGACCATCGAGAGTTTTAAAGGTGCGCCCGTATATAGTCAGCATAGATGTTTACAAATGATCTGTGTATATTCTTAGACAGATCATTTATGTAGATCAAAAAGAGGTTTTGTCTAAGGAATGACTCCTGGGGACACCTGCGTTGGCCTCTAGGGCTCCAGTGAACAGGTCTTTAATAATTACCTTCAGGGAGCTACCTACCAGTTATGAAATTTTTATGATCGAGAAAACCCTTCCTGGGGTAACATAACTGGAGAGCTTGTGTAGTAAGCCTTTTTGACACATTTTGTCGAAGGCCTTTGAGATATCTAGTGCTATAGTCTTCGAGATGTGTTTGTCGTCAATAGTCTCACTGATTGTATGAGTGATTGTAGTTAGGAGGTCCAACGTAAACCAATATTGCTCGTCGGTGAAAAGTTTGTTCTTTTCTAGGTGCTCGACGACCTACTTATTGATTATGACCCCCCAAATTTTAGGAGACTGATGGCTTTGTACTGGGAGGGAGGAAGATCTTACGGCCGCGTTCTTGAAAAGCTGGACATTTTCCAAAGTTTTGGGGAGAATTTCTCCTTCAAGAAGCGATTGAATAATAGTACTGGAGATGGTTCCGGATTGATATTCTTAAGGACCACCACCGGAATTTCGTCGTTGACTATATATATATATATATATATATATATATATATATATAGTTGTACGACTGGAATTTCGAACCCAACCCTTTATTTCTTTCGCAGAAATAGATTGTTCTATTTCCACGTGCCATGCCTCTTCCGGATGTGCCAGTTATTTCACATCTCCAAGTTTTTGCGTTCACCCCCTGCTGTAGCCTGTTACTGAAGCTACCACACTTTAGGTCTAGTCACTGGATTTCACCAACGTCTTTATCCAATTGGGCATGTGTCCTTGCAGAATTCTCTGGATGAATTTCTGGAATTTATAAACCTCATGTCTCAGAAACCGTTTTTACCATTTGGAATTGCATTTTTTTATTATTGCATATTTTTTTACCAGAGCTTATATTGCCATTTTTCTGTTGTCCGTCTTAGCTTTTCTCTCGGACTCCTTATTACTGCTTCCCATATTGAATTACTTTCTATGTTTGGCCGGCTCAGGAGATATTTGTGGCCTAGTATATGTCCTGATTCTTTAAGTTTTCGTATTTTGCAGTGATGTTCTCTGTTTGTTCTCTTCATCCCACAGGAGGCAGGGATCTCCCTTTCCCTCTATGAAGAAAGCCGGAGTATTCAACTGCCGAAACATTGTAAATACGGCAATGAAGATGGGGATAACATTCCGAATAATGTAAATAATCCTAATACCTCATCTCAGAGATATAGGGAGATATTGTCATTTTTCTGATTCGCCCTGCTCTACTTTTATGAGTTTTTTTTTTTAATTTTTATCCCAAGGTACAGCAATGTCAAGTAGAGTCCATTTTTGATTGCCCTTGTGCACAACTGTGATATCAAGGTGATTACGCTTGTCAGCAATGATGGACGTATTTGTTTGTTTTTTTAAGCATTTCACCCCAAGAAAGGCGGGAAGCCACTAGGACGCAAGGGGTTACAGAAAATATATAGAGAGATCAGATAGGAGTGATAGAAGAGAGTATGAGGAGAAGGGTAGTGGATAGATCAAGGCAACTGGAGATGTCGATTGACATTACACTTGAATAGTTGGAGATTATAGCTCTCAGGGAAACTGGAATAGAGAAGGGTGTTCCACAGGCGAGAGGTGCGAGACATGAAGCTATTGGAGTAGAAGAGACGGATACATTTAGTAGTTTAGACAGCGAAAGGGTGAGGGCGGGATGCCAGCCTTGTAGGGCGCTTGAATTCATGAAGTCTGGGAACCAGCGAATGCATCTCCTCGGAGCAATTACCATGAAAGTATTTGTAGAACAGAGAGAGGCGACGGGGGGGATTTCTAACTAGACCATCAAATAAGTTAGAATGATTAGGACAAAATGTGTTACTATGGTCGAACACACTGACGTGTAGGGGGAGAGAAAAAATATTTTTTTAAAAATTAAAAAAATAAAAATAAATTTAAAGAAAAAAAATGAAGAATTAAAAAATTAGAAAAAGGAAAATGTGTTTTCGGTAGAGTGAAATTATACTCATACAGGACAGCAAGTAGTTGTCTGCTTTCTTCCTTCTCATGATGGCAAGTGAATGTATGGCTTACCTTAAGTCCAAGCATCGACCTGGTGGAGGTGGGGCCAACTTCCAACCCTCCGCCCTCACCAAATAGTTGGCTTGGGAGGCATGCTTTCAATAAAATTGTAGAACAACAAGAGAAAGAAACGGGGAAAACAATTCCAAGTTCAGACAATTTATCAAGCAAGAAGATTCGGCCACTACATCTTGAGAATACTGACGAGACACTTTCGGATCTAGCCAAAGACATTAAATTTTCCATTTTTTTCTGATTTTTCTTTCGAACCGGAATTTCTAACTAAACCATCAAATAGGTTAGAATGATTAGGAGAAAAATGTGTTACTATGGTCGAACACACTGACGAGTAGGGGGAGAGAAAAAAATATTAAAAAAAATAATAAAAATAAATTTAAAGAAAAAAAAGATAAAGAATTAAAAAATTAGAAAAATGAAAGTAGAGCGAAATTATGCTCACACAGGGCAGCAAATGGTTGTGTACCACAAGAGGTTAAATTGCACATTATCATACCACTTCTCTGTGCAAACTAAGCCATACAAAAGCCTTTCAAAATTAATTCTGATACCAACGTTGCTATGGTACGGTCTTTATTATTATCATATAATTGTGCTTATTCCTTCTTTAGTTACTTAGTTCGTCTGTCCGTCCGCTACACTCTTCAGTAAGGATCTGTATACGGGGGTCGCATTGGAGGCGATTTTCAAAGAAACACCCTCGCCCTCAGCCACTCCAAAGCAGTTAGAAAAGCGGCAATGTAGAATGTTTATCTTTTCTTTTTATGTGACGTGTCCTTTCAAGACGTACGAGATCATGGCTCTCCACCTCGCTCTATCCCTTGCAGCTCTTAGAAGAATTCTTTTTCTTTTTATGTGCCATGTCTTTTCAGGACGTAGGCGATCATGGCTCTCCACCTCCCTCTATCCCTTGCAGCTCTCAGCAAGCTCCTTCCCTCTGCTTCCTCCCCCAGACCACGCCCTGTCATCCACCTGCTCCAGCTCGTCATTTTATCTGACATGCCGAACCACTCGGCCACGTAGGACTTCGTGTCACGCATCGGACAAATTTAGCTACTGTTCGGTCATTTTTCTGATTTGCCCTGCTCCACCTTTAAGAGTTTGTTTTTTTTAAATTTTATCCCAAGGCACAGCAATGTCAATCAGAGTCCATTTCTGCTCTAGCTTGTCAGGTATGTCACGCACTGCATTCTTTTGACTCCATTTCACTTTATTTGACCCGTGAGTATCAGATTCGCCATGCCCTTCTTCCTCATTATGTGTCCCAGAATCTTCAGCTGACTCTTTCTGATGTTAAGTATATGCCTCCACCTTGTTTTCCTTGAGAGACTAGTCGGATAAAAAATCATATCTGACCTCACGTGGAACTCATACATACGAGCCATCGCTGAAAAAATAGTCGGTTCTCTGCGCCTTGAGGGACATTTTTTATGTGCCCTGTCCTTTCAGGGCTTAGGCGATCATGGCTGTCCACCTACCTCTATCTCTTGCAGCTCTCAGCAAGATTCTTCCCTCTGCTTCCTCCACCAAACCTCGTTCTGTCATCCACTTGCTCAAGTTCATCAGGTATATCATGCGTTTTTTCCCTCGCCTCTCTTTCTCTCTATTCACCCTGTGAGTATCAGATTCTCTATGGCCTACTTCCTCATTATGTGTTCCAGAAACTTAAGCTTTCTGACGTTATGTCCTTCTCCTTGTTTGTAACCTCCCTAAGATCTCATCGTTGCTCACACGCTCAGTCCATGATATCCTTAGCATCCTTCTGTAGAACCACATGTCCGTCGCTTTGAGTTTCTTCCTATGCCTATAACAGTTCATTTTTATCTATTTTTGTTCATGCTTTGATTATATATTGTCTTGATTTTCTTTTGTGTATGTGCCTCCACATTTTCACCGAAAAACAGCATGGCATCATGAAAGGGGCTCCAAACTTAATAAAAAACAAAACTTTATCCTCAAAATGCTTTTTATTATTAAGAGGAAAGACCAAAGTTTTTTTCGATTTTTTTATGAAATTTTAATCCTTAGTGGCACGCTCGAAATTATGTTAAAATAAAATTTGTGCTATTTTTTTTGTTTTTTTTTAGTGTTATTGTGTTATTTTTATGTTTTTTTAAAGTCGCCGATGACGTTCGTATTTACGTTACAGTTTTTTACGCCTATTTTTCAGTAGTAAAAAATTGATTTTGAAATTCTTATAAAATTCAAATAATTAATGAATCTTTCAGAAATGAATGAAATTGTTTTTTTCGTATTTTTTCAGAAAATTGTAGTAAACACAATTGTTTTTTCACATGTTGCCACCCATTTACTATTCGTAATTTCCCTTCACTAATTAGAACCTAATTCTAGTCCTCCTGGATAAGACGTTAAACTGCATCCACGTCATGGGTAAGAAGATAAACTATGCCCAGCAGCAAGGCCTCCTATCAGGCTGTTTTGAGAAGCGTGAAATCACCTCTTAAATGCTGCAGTTCACAGATCCACACTGACCGGGGGTGGTAGCACCTGTTAGGGTGCTAGCAATGGGAAATATTTAACTATTACCAGCAATACTTTTGTGAAAAGGTTATTACCAGCAAAAGAATTTTGAAGAACAATATAACCAGAAACCGGTGTTCCACAAAACAAAATATTACCAGCAATAAAGAATTTTGTCGGCATTCAGTAGGCCATTGGAGTTGGTGTGACTTGGGACAAAATAAAGCAAACCAATGTAAACCAAAGAATACATATTCTATGCATACGAATCGATCCTAAAAAATTTTGACGGCATTAAATAACCCGTTGAGGTTGATATATTCGTAAAAAAAAATGGACCAAACAAATCTAAACCAAAGAATACATATTCTATTCATACGAATCTATTCTAAAAAATGTTGTCGGGATTAGAAAACCCATTGAGGTTGATATGTCGTAAAACAAAATAAACCAAACCAATCTAAACCAAAGAATACATATTCTATTCATACGAATCTATCCTTAAAGATGTTGTCGGCATTAAATAAACCATTCAGGTTGATATGCCGTAAAACAAAATAAACCAAACGAATCTAAACCAAAGAATACATAATCTATTCATACGAATCTATCCTAAAAATATTGTCGGCATTAAATAACCCGTCGTGGTTACTATGCCGTAAATCACAATAAACCAAACCAACCTAAACCAAATATTACATATTCTATTCATACGAATCTATCCTAAAAATGTTGTCGGCATTAAATAACCCCTCGTGGTTGATATTCCGTAAAACAATATATACCAAAACAATCTAAACCAAAAATACATATTCTATCCCTACGAATATATCCTAAAAATCTTGTCGGCATTAAATAATCCGTCGTGGTTGATATGCCGTAAAACAAAATAAACCAAACCAATCTAAACCAAAGAATACATAATTCATACTGATCTATTCTAAAAATCTTGTCGCCATTAAATAACCCGTCTTGTTTGATGTGCCATAAAATAAAATAAACCAAACCAATCTAAACCAAAGAATACATATTCTATTCATACGAATCTATTCTAAAAATCTTGTCGGCATTAAATAACCCGTTGTGGTTGATATGCCGTAAAACAAAATAAACCAAACCAATCTACACCAAAGAATACATATTCTATTTATACGAATCTATTCTCTAAATGTTGTCGGCATTAAGTAACCCGTCGTGGTTAATATGCCGTGAAACAAAATAAACCAAACCAATCTAAACTAAAGAATACATATTCTCTTCATAGGAACCTATCCTAAAAATCTTGTCGGCATTAAATAACCCGTCGTGGTTGCTATGCCGTAGAACATAATAAACCAAACCAATCTAAAGCAAATATTACATATTCTATTCATACGAATCTATCCTAAAAATGTTGTCGGCATTAAATAACCCGTCTTGGTTGATATGCCGTGAAACAAAATAAACCAAACCAATCTACACCAAAGAATACATATTCTATTCATACGAATCTATTCTAAAAAACTTATCGGCATTAAATAACCTGTTGTGGTTAATATGCCGTAAAAAAAAATAAACCAAACCAATCTAAACCAAACATTACATAATCTATTCATACGAATCTATCCTAAAAAATATTGTCGGCATTAAATAACCTGCCGTAGTTGATATGCCGTAAAACAAAATAAACCAAACCAATATAAACAAACATTACATAATCTATTCATACGAATCTATCCTAAAAATCTTGTCGGCATTAAATAACCCGTCGTGGTTGATATGCCGGAAAAAAAAATAAACCAATCCAATCTAAACCAAAGAATACATATTCTAATTATACGAATCTATCCTAAAAATCTTGTCGGCATTAAATAACCCGTCGTGGTTGATATTTCGTAAAACAATATATACCAAACCAATCTAAACCAAAAATACATATTCTATTCATACTAACTTATCCTAAAAATCTTGTCGGCATTAAATATCCCGTCTTGGTTGATATGCCGTAAAACAAAATAAACCAAACCAATCTAAACCAAATATATAAATTCTATTCATACGAATCTAACCTAAAAATGTTGTCGGCATTAAATAACCCGTCGTAGTTGATATGCCGTAAAACAAAATATACCAAACCAATCTACACCTAAAATACATATATTATTCATATGAATACCCCGTCGTAGTTGATATTCCGTAAAACAATATATACCAAACCAATCTAAACCAAAAATACATATTCTATTCATACTAACTTATCCTAAAAATCTTGTCGGCATTAAATAATCCGTCGTGGTTCATATGCCGTAAAACAAAATAAACCAAACCAATCTAAACCAAAGAATACATAATTCATACGAATCTATTCTAAAAATCTTGTCGGCATTAAATAACCCGTCTTGGTTGATATGCCGTAAAAAAATAAACCAAACCAATCTAAACCAAATATTACATATTCTATTCATACTAATCTAACCTAAAAATGTTGTCGGCATTAAATAACCCGTCGTAGTTGATATGCCGTAAAACAAAATATACCAAACCAATCTACACCTAAAATACATATTCTATTCATACGAATCTTTTCAAAAAATCTTGTCGGCATTAAATAACCCATTGAGGTGTTGATATGCCATAAAACAAAATAAACCAAACCAACCTAAACCAAAAATATATATTCTGTTCATACGAATCTATTCTAAAAATCTTGTCGGCATTAAATAACCCATTGAGGTTTTGATATGCCATAAAACAAAATTCTAGGAAATATATTTTTTCGTTATCTTTCTTATTAAATTTCTATTTGAATTTTTTATTTTTTTAATTTTCACGTCATTTTGCGATTTCTTTTCAAATTAATTTTTATTTAACTCCTATTCTATAAAAAAAAAGTTTATTTTAGTTTTTATTTTATCTTATTTTTTTTTATTAAATTTTTTGTTAGTGTTATTTTGAGATAAAAATGTCTGAAAGATGACCTTCATTTTAATTTTAAATCTAACGTTTAATCTAATTATTTTTAGACTTGATTTCATCCACATTTCAAGATTTACTTTTTGGTTCTTTGTTTTTCAAAAAATTGTAGTAAACATGTTTTTTTTTTACATATGTTACAACCTACATACTTACTTTCAAGAAATTTCGAAAAATTAAATTGGCCTGAGAAAATTTTTTTTATGGTGGCCTTTAAATGACATCATCGTTAAAAGGTCACGCGTTTTAAAGGATTGTCTTCCCTTTATTGATAAATTCTACTCAACTTTTTGGGACTGAAAATCTTTCATTTCCTTTCTGTGTTTCATCGTGTCTCAACAGGCTTTTAAAATTTGTTTTTAATAATTATTGTCAATGCTATTCAATACCGCGAGTCCATAATTTTAGTAATTTTTTTTCAAGATTTTAAAAACCGAGAATTAACTTTTGTTGCCTGTCGATACCTATAAAATGGCCGCAATGGCCGAGTGGCCGCAAAATCGATTCAAAGTTCTATTTGAAATGCACCAGAATATTATGTTTACTGGAAATATTAATTTTAATCCTTTATCTTTCAATTAAAGATAAAATGAAAGCTTCAAGAATGCTTTTCTATTTATAAAAAGAAATTCAGTTTTAAACCTTAGGTATCGCGAAATACTTCCTAATTTTGTACTTATGAACAGCATTCATCATAATCCAGCAGCAATATCATCTCTCCTTCAATGGCTCATGCCAAAAGAAATTCCCAATGAAGTATAGAGATGAAACGCTCTGAATTTTGAATGTCTATCAGAGTACAGAAGATGCAATACTGGAGTCAGAGTTCATGTTGGACGTCACTCAGTTGGCAAGAGGAACATTGTGCAGTCCAATGTCTACCTGCTGAATAATTACAAAGCTTCCATTTATGTAGAAATTTGATCATCAGTGAAAAACATTAAATATATCTTCAAGTATGTTTATAAGGGTCATGACCGTGCTTCTGTTGAAGCAAGGGAAAACCCAGCGGTAGATAGCGAACAGAATCAAGCCCACGATGAAATTATTAATCATCTTGCTTACCGATATGTTTCTCCTCCGGAAGCTATGTGGAGACTGTCAGACATAAAGCAACATGGCGCGTCTCACAATGTCTACAGACTACCTGTACTGCTTGCATTCCAGCAAAGAGTTTACTTTCATAGAGGCACCGTCAAGCAAGCCGTTTAGGCACAGAGGGACCGTGACACTGCCCTCATCCATGGATTAAACTGAACACTTACGTATGTTGCAGCTGCATGTTTCAGGCGCTGTGGGCTACAAGCATTTGCACATAGTTGAAGGAGAAATCTTGGCAACATTTAAGGCATCATGCCTGAGTTATGGCCTACTCTTAAAAGATGACATAGTGGAACATGCATTGCTAGAAGCTGCTGCCTGTGGGATGACCTTTGTTGTGGTGTTATTTCACAGCGGAGGCTTGTATTTGTACTAAGTCGGTCCTAAAATAGGTTCGACGTACAAAACATTAGGAACTTGATAAAATAGGTATGACGCAGAGTAATCTAGTTGTGGTCGCTGATACTTTCGTATTCGACTAACTGTCGTCCGACATCGACTGACTGACCGACGATATTCAGTCACCCTCCATGAGGGCGTCATGTGGCACAAGGCCCTTTTAACGTGGGATCTCCAAGCCCGTGGGCCCGGCCAAAAATATGCCCATTGAACCCGAATAAACGGGTTCAGGGTCGGTTTACCTCCCCGAAAGAGAATCCGCCCTTCGGTGTAGCCTCCTTCGGGTTCCTCCCCGCCCGAAGGCAGAGAGTTCAACCGATCAGCCAGTCGACTGACTGACCGACGAAATTCACCTCGCTGGGTGCCCCATACGTTCGGCCTTGTGCCACATCTAAGCTACGCTTGGAAAATCACTTCTGGCAAAGACCTTCGAGAAATGTACGTATCCAACCTTTCTCTCCCCCAGCTATGGGTTAAGTAGTAAGACTTGTGTCCCTAAATCGTTATTATAAAAGAAATTCTCACAATATAGAAATATTTTTGGCTTCAAATAACCTGGAAAGGGTTGATAAACCGCAAAAAATATATCAATCACATTTGTCTATATTCCTGAGGTGAGTTATTGTAAATATTTACATTATTTAAGCTGTTTGGAAAGTTGACCTCATCTTGTTTCGGGCGTTGTACACTCCGACCTTCATCAGGTGATATACATTGCAATTATGAACCATTTTCCCGCCCCACGCGGGAAGATTGTTCTAGTTCCAGGTGCCATGTCTCTTTCGGATTTTTTAATTTCATTTTTTTATTTTTTTTATTTAGTTACTCAACTCTCCAAGTTTTTGTTCAACTGTGCTGTGGCCTGGTATTGAACTTTATCCACTGAGTTGTAAGTTCAATACCTGGCCACAGCAGAGGAGAACAAGAATTAATTAAAGGAAATAACTCAGACTGAGATATACAAAAAGGCTTGGCACGTGGAACTAGAATAATGTACCGCTGTGGAATGAGGCTGAAATAATAGAAAAGGAACATCACTGGAAAATTCGAAAACTTCCAAAAATTCGAAAAATTAGCGCGTATGATAGGCCCCCAAAATCTATTATCCGGCCAAGTATAGACATAAATACAATATGAGAAAAGTGCATTTACATTTTTGAAGCGGACTAAGGCGTTCTTCTAAGCTATGTTTTCGTCAGTCTGAAACGTTTCGATCCTTTCCGTCCAGATAACGGAATGTTGGCTATTTTCTAAGAACATATTACTGTACGCGTAAACAAACGTTGGCTGAAACGAAGAACACGCTGAGAGTAAAATTTCCTTATTAAACGCTTGCTGTGACCCAAGAAACTAATTTAATATAAGCAGAAGGCTTTCTGCCTGGGAGACTAAAAAGTCCTCAGGGCACTTTCTGTTTGAAAATAATGGTTTCTTATATATATTGCATTTTATGAAATATGAAAACATCCCAAAAATTTTAGATGTCAACAATGCTATGTTAGTTTTTTACTTTGTGTGTGTCTATATATATATATATATATATATATATATATATATAAGAAAAAGAGCAGATGTAGTAAAAATCCACAGTTCGTAGCATTTACTTTTTTTAAAAAAGTGCAGAATACAAAGTAGAGCAATATATATATATAAATATATATTATAATATTTTTATTATTGTAGATTATAATGAAAACATCGTGCATCGTTACACAAAAGCTTACAATCATATTATTAAAACATATAAGCTGTTGTTTTCTAGGGAGTTAGGTGACCAGATCTAAGGGGGGGTGCTCGTGGAAATTGTCTGACAGTCATGACTGTATTCTCCCGATTATGTGGCATGTTGCAGAGTCCTGTTCCCAAATATAGTGTTTTCCAAAAGCCACCCTCTTGACCCAGAGTTGTACTGCCTACACAAGGCTCTTGATGTTGGCCTCGGGCTTGAGTCTGAGTTGCTGTGATAAGATGAATAAAAGCATAACTTCGTCATCGCTATAGATCACGCTCAGCACCATCGTAATCACCATTAGACTCATTCAACTCTTTCCGAATCTTCTGTAGTGTCCTCAGATTGACACCCAAAGACAACAAAATCAAAAACAAACAACGAAATCCACGAAATTAAAAATCGCATGCTATGCATATATATATATATATATATATATATATATATATATAAGGGATGCTATATTTATGGGACACTGTACATAACAGTGGACTTTGAAGTCAACATCAAACAGTCTGTCCTCTCTGTGTTGCCTTCAATATTAACTTTTATATATATATATATATATATATATATATATATATATATATATATATATATATATATATATATATATATATATATATATAGAACCGTCGTGGTTGATATGACGTAAAACAAAATAAACCAAACCAAATATTACATATTCTATTCATACGAATCTATCCTAAAATGTCTATGTGGGTCAATCTGATCAGGAAACCGACAGCCTAGTGGTGAAGGTCTCGTGTAGGACAATCCACACTTTTTGAAGAGCCGAATACAGATACCTGATGCATAACGTGCCACAAGGTCCCCAAACAACCCTCCACAGGTTTTGAATTTAGAGTTGTCCTTCTGCTAGAAGAACCCTGGAGGGAGAAGAGGATTCACACCTTTCCCAATAAGTGAATGTAATTCGAACTCGGCTCTCCGATTCCTCAATTCAAGCCTTACATATGTAATTCATATATATATATATATATATTAATTGATTGATTCATCGAGTCTGATAGAAACCTCGTTTTGTCCTATATTTGGGACTCATCAGCAGGGAATCGAAACCCCGACTGTTAGGTTGGCAAGCGAGCACTATACCAACTGCTCCGCCGGGCGTCGGTGACGAAAAGATTGCAAATCAGACTCTAAGAAGCGCCGCTCACTCCCACATTCCGTGGTGGAACTCAACTGAGATTCTCTCTGACCATAGGACTGAGCCTCCTGGAGCCACAACTACTCTCACTACTCGGCGGAGCAGTTGGTATAGTGTTCGCTTGCCAACCTAACTGTCGTGGTTTCGATTCCCTCGGTAGTGGATGCGCACTGCTGATGAGTCCCAAATATAGGACGAAACGGCCGTCCAGTGGTTTCTATCAGACTCGATGAATCAATTAATATAATTATCAAATCCTCCTCATTACTATATATATATATATATATATATATATATATATACATACTTCTAATTTCTTATTTAATGTTAAAATATTTCAACCTTGAAAATAAATAGAAGCGCTCGGATAAAAAGAACATTGGATAGATTTTATAATATTATAATTTATTTATTTTTATAAATATAATTTATCATCTGAAAAGAGAAAAATATATCTATATAGGAAATTGTATAAAACCTAAATCAAAGATCCTTGCCTGTCTAGTTAAATGAAATCTGCATATATACATACATATATATAATCGACCTCTTCTGTTTTTTAGATTTGTGTCGTATTTGACACTTGATACCCATATAAAGTTCTCCACTGCCTTAACCGTGTATTGAATTCACACTCTTTGGGTCCTGTCACTGGATCTAACAAACGCTTTTATCCACTGTGCCATGTCTCCTTGAGGACAGAGGGAAATTAACAAGAGATAACTGATAACTGACATCCATTAAACCGGGCACGTGGAACTAGAACAGTCTAAACCAGTGAGCGAAATAAAGGTTTCAGTTCGACGTTCCAACCACCTGAAGAAGGACGGAGCGTACAGCGGCCGAAACGTTGTAGTAAATATAGCGACTAAGATGAGGACGAAGTCCGAACAATAAAGATAATATATGTGTTTCTGTTTTTCTAAAGCGAGGATCTTTTTCGTATTAAAGTATTACATGTTCTTATCATATACGTCTGTAGTGAACGTTTGGGCTTTCATAATACGTTTTCGGTTTTATTTCATGTAACAACTATTTTAACTGTAGTCATTTCTTTGCTATATACACCCCTGTACTGCTATATTCCTTTTATATTTTATAGAAAGTGTGGGTTTCTATTATTACTAAAGTAATTTTTTTACATTTTTGGTATAGTCGTATTTTTTCATACGTCGTCCAATATTCGGAATTAAAAAAAACCGTATGGAACGACAAGAAAGAAAGAAAGAAAGAAAGAAAAAAAAGATAATTGTTTTATTTCCCAGTTTAATATGATTTCGCAGTTTTGCTCTAGGAAAACTGCGCTATGATGTGCCATTGATGCTCTAGAGTAACAAACACAGAAACGTTTCGAATTCTGATTATTATAAAATATTTTTAATATTTGTTCACTATGCATTATTATAATAATAATGTAAATAATATACATCTTATCCGTTTAAATGTTGTTTTAGTGGATACCCACATTTGAGTAAACGCCCTGTTTATTTTCAAAAGTATTTTATTTTGTCTACCAGCCTGAATGTTCGAGAAATTTTAATAAAGAGAAATGGGAGGGGGAGTATTTTTCTATATTTGTTTTTTTTTTATTTATTTATTCTCATCATCATTTTTCTTTCATTCTTTTCTTCCTTCCCTCCTTCTCGCTTTATTTTTCATTGCTTTCCTTTTTTATTTATTTTCTTGCTTTTTTTTATATTTATTTCTTCATTGATTAGTTTCTTTATTTCTCTATTTCTTTCTCTGATTATTCGTTCTTTGTTTTTATTTCTGTTTTTCCTTCTTTTCTTTTTAAAATCTTTCCTTACCTTTTTTTCCTTATTTCTTTAAGTTCTTGCTTTCTTTCGTATTTTCCATACTTTTTCTTTCTTTCTTTCTTTCTTTTTTTCTTTTTATAATTTCTTTCTTTCTTTCTTTCTTTTTTTCTTTTTATAATTTCTTTCTTTCTTTCTTTCTTTTTTTCTTTTTATAATTTCTTTCTTTCTTTCTTTCTTTTTTTCTTTTTATAATTTCTTTCTTTCTTTCTTTCTTTTTTTCTTTTTATAATTTCTTTCTTTCTTTCTTTCTTTTTTTCTTTTTATAATTTCTTTCTTTCTTTCTTTTTTTCTTTTTATAATTTCTTTCTTTCTTTCTTCATTTACGTCTTTTTTCTTTATTTTGTCCATTCTTTTATTAGGCTGGTGCAAAAATAATGACGTAATAATATCGTTTTTTTTGACGTATTTTTAACGTCAGAAAACGACATTATTATGTTATTATTTTTGCCCCAACCTAATATCTTTCCATATTGTTTCCGTCAGTCTTTGTCTTATTTACTGCTTTCCTTCATTTTTTCGTACTTTTCTTTCGTTCTTTCTTTTAATTGTTTCGTTTATATTTCAACACTCTTTTTTCTTTTTTCTTTCATTCATTTCTTTCTGTCTTTCTTTCTTTCTTCCATCTTTCCATACTCTTTCTTTTTTAATTTCCTTCTTTCTTTCATCTTTCCACAGTCTTTGATTGATTGTTTCTTTCTTTCTTTCTTTACATATTGTTTCTTTCTTTACTGTCTTCCTTTCATCTTTCCATATTCCTTCTTTATTTATTTCTTCTAATTCTTTCTTCCAGCTTTGCATAGTTTTTCCTTTTTCTTTCTTTCTTTCCTTCTTTCCTTCTTTCTTTCTTTCTTTCTTTTTTCTTACTTTCTTTCTTTCTTTCGTTCTTTCTTTCTTTCGTCCTTTCATATTAAATCTTTCCATAATGTTTCTCTTCATTTTCTTTTTTCTTTCAGCTTCCCATGCTCTTTCTATCTTTTATTTCTTTATTTATTTCTTCTTTTCCATACTTTTTCTTTCTTTCTTTCTTTCTTTCTTTCTCTTTTCATCTTCCCATACTCTTTCTTTCTTTTATTTATTTCTATCTTTCTTCCTTTCCATACACTTTCTTTCTTTCTTTCTTTTTTCTCTTTCTTTGTTTTTTCAACCTCCCATCCTCTTTGTTTGCTTGCTTGTTTGTTTGTTTGTTTCTTTCTTTCTTTCTTTCTTTCTTTCCATACACTTTTATTTATTTTTCTTTCTTTTTTCAACTTCCCATGCTCTTTCTTTCTTTTCTTTCTTTCTTTATTTATTTTTCCTTCCTTTCTTTCTTTCTTTCTTTCTTTCTTTCTTTCTTTCTTTCTTTCTTTCCATAATCTATCTATCTATCTATCTATCTATCTATCTTTTTGATCTTCCCATGCTCTTTCTTTCTTTCATATTTTTCTTTCTTCATTTCCATCATTTTTCTTTCTTTCTTTCATTCTTTCTTTCTTTCTTTCTTCAACTCCCCATGCTCTTTCTTTCTTTTCTTTCTTTCTTTCTTTCTTTCTTTCTTTCCATAAACTATCTATCTATCTATCTATCTATCTATCTATCTATCTATCTATCTATCTTCCTTTCGATACTCTTTCTTTCTTTTCTTTCTTTCTTTATTTATTTTTCCTTTCTTTCTTTCTTTCTTTCTTTATTTCTTTCTTTCTTTCTTTCTTTCTTTCTTTCTTTCTTTACTTTCTTTTTATCAACCTCCTATCCTCTTTGTTAGTTTGTTTGTTTATTTGTTTGTTTCTTTCTTTTTCCAACTTACCATGCTCTTTCATTCTTTTCTTTTCTTTCTTTCTTTCTTTCTTTCTTTCTTTCTTTCTTTCTTTCTTTCTTTCTTTCCATAATCTATCTATCTATCTATCTATCTATCTTTCTTTTTGATCTTCCCATACTCTTTCTTTCTTTTATATCTTTCTTTCTTCACTTCCATACTTTTCTTTCTTTCTTTCTTTCTTTTTTCTTTCTTTCTTTTTTCTTCTTCCTATGCTCCTTCTTTCTTTTTATCTATTTTTCTTTATTCCTTGCCATTCACTTTCTTTCTTACTTTTTGCATCTTCCCATGCTCTTTCTTTCCTTCTTTCTTTTTTACTTTCAATACACTTTCTTTATGTCTTTCTTTCTTTTTCATCTTCCCATGCTCTTTCTTTTCTTTCTTTCTTTCTTTGTTTCTTTCTTTGTTTCTTTCTTTCCATACTCTTTATTTCTTTCTATTTATTCATTCATTCATTCTTTCTTTCGTTTCCTTCTTTCTTTCCTCCTTTCTGTCATCTTTCCATAGTCTTCCTTCCTTCCTTCCTTTCTTTCTTTCTTTCTTTCTTTTATTTACTTCTTTTTTTACATTTTTGCCACTCTCCTTTTTTATTTCTTTTCATTATTTCTTTCTTTTCCGTTGTTTGTTACTTTTTCTTCCTTTCCTTCTTTCTTTCTTTCATTTCCTTCTTTCTTTTCTCTTTCATAATTTAAATATTTCCTTCTCACATTCTGTATTTCATTCCGACTATAATTGTTTTTTTTTTCCTTTCATTTTGTCTACATTTTTCTTACATTCACTTTTTTTTTCCTTTTCTTCTTTATATGACTTCGTTCTTTTTTTATCTTTTGGTTTTTCACTTTCAATCATCTTTTTAAAACCTTTTCTTTTATTTTTCGCAAATTCTCGAGCGTGCCTAAATCGAAATAAAAAAAAAAATGGGTGATACATCAAAACATGAGATGGTCTGTGGAAATATGTGACTATTCAACGAAATACGATGCTGAAATTTCAACAACTGATGATTAAAAACAAAAGAAATTTATCGAAGAAAAATGGTGGCAAATTTTTCACGAAAGATTTTCAAATTTTCTTAATGATTTCTTTGTTCAAACTTCGCGCAAAAATTGTTTTCTTCTGTATTGTCAAATAAATCGATTGAATAGTTAGCAGAATTAAATAAATTATTTATGCTGAGAAACTGACTTCTGAAATGGAGATGTCAATGGAAATGGGATACGTTCCAAGGAAAATATGGTAAGATCCATGGAGATATGGAATGTTCCAAAGAACACATGGACTGACCCATTTGAAAATAATGGAATAATGCATAGTGAACATATAATAGAAGTATTTTATAATAATCAGATTTCGGAACGTTTCTGTGTTTGTTACTCTAGCGCATCAATGGCACATCATAGCTCACTTTACATAAAGCTAAACTGCGAAATCATATTAAACTGGGAAATAAAATAATTATCTTTTTTCTTACTTTCTTTCTTGCCGTTCCATACGGGTTTTTTAATTCCGAATATTGGACGAGGTATGAAAAAATACGACTATACCAAAGATGTAAAAAAATTACTTTAGCAATAATAGAAACCCACACTTTCTATAAAATATAAAAGGAATATAGCAGTACAGGTGTGTATATAGCAAAGAAATGACTACAGTTAAAATAGTTGTTACATGAAATAAAACCGAAAACGTATTATGAAAGCCCAAACGTTCACTACAGACGTATATGATAAGAACATGTAATACTTTAATACGAAAAAGATCCTCACATTAGAAAAACAGAAACACATATATTATCTATATTGTTCGGACTTCGTCCTCATCTTTGTTGCCATATTCATCACAACGTTTCGACCGTTGTACGTTGCACCATTCTTCAGCTGGTTGGAATATCGAACTGAACCCTTTATCTCACCCGCTGGGTACACTGTTCTAGTTCCACGTTCCATGTCTAACGGATGTCAGTTATTTTTTGTTAATTCCCTCTCCAAGTGTCCTCTGCCTTAAACAGATATTGAACTCACACTCCTTGGCTCCTGTCACTGGATCTAACTAACGTCTTTATCCACTGTGCCATGTGTCATTGAGGACACATGACACAGTGGATAAAGAGCAGCTCAATATTATTGGATAAAGACAGCAAAATTATTATTAAATAAAGAATATCAAATACTTAAAATTCCATAAGTAATAATTTTAATTTCATGAGAGCTGTAAAAAAAGCAGCTCTCAATCTTCAAGACCTTCAAATAAATCACAAATGATATGGAAAAAATATTTCGGGTTAAATCGAGCGATATTGCTATTTTATTTAGAGAGTATGAAAAGGTAGACAGTGAACTAACTACATTTTAAAGCCCTCCACTATCCTCAAGCCCTTCCGCCATTCTCAAATGATATACGCAGGTCAGTATATCAAAGTAGGTCAACACTCTCTGCCTTTTCACACTCTCTAAATAATATATCTATTGATTTCACCCGGAATATTTTTTTCCATTTGTCGGCATTAAATAACCCACTGAAGTGTTGATATGCCGTAAAACAAAATAATTCCAAACCCTGATCTACAAACTGATATCTTACAAACAATACAAATTCTATTCATACGAAGCAATCCTAAAAATCTTGTCGCCATTAAATAACCCATTGACGTGTTGATAAGCCGTAGAACAAAATAAACCCAAACCCTGAAATACAAACTGATTTATAACAAAGAATAGAAAAATCTTGTCGGCATTAAATAACGAACTGAGGTGTTGATATGCCGTTAAACACAATAAACCAAAACCCTGTTCTACAAACTGATTTCTTATAAAGAATACATATTTTATTTACACGAAATAATCCTAAACATCTTGTCGGCATTAAACTGTGAATAGGATATATATTCTATGTAAGAAATCAATTGACGAGATCATATAAGGTAGAAGAAGTAAACCCACACCCCGACCGACAAACTGATTTCTTACAAACAATACAGATTTTATTCATACGAACCTATCCTAAAAATCTTGTTGGCATTAAATAACCCACTGAGGCTGATATGACGTAAAACAAAATAAACCCAAACCCTGATGTACAAACTGATATCTTTACAAAATCACGTCAATGAAACCTGATCTACAAACTGATTTCTTACAAAGAATACATATTCTATTCATACGAATCTATCCGAAAAATCTTGTTGGCATTAAATAACCCATTGAGGTTGATATGCTGTAAAACAAAATAAACCAAACCAAACTCAACCAAAGAATACATATTCTATTCATACGAATCTATCGTAAAAAACGTTGTCGGCATTAAAAAACCCATTGAGTTTGATATGACGTAAAACAAAATAAACCAAACCAATTTAAACCAAAGAATACGTATTCTATTCATACGAATCTATCCTAAAAATGTTGTCGGCATTAAATAACCAGTTCAGGTTGATATGCCGTAAAACAAAATAAACCAAACCAATCTAAACAAAAGAATACATATTCTATTCATACGAATCTATCCTAAAAATGTTGTTGAGGTGTTGATATGCCGTAAAACAAAACCACGTAGATAAGCTAATTAAAAAGTTACTGAACCGAAAATGTATGTCTGCAAAATAGTTTTTATTAAATAAAACTCAAAAGTTAAATTTCCAACGTGTTCCAACACATGCATTACCATCAATAGTCTTGTAAATTTTATATTTATTTACCAAATGGAATCATTTTTCTGTATATTTTATTGGTCGAACAGACCGGGTAGAAATTGCGACCTACTGCGGGAAAAAAATCTGCCTCGTCAGTCATGTATCGAAAGATACATGATCGCCTAAGCGTGTGTCACGCATGGCACATAACTGACTTAGTGGTCGAATTATTGAAGATGATTTCCCTGATTCCTCTTTCACAAGTGAATGTTTCCCGCCAATTGTGACGTGACTTATGGAACGCCATGTACTTTATGCCCTATTTTCGCGTTGAAAGTTCATGTCTAAAGTTCACGCTTTTCTCCAAGTCGATTCAACTGTCTCACTGACTACCAGACACTAAATTTTATCAGTATCTTAGAATTCCAAATGGCGAACTAAATCTTGTTTACGATAGAGTCTTTACTTTCTGATAATGATCAATATGGTTGATAGAAACCCATCGACATGAAAAGAAAAACATAAAGCCGTGACTAGTTTTTTATATGTTTACAAGCGCTTTCTTTTCACAAATCGTCTTTGCCATGTTGTTACGATGATGGACTAAACTTTCAGTTGTCAGAAAAAATGCTTATCATTTAATCGAATCTATACGTAGTCGACTTAAATGTATGTTCTTTCTCTACGAGTTTATGTTCATAAGCTACATCTTTGTTTAGTTGCAGATGAAATTGAAACATCTGAACTATATGTGTCGATAGACAAAGTATTCAAAGACAAAAACACAACGCACATGAGTATACAAACACACACATTATATTACTCGGATTCGCTTGGATTATATACCAACGGATTATTACATATATATATATATATATATATATATATATATATATATATATATATATATATATAGTCAAACCTAGTGAGCCAGACAAACCTACCCAGGTTTCACCCAAGCGATCCGTCAGGGAAAGCTGGCACTCGTGTCGGTTTTTTTTTCTTTTGGATTTGAACCTGTATCTGTGCGATCTATTCAACAGACTTTCATGTTCCTGGGTCTTTCTTTTTTTAAAACCTTTTTTTCCTTCGAGATTGATCTGATTACTGGCAAATCAAAAATTTGAAGGTTTTTCGAGACGAGTATATATATATATAGTTACTTTATGAAAAACTAAGTAATCAGTATGGGTAAACCTAAGGAGGATAAAATCCAGAGAGCTCAGTGTAAATCCAGAGCAAATAATTTAACTAAAAACAGACCACTTTTTATTACATGGAACCATAAAGTGGTCTGTTTTTATTTAAATATATATATATATATATATATATATATATATATATATATATATATATATATATATATATATAACATCCGTAACATTCAATTTAAAAGAGGTCTCAATACAAATGTATGGCAATTAATTACTACTGACGACATGTGTTAGTACACATCAATATATGATTGCATTCATGTAGCGTTTTGTTTTTTTTACATGATTTTAATGTAATATCCGGAAATAAAGTGAATATATATATATATATATATATATATATATATATATATATATATATATATATATATATATATATATATATACTCTTTCTTCTTTAAATAATTTTTATAATTTTAAATATAATATAGATTAAATTTAAAAATTTAAAATTGGTCATTTTTAATTTTATAATATAATTTAATATTTATTAGTTAGAATAAATTCTATTTTAGTCTAACCCTAGCGTTAAAGCATTAAATAATTATTATAGCTTAAGTTCGTTGTCAAGTTTTTTGAATTGTCGTATATTGATTGGTCATTCCAGATTATGTAACAGTGTTTCCCCTAGCGAGGGATGTTTCATTGATTTTCAACCTTTTAAAACCGTTTATTCTACTTTCAAAACTATCATTTGATAAGACACCAGAAATTTTTTGAAACAAAATGTCTATTTTTGTAGTGATTTTATAACATTTTTATGTCATAATTTTCGAATAAATGAACATATATATATATATATATATATATATATATATATATATATGAAGAAAATATGGAAAACCAAAAATCTGAATATGCAAGTATGCTGTATTAATGTTGTTTCAATGTCGACGTCAGACGTTTCGGTCTAGTATACCTTCTTCAGGACATATTAAAATATAATTAACAATTGCTTACATATATATATATATATATGGTTGGATAGATGTTAGCTCTATCTCTGATATTGAGCGCTTTCTAATAAGTACCGCGCATATAATATATAAATAATTATACACATATATATATATTTATTTATATACACACACTTTTCATATATATATATATATATATATATATATATATATATATATATATATATATATATATATATATATGTGTGTGTGTGTGTGTGTGTGTATATGTATGTATGCATGTATGTATATATACAGTTGAGGGAAACAAAAGATTTCTTAATTTATTGTACTTTCAACTAATGAATAAACTTTTTTTTCATCTCATTAACTGTACACAGATGCAGAAATAATAACCAAATAGTCGTAGAAAATAGAAAAATTATTGCACGTCTCCAGAAGGATGAAACGATTGACTGTCAACGGAATGCACAACAGTCGACCTCAATATGTAGTAAATGGCATGTCTAACCGATTTCCACCCAGTCGGATCGCAGCGATTCGTAGCAGTTTTAATTTGGCTCGTGCGCCTCCCCTCTGTTCTCCACCCATGGAACCGTTAACTCTACTAGAAAGACATATTTCTTTGAATCAGCGAAAACAGCAATGCCATGGCATGCGTCTGTCTGAATGATGTGTACCGTAAATTTGAGAGGCTTTTTTTTTAAGATAAACCAACGCCCGCCAAACAGTTTGGGAGTTATTTGGGGTTTTAGTACAGGGCGTTCACCTTTCTTGCGAAAAAGGGTCCCAGTTTCTCTGGCATTTACAAGTCGTTCGTTGACTACTTCACACTGTGTACTGACTAAGTCCATGCCCATTTCCAGCACTTTGTTGCAGTGATTGTGGCCATACAGAGTGAACGTGATATAAAGTACCTCGATCAGTTAAATATAATGCACATATATCTGTGTCAGTGTACCCCCCACAGCTTGAGTTTGGTCGCATTTGCTAAATGATCATAGGTAGATCGCTGGAGTTATGATATTGTCAATGGCTACATTGCAATCAGGATACTCCATGATAGCTTCATCGGATTAATATTTTATCCACGTCTTTCTAAGCACATTGTTTGGACTGGGAAACAGCAGTAGATATTCGCTGCTCTTCTTTGAAATTTCTGATTTCTTCGATCATCATGTCTTAATTATCCTTTGGACCCTGTTTGAAGAAAACCTGGTTGATTGTTTTGTACAGGCCAGCTCGATTGGTTTTGGTCATCCCAAAAATCTCCTTGCTTCGCAGGCTGGATTCTGCTTCTTGGATGATTTTCTACTGCCGACCACTTAATGTCAGTTTTGATATCTGTCTGTGTTCTCGTAGATAAACAAAAACAAAAAATCATAACGAAATGATATATAATGAAATATTTATAAAACAACGAATGTGGAAATAAACTCAGGTAAATGTACCTGTAATAATAATCAACAACAAAATATAATTAATAAATAATTAATCAATCTTAGCAGATAAGTAGATAGAGTTGGCTGTGATCATTTTTTAGTCACCCTTGATTACAGCAATTTTGGCTTGTGTAATAACGTCACTTCCTTTTTATTTTCAGACAATACCGTGTCAGTATTAAGTTACTCTCATCTATAAACGATAGTTGACTTATATTTAGCAATGAAAGTTCTTGGAAGTAAGGAAATTAGTGAATTTCAGCAAGGGCAAATAACAGGATGACATCAGTGTGTCAAGTCAAATAGAGAAATTGCTGGGTTTTTACACGTTAATCATCAAGCAGTTAATAATATTCTCAAGAAATTTAATCAGGAAGGCCATTGTCGTGTGGAACAACGTACAAGAAGACCAAGCAAATATAATTAATAAATAATTAGTCAATCTTAGCAGATAAGCAGGTAAATTAAATTTGCTAGTAAAATCCATTCTTACTTGTGTAGATTAAACAATTCTGAATCTTAGATGTTATTGAATAAAAGAATTCTGAATATATTTTGAGTCACCCACATCAAATTCTGACAAGTACTCTATTTAATATAACAGTGTAATATCTTTTATGAGGGATACAGATCCAGTATACATAGACAAAGTTTGTTTCTTTTTTGGTGGTTGGAGAAATAGCCTAATCTTTTCATATGATATTATTAACGCTCTACTTTAGATATTAGTTTAATAGTTTTTAATACTGAGCCCTATATATAAAAATATCTGCTGTTTCTTAAATCTTATATATATATATATATATATATATATATA
>OZ010612.1:17314389-17319389 GCA_963932145.1 Acanthosepion lycidas | reverse complement strand
AAGGACGTTGAAATTTATGTTGAGTCATTGAACTAAAATTGTTAGATATCTATCTAATTCAGCCTTTTATATGATTCATCCTCAGTACTTAGCTGTTACAAGTATTTCCAAGACTATAATCCTTCCAGGAGCCGAGCCACAAGCTCAATCATACTTTGTTTACTAGCAGCGGTGGGAGACTTTCTTCTCTTGACTAGTATGTCATTACCATGCATACGAGTGTTTAATGTAAACAAATAAGGACGTTGAAATTTATGTTGAGTCATTGAACTAAAATTGTTAGATATCTATCTAATTCAGCCTTTTATATGATTCATCCTCAGTACTTAGCTGTTACAAGTATTTCCAAGACTATAATCCTTCCAGGAGCCGAGCCACAAGCTCAATCATACTTTGTTTCCTAGCAGCGGTGGGAGACTTTCTTCTCTTGACTAGTATGTCATTACCATGCATACGAGTGTTTAATGTAAACAAATATGTGGCGCCAGTCTGCGAGGGACGCATGGCGAATGTGTTTTATGATAATTAACCGTTTTCTTTTTTTTTTTTTTTTTTTTTTAGAACTTTCTTTCCAATATTATGGTGCGTCTTCCATGACGCATCGTCTTGTAAGCCGGAAAATACGGTAATTCATATTTTCTCGAACTCATTAAAAACGTGTGTTTAAATTTCTTCCTTTTCGAATAATTTCTTTCGGTTTAAAACTTCAAGTGACGTCAGGTAAAATCCGATTTATTTCACCAGGACGTCTCGCTCACCTTTGAGGTGTTTGATTTTTTTTGCCGAACGACAATATTACGTTAATCTGGTTAATGCAAATCATCTTTGATATTTTAGCACCTGTTGTTGTCTTCAGGCTATCGCTGCGTCAAATCTAATTTGGTAATTCATCATATGAACGAGTCTTTTTTCTTTTTTCTTTTTTGCCATTCGCGTTTTACCGAAATATCTTGGTTTTCTTTTAATTTTACACCAATGGTTTTCCCACGCCACCCCTCAGCAACATTTTGACTTTTGCAAATCATCTTCGACACGTTGTCAAAAATAAACTCCAAATATTTTTTGGGTGGGGTGGGGGCGAATAAAAGGTCGCCATCTTTAAATACACACTACACAATATTAATCATAAAACAATGTCCGGACTTTGTCTGTAAAGCAAATTGCTATATCTACCTCGAGACACACAGACATAGACAAACACACACATACACGCACGCATTATATATATATATATATATATATATATATATATATATATATGATTTTCTATCACTTGTATGTTCTTACTTGAAACGGCTTCTAATGCTCTGGACTGAGCGGCTTGGTGATAGTAGTTGTAGCTCCTGGGGGCGCAGTCCTATGGGTAAAAGAGAATCTCGGATGAGTTCTACCACGGAATATGTGATCGAGCGGCGCTATATCGAGTCTGATTCGCCAAATCATCGTCACCGAGTCCCGTTGCAACAGTTGGTATGAGATTTGCCTGATAACGTAACTGTTCGGGTTTCCTTTCTCAGTAGTGGATGCGCACTGTTGATGAGTCCCAAATATAGGACGAAACGGTCGTCCGTTGCTTTCTGCATTCCGTTGAGGTTTCTTCTAGACTCGATGAATTACATAATTATAGTTATCTCAAATCCTCCTAATTTCTATTTCTTGCTTGAACCTGGACTGAGTGGCTTGGGGATAGTAGTCCTATGGTTGGAGAGAAACTCGGATGATTTCCACCACGGAATATATATATATATATATATATATATATATATATATATATATATATATATATATCAGTGTAACAACAAATTTGTCCAAATCACAGCATGGTATAATTGTCCATCCTACTAATTGTTTAATATCTAACAAAAAACATTAAACTATTTGAGTTTCTTTTTTCCAGGTTTTCAGATAAGTCATTTAAACATCTTGACACCATTTGTCGTAAGAATAGATGAAAAACAGTTATATACTTAACCATGAACACTAATGGGTATGTCCCAATCCCTATAAATACATTGGACACCATAGTAAGTGGGGGTAATTTATATCTAAGTAGTCCACTACTAGCAGTGGTTTACCTACTTCACGCCGCTGGCGAGTATAGTATTTTGTTGATGTTATAAAGATTACCATTTCATTTTTCAACTTCCGTTTTAGTTCTTCCTCACTCAAAAACCCTTTGTCGTTCGCCTAGAACGAGAACAGGTTAAAATCATTTTATGTCAGCCCCAATATGTTTTCCTAACTGAGGAATGTTGAGAGGAAAAAGATCATTTATACCTTCCAAAATGGTACCAACATTCATACTCTGGCATCTTTCTTCAAAGTCCATTCAAGAATCATGAAGAGAACGGTGAATATGTTTAGAAAAGCGTGAAGTGTAGACTCGAAAATTAGATCAGGAGGAAGAGAGATCCTGATTTCGACTTAGTGCTATATATATTCTTATTGTTCAAATCAGAGTCAACAGGTGTTAAAAAATAACCTCGGAGAATTCCAGTAAGATATATTTAATCATTTCTAAGATACAACAGTTCAAAGCTTAATCTAAGAATTGGACAATTTTGCTGTTACACGATTTGAACAATTTTAGTGTTACACTCGGTGTATAAGATGAAAATATTGTTTTAAGATTGGCTATATTTATGGATTAGAGTGATCAGTACTTACTTGTCTTTGATTACAAACACCAACTTGCATAAACAGATCCATTTAAAAAAATAAAAATTGTCTGCTGATCGCAAAAACGTGAAACCCAGGGTTACAAACTAATATTCATACTACTGAATATGTTAGTTCTATCACAGCTATTGACCACTTTCCACTAAGCACCGCATATATATAAAATAACTGATCCAACGTGAAACTTTCGGATAATAACTGCGACATTCCTGTATTTATTGAACTATTTAGTTCATGCCACATTGACTGAAAAACCTACCATTACAAAAGAATTCTCCTATTACCATATTAGTACAAAGTCTTAAAATTTAAAAATTCAAACTCAGCGTTGCGACTGCACGCTCCAAAATTCCTTACAATTAACAATAACACATTTCTAAAAACATATTTCAGATTACATTTATTCTTTCGTTGTCCTGTTATTACCGAGAAGTAAAAAAACAAAAACAAATCTATTTCCATACCTGAGGATGTCTGTAGGAAAAGACGAAAGATTGTAAAAACTAAAAAAGATCTTATGCAGCTGGAATTTATAAACAGGGATCATAACATTCATCTACAGGTTCGGGGTTAATGTACTTTATTAAATTTGTTTGCGAACATGTATTCTCGCCATTTAAATCATTAACTTCTATATCTGTTTTTTGTATGAATGATTCATGTAATTTTATATATATATATATATATATATATATATATATATATATATATATGAAATATGCGGTGCAGTTCAATTTATATTACAATGAATCATTCATACAAAAAGTAGATTAGTAAAATTAATGATATAAAATGGCGAAATCTTTTCGCAAAAAAAATTTTAAAGATGCATTAACCTACAAATCACTCGATGAATGTTATGTTCCATGTTTTTAAAAATTAAAAGCTGGATAAGCTCATTCTTTAATACGCAAGTACTTTCGACTGTACATTCAGTCATCTTCAGGCTTGGAAAATATTTTATTTTTGGTAATATTCAGGTAGCATCCGAGACGAAAAAATATAATCCGAAATGTTTTGTTTCTTTTTTTGAAAATTTAAGTCCGTTTTTTTGTATGAATGATTCATTGTAATATATATATATATATATATATATATATATATATATATATATATATGTATTAAATTCCACAGAAAATAAAAAAAAACTGATTTTGATAAAACCAAGTATGGATTTTTTTTTCCGTTTGGAACTCTTTTCGTCATTTCAGGAAATGAAATTTATGACAAAAAAATGACTCAGTCTACGCATGATTCAACCGTTGGCCATCACTTATATGTAAGCTAGACTGTGCGAGTATATATGTGAACAATTCTTTCACAATTTTGCACAGAGCACGGTCGCACATCGCTGGCGTCAGCTTGAGGCGGTGCATATGAAATTACATCAACCTGCTCTGTGTAAACAGAAGGAACATTTCATTCGATCCGTCAGTCTTTTAGAAATTACCTGAGTACTATTTTTCAAATTTGTACGCACTTGGATCTGTTGTTCTTCTTTTTTTTTATTATTGGTAAATATATTTATTAGTAAAATAATTTACAAATAAATATATTTTAATCTTGTTCCATAATTTTTCCCTCCTCAAATATTTTTTCATTAGTGTGTGAACTGTCCAATTTTTTTGTTTATTTTTCTTTGTCATGAAATGCTATAAATTTTTCCTTCAGACGAATTGTGGGCAAAAGTATTCCTAAAGAGAAAAAAAAACGTGCTTTATTTAATCGGTGTATATATATATATATATATATATATATATATATATATATATATATATATAAATATATATATAAATATATATATATATATATATTGATTGATTTTATCTAGGTTCAACTCCTCATATCAACTCAAGGTTCTTGAGTCCTTATATATCAGATCTTTCCCTCTGTAAACAGAGGGAATGCTTACTTGGTCTGAATGTTATTGGACTGTAGCTTTCTTGAAATTCATTTTTTTTCTCTTCCATTCCACTCCGTTCGTTAATTTAAATTAATTTACACGCTTTTTTAGATTTTCTATTCCTAGAAAAAATAAACTTGATAAGTCCAGGGATGAAACAGGTTGTTTCTGGGGTTTTTTTTAGCTTTTTCTTTAAAAAATGCCACATAAATTTTGTCTTTTCTTATCTATTATTAAATTCTGTACCACAAAAAACTTAAAATTTAAATATATATTTACATATAATTAAGTAATACACCGAGTCTAGAAGAAACCTCAACAGAATGCAGAAAGAATTGGACGGACGTTTCGTTCTGCATTCCAGGCTCATCAGACGCGCATCCACTACCGAGAATCGAAACGCGGACACTTAGGTTAT
>OZ010612.1:17294389-17304389 GCA_963932145.1 Acanthosepion lycidas | reverse complement strand
TAAGAATAATCAAAGAAGAACTTAAACGCTTAACACAAAATTAAAAGCAAGAAAAGAAAAATAAATCAACAACTTTAATGCAACATATAAAAGGTTGTTACACCCGAAAAAAAAATAGCTTATTTTCGGGGACGAGTGAAAGAGAACTGAAAATTAAAAATAATATAAAAAAAATCACAGCAGATACAATTAATGTAAAATAAGTGTAAGCAAAATCATTTTTTAGCAATCTTTGAAAAAAAATAAAATGAATGAGAAATCAGTGGCGTTGTATATTCTATGCAAGACTTAAACGGTCAGACACAAATTCAAAAAGCAATCGTCAGGCCATGTGAATTGCGTTTTGGCTAGATTATTTATATATGCTGGTCAGTGGACCATTATGAGTAGGTTTATTATATTATTTTAATGGTTATTTGGTGGTTGGTAACGGTTATGTTTCTAATTATTGTAGGAGCTATTCAGTTGAAATAGTTGTGGATCCGGATGCAGTTTTGTGGCTATATTGGTAGTGTTTTCTGTTAAAAATTATTAGCGATTGTTTTGTTATTCGTTGTCAACTGTTTTTACGTTTACTTGTGTTTATGTGTACATTTGTATTATATTAATTTGTTTATTTTTTTATTTAACTGTTTTATACACACACACACACACACACACACATATATATATATATATATATATATATATATATATATATATATATATATAATAAAAGACTTAAACACTAATATTCCATGTTTATATTTTATTACATTGGAATCGTAATTACGATCCAATTCATCAGACCTACAAATTCAAAAAGAAATCAGAAAAATAACCCTGCGAATAAAAAATAAAATCTATGTATGAGAGTGGGGGATGAATGTGAAAGGTAAATGAAAGCACTAGAGAGGGGTAACAGAAGAGAGAAGAACAGGAGAAGAACCGGAAGGTCTAAAGATGAAGGGAGGATTAAAAATTAACAGAGAGAAGTTTTAAAGAGAAGAGCTAAATGAAGGTTTAAATGAGTGAGATACAGATAAATATGAATTATTTTCCGATGCATAATTCATTACTTAATCGCTGACCTAAATTAAATTAAAAACCGATGTTCAGGTTTCTTTCAGACTCGATTAATTATTTAAATATAATTATCAAATCCTCCTAATAATTTCCATCTATGTGTATCATTGCTTGAACCGGCTTCTAATACTCTTGAGTGAGCGGCTTGGTGAAAGTAGGCGTGGCTCCAGGGGGCACAGTCCTATGGTTACAGAGAACTCAGTAAGAGTTCCACCACGGAATATGTGAGCGAGCGGCGCTACATTGAGTCTGATTTGCAATCTCTTCGTCACCGTGGCCCATTGGAATATTTTGCTTGACAACCTGTCAGGGTTTCAATTATCGGTAGTGAATGCGCACTGCTGAGGAGTCCCAAATATGGGACGAAACGGGCGTCCAGTGTATTCTGTTGAGATTTCTTTCAGACTCGATGAATTACTTCAATATATATATATATATACATATATATATATATATATATATATATATATATATATTCGTAAAATACATCTATTGAATTCTTTGGTACACATCACCAGTGATGTTTCTAGCCGCGATTCATTACGGGTTTCGACACTTTCATCATCATCCACTCTCTCAGCGGTGACCCGGTCGATATTGACTGTTTATTGACTTGTGTACCATCCGTTAGCTACAATTTTTTTCCAACTTCCCAATTAGAAAATGCAACTCCTCTTGGCAATTTATAGTTCAATCACGGATAACTTCCGGTTTATAGTCCAATCCCGGATAACTTCCGGTTCACCAGCAATGTACGCTAAACGCATAAAAAGGGAGCAAACACAATCACAGTTTCGATCTGGTAGGGAATATGGTGACACGATCGGCTTAAAGTGGCAAGCAAAGATTTGTATCCGTCACATATATATATATATATATATATATATATATATATATATATATATATATATATATACGCTAACGTACACATGAATAATATTCTGCTTACTCTCTCTCTCTCTCACACTCACACACACACATATTAGGTAGGTGCAAAAATAATGACGTAATAATGTCGTTTTTTGACGTTAAAAATACATCAAAAAACGACATCATTACGTCATTATTTTTGCAACAACCTAATATATATATATATAGGCAACAATCCTTCATTTATGCATGTTTCGTTAAAAACGACAGACAAGGTACCACGGTTAAGCTTTTTATTTAATTTTTCTTGTGTTCGAACAAGAGCTTTCTTTTCTGGACAAAGCGTTTGTAAGAACTGTCCAAATGTTTTATATTTCCGAGCGCTTTCGGCTATACCATTAGCCATTATCAAGGATGATTCGATTTTTCAGTTTAATTGAGTGTGTGAGCTGTGTATGTCTTAGTGTGTGGTAGGGATGTTTTTAATAGAAAACACAAATATATTAACTGCATCCACCTGCAAAAAGAGACTAAAAATAATGGAACCTTTAATAATAAAAAAACAACTCTTAACAATATTAACTACGAACGAAGGTCACAATGTGCTAACCGTATTCGGAAATTAGAAACATACCTACCGAAAACGATGGGAAGGTCCATCATATATATATATATATATATATATATATATATATATATATATATATATATATAAACAAAAATTAGAACATGTAAAACTTGGGATGACCCATGCTCTTTCTGCATACATGAAAAGCTACACATTATTAAGTTTCTAAATAATAAAAATCTATTAAACAATAGACATGAGTTAACGGTTTTCACGACATCATCAAATTTTTGCATTGAATAATTAGCATAAAAACAAACAAACAATAAAATAATTTTTAAAATCCATAGTCCTAATAAATAGTTCAAATGCCCTACCAAAAAAGATAACCCTTTAGGAAGTCGTCAAAAAACAAATGTTAGCGATTTACGAGTTTTTATATACACAAAACCCTTTCAGAAAAAAAAAATAAAAATAAAATAAAATAAAATAAAAATATAAATAAATCTCCATAGACACTTAACCAGACTAGACGATGTCTTCTTCCGCTTTAAATTTAGACACCCCAACCTTACCCTAACTTGACATCTGTGAATGTAACCGAGATATTGATACAAATTATTAATATCTTACGCCCCTTTTTCTTTAAACAATTTCTCTAGCCGTTACCATAATAATTTTGATTTTAATAATAATATGCTTATAAAACACGTAAATTTCAGAAATAAATTATTCCAAAAAAAATTTCTTGTCAGACCTTTTTTTGACCAGAAGCGTCGAGATTTTTGGAATCTATTGTTTATCTTTTGCAGATTAACGAAATTGTTTTTGCTTAATTCGACGAACTTACTTCGGCCCACCAAGTTTTTTTCTGTAAAGTTATTTCTTAAGTTTTATTTTTTTTCTTTCATTTCTTTTTTTTTTTTGTTTTATTTCTTTTCTGGGCTTCGGCCCACATTTTTATTTTTATTTTAATCCGGTTTGACAAAGTCTTACCGGACTACTGCCTTTTATTTCTGTTTATTTCTTTTCAGTTCACGTTTAAAAAATAAGTACCGTTTAAGAAAAGAGAAAAAGAAAGAAAGTTTTTTTTTTTTTATTTCCTTTTATTTTATACCCTCCCTCGTTTTATTTAATTAGCGGCTTTGGTCGCAATTTTTTAATCTTTTATTTTTTGGTTTGTTTAGTTTAATACTTTTGTATTTCTTTTTCATTTAATTTATTTCTTTAGCGACTTCGCCCGCAAACTTTATTTTTTTTAATTTGGTTTGACTAGTTTCAAACCAGACTTTTTTCTTTCTTTTCTTTTTCTTTCTGTATATTATATTTGAATTTATTTGTTGACCAAAAAAGAGAGGAGTTTCTTTTATTGTTTTTTCTTTTATTCTCGACAGCCTTTGTGCACCATTTTCATTTTTTAATAAAAAGTCTTACCTGACTGTTTTTATTATTCTTTCTTTTCAGTTGATCTAGTTTGGTTTTTATTTATTTCTAATTTGGGTTAATTTTTAGTTTCCCGATTTTATTTATTTAATAGCCTTTGTTCTAAAGTTTATTGTTTTTAATTTCCTGGTGTTTCCAAGCTTTTCTTTATTTGTTTAACTCATTCTATTTTGTTTTAGATTATTATTTTCCATTATCCCAACTCCTTTCCCTCATTGTTGGACAAAAAATATATTCACGTATTTTAAAAAATGGCCGACGAAGCAAATCGGTCATGTGTTAAAAAAGACCTTTTTGGGGCGGCTGCTAAGGCTGACCCAGCGGATAAAATGAAATCTTCAAAGAGACGGGCAAATGCTGCCCCTATTGTAGAAGACCAAGCAAGTGCGAAGGATGCTAGTAACACTAGAAAGGGAGGGACCAGTCAGGTCTCAAGGCAAAGCTTAAATGACGAGGTGCCGAAGGAGGCACAAGCTAAGAAGACAGCCGAGGAATCGCCTTCTTGCTGGAAGTCCCCACCAAGTTGTATAGTGAACATAGCGAATTTCTTGGTAAAGGCTAAGGGATACGCTCATCTTGTAAATAAAGATGGGCTCCTTGAAGCCGTCCAAGAGCTGAAGGTGTTCGCAAAGAGAATGGTGTCGGTTTTCGTGGTGGACAAGCGTTCGCGCAAAATTTGTCGCTCCACGAAAGACATAGTGATTAAATCACTTTTGTCCCTGGGGATAAAACCCCAAAGAATTATTAAAGGTTCTGGGTTTTTCATGTGGGACGTACTCCTGCCCAAACCTGAAGATTGCCCGGCAATGGCAAAAAAAGAACTAATTACGAAAGACCTTATTTTAAGGACTGAGTATGAGGGCCGGCGAAGGACCAAAGTCGTCGTGTTTGAGGTCCCTCCTCAGGTAGCGGGAGAGCAGCTGGCTGCATTTTTTATGCAACACGGCCAGATTTTAGGGGTTCTCTCCGACAACTCGAACGGGGGATGGACTTTCGATATCATGTTAGATCAGAAGTCCTTCAAGTCCATCCCCAACTGTCTGGATTTAGGCGGTCGGAAAATGCCGGTCATTTTGACCGGTAGGAATCCTACTTGCTGGAGGTGTGGAGAGACTGGTCACTTTTCCTCCTCCTTCCCAGTGAAGAAGGCCTCTGGAGTTCCGGCCGCTGGCGACCAAAATCCCTCCTTTGGCCGAGACTCTCAAATTCGCAGCGCCTGTAGTGGGCCTTACTACGAAGCGGATCGGTGGGGAAAATACCTCGGTTGGGTTTTTACCCACATTACCCACAAAACCAACACTTGCCACAAGTGTGGATAAGGAGAAGGATGAGGGAGAATGGCGTCTCGTAGTTATGGGCAAAGGGAAGATCCGGACAGCGGGGCCTCTGTCCCATCATGACCCCGGGGTAAAAAACAACTTGAGCCCCATTCCCTGTACCAGCTCTGAGGGCGACGCGTCGGCGTCGTATGAAGAAAATGCCACATCCACGCAAAAAATGAATGAGCCGAGCTGGCAAAAAATTTTGGACATCAAAAATCTCTAGGAGAAACTGGAGACAAATCGGGCTAAAAATCAGAAATCGCCATATCTCCCATGGGAAGACGTCTGCTGCGTATCCCGGGTACAGGCGGAGCGGGTTTTCGGGCAGACGCGAAATCCGAAAGCCTTACAAGTTTTGTGGAATTTCCAAAAGATCAACGGATTAGATGTAGAAGTTCCCGACAATTTCCCTTCAGCAAAGAGAGTACTGACCGTCATAAGAACTGGCCCGGGTACGCGGGAGATTTGGGGCATGATAGAGGAGGCCCAGTCGTCTCTAAAAATGGTGTCCCCAGCTGCCTACTTACTTGACCCGGAAAGGAATGAATCAAACCAAGAGTTCAAAGGAAGGGTCCCCGTTTTTGTTCACCCATCCCTCTATAGGGGTCTTAAATTAACTTATCCTTCGGACATCGGCGGCTTGTCAAAATTGACATGGCGTTCGGTTATATGGGACGAGCTGTCGGTGTCCTCACGACAGCCATGTTCTATCCTGAAGGACAACCCTAATCGATTTGACAATGTCTCTCTGGTTGGCTAGTGTGAATGCTCGAGGCCTGAGTTCCGAGTCTCGAAGGGTGAGGCTCGCTCGCGACCTTCAACGCTTAGGAGTGAATATATCCTGTGTGCAAGAGACCCGCTTTTCTCGCGATTATGAAGGCATTCTGTCTAAGGGGTTTACTCTTTATTCAGCATGTTTTGATGGACCCTCTATAGGGGTCTTAAATTAACTTATCCTTCGGACATCGACGGCTAGGGTCAAATTCATATTCGGGTACTAACATCTGGGGCGTGAAACCATTTCGTGAACGTTTGCTGCCGATTTTAGCCGTCGACTCAATCTAGATAGATTAGCGGCGCAAATGGCTTTAGAGCAAAGAGGGGATCGGGCAGTTAAATCCTGTGATAGTGGGGAAGTAGCCTGAGCTAAGGCAGAGTTGGCCTCCTTGCTTATCAAGAAAGATCAAGCTCTGGTAGTTAGGGCTAGGTTAAAAAGAATGTCCTCTGAGGCGACGAACATGGCCGCAGAATTGCGTGCAGAGGAGAGTAGGAATGCATCACGGCGGCGGATAATCGGACCGTGACTACAAACTTGGGCATATGTGAGGCTTTTTGGGATTATTTTCGGTATCTTTTTACTAGGTAGCCCGGTCTGAGCCCTGCTCAGTTCGACGCCTATTTAGCCGACTTTCCCTGCCTTGAGGCAGCTGAAGCGGCTAGGTGCGAGGGTTTCATCACAGAGTCGGAAATCTGGGAAACGCTGGAACAGATTGGCCTGGATAAATTTCCGGGATTAGATGGTCTTCCCTACGAAGTCTACTTGAGGCAGTCGCCCGTTTTTGTTCCTTTGCTGGAACTGATTTTCAAAAACTGGATAAAGCAGGGGTCTCTACCTCAACGCTTCACCAGGGGTGTGATAAAGTTGCTGTGTAAGGACAAGAATGGTGGGGATGGGATAGGTAATTTTCACCCTTTAATTATGTTAAATACAGAGTTAAAGATTTTGGCAAAAATCTTAGCTAACCGTTTGCAGCTTGTCCTGTGTCGTCTGATTGGCTCGCTCGATCTGACCTTGGGCTCTCGGGTTGAAATGTCTCAATAACGATGACGCATCCCTCACCTGGCAGGTGATGCGTGTGTGACACCCCCCACCCGTCAGCGCTGCGCCAAATGTGACGTCTGCCTAGCCGCGTCCATCGTGCTATCCTGTCCTGTGACGGCTTGGTATTGGTCGCGGCACCAAATGTGACGGTCTTACCTTTTGGTGATTCGGATGGGAATCTGGTTAGATTCGGTATCAGCCTTGTCGTTCCCAGCCCGCCTCCAACGTCTGGTTACCGAAGTAACTGTTTTGATTTCCAGTCTAACCTACCCACGTTGTGAATTGATCTTAGGCAGACGAAATCAATCAGTCGCCGGGCCGTAATGCAAGCCGATTTCGATCAAGGGTAACTCTCTTGTCCAACTTGAAAAAATCTTTTTTTTTTATCATTGCCATGGGCAGATTGGATATATCTTACTCGCCGCCCCGTAACATAAATCAGATTAAATTCTGTGTTTCACCTTCTCGACAATGGAAATAAAAATCTTACCACTTTCCCTGTCAGAAAAATGACACCGCTTAGTGTCCTTTTCGTGATGGCTTCTTATCACCTAAATTTAATTCTCGCCTTTCTTTTTATTTTCTTCTTTCTTTCTAGCGACATAAATAGTGTCATACGTGGGACCCTCTGAGTCGCCAAAAAGCTTTGCGCAGCGGGCTTGGAGTAATATCCAAACTGCCGAGGTTGTAGTGGGGAAATCGAGACCCTAGGTCACATCTTTTTTCATTGCAAGTTGGTAGCTCCGTTGTGTAAGTTTGTTGAAAGCCTCATGGTCCGCATGTTGCACGGAAAGTTCTCCTCTGTTTGTAGCAATGTGGCACCGCCGTTGACGAAGGGTGAACTTTATGTGTTCCACTGCTTGCTAGGAGTTATGAGAGTCTGGATTTGGTCGACACGTCAGAAGGGATTCTATGGAGGCGAGAATTTCACCTCTTCCCAACTGACCTTGTACTTTAGGCTTCTGCTTAAAGTCAAGATTAGGACGGAAAGGCGGCGACTCTCTTCATCAGAATTCGGCAAAAGGTGGGTAAATCTTGCGCGAATGTGTAGAGTGAAAGGGGCTTAACTGGAGTGTCACTTTGATGTAGGTTAGGCACAGATTTTGTTCTAACAGGGTGGAACAGAGGCAACCCACCCCGATATTACGCTAGTTTAGGTTTTTTTTTATTTTGAATCTTTAGTTTTCCGTTTTTCTGGTTAACTTAGCTAGGGTATGCATGCTCATTGGCCCCTTTTATTTCTGTCCCTATTTTTCTTTTGTTTAATTCCCCATCCCCTCCCTCGTTAGGTGATCAGTGATGTCAGTTCTCTGCTTGTTGCGGGATGACTTCCGTTTTCGCGTGTGTGTTTTCGTATTTGTTATTGTGTCTAAATGAGTGAGTGTTTGTGGGCGTGCTTGTAGGCGTGTTTCTTTTTATAATATTATAATCCGGCAAATATTTCGTCCAGTTAACTAATGTTTCTGCCACATTTAGGGGTTGTGGAGGTTTTTATTACTAACCCTATTTTGTTTTGTTTTATGTAAATAGTATTAAATCATATTTTAATTAATCATTGGGGTTTTTTAAATTGTTGTTTTATCCCCTCCCTCCACAGACTTTGAAATGTAGATGTGGGGGCTAGTTACGATTTCATAGAGAATTTGAGGTATTATGGTGTACGCAGTAAGAAAGGTAGGAGTGAATGTGTTGTTTTGGTGATAGAAATATTGTTGGTATGTTTAAGTCAGTGTCTGTGACTAGCTAAGTTCAGGCCTTGTGTCATATTTTGTACAAACGTACAAATAAATAATTATTCCCCCCAAAAATTTCGCTTGAAGATGTAACAGAGCTTAGTAGTTTAATTCAATTTAATTCAAATAATTATATTGAAGTTTTCGGCTCTTGTTTTGAAACATGAGAACTCTTATGTAGCGTGTTGGAATCATATTTGTATATAAATAATTATATATATATATATATATATATATATATATATATATATATATTAGAAACCGAAGTTTTATGAAAAGCAACAGTAATATTTCGAGTTGACCAATGAAAATAAAAATAGAAAATAATACCAATAAATCTAAAAAATAAAAAATAAAAAACAATAAATGAAAAAGTAACATGAACTGAGAAGTAAAAAATTATAATCCCACGGCTACCTAAAGAGCTTTCTAAACAGAAGTAGGTAGTTAAATACATACTTATGAAGATACAGAAGTCGATAGACAGAAAATTGTAATGAAATATATATATATATATATATATATATATATATAGATAGATAGATAGATAGATAGATAGATAGATAATAAAAAACCTAACAACCTGAATTAGATAGATAGATAGATAGATAGATAGATAGATAGATAGATAGATAGATAGATAGATAGATAGATAGATAGATAGATAGATATTTCTTTTGCTCGGGACGATGATTTGATACAAAAACTGTGAACTCCTGGCTGATTAAAATTATGCTACAAAATTGATCAGTCGTCAAATATATTCTATCTAATGGGGAAAACAAATGAAAACACCTGTCCGGATTTTGTGCAGGCCTGCTCTTTTAGAGATTTCAATCGTCCAAAATCCACTTCATGTCTAATACACAAAACAGAATGGCGCCAAATCTATTGACAGGAGCCACTCGTTGTTACTGACACTTTTTCTTCACCTGCAAACAATCAAAATGGAAGATTCTCTGGCGTGAGGATTTGATTTCGTTTCAGAACTTTCATTTGACCAGAGGATTGTGTTTAGTAAGGTGATTGAAAAGCAAAGGGTGGATTATCGATCAGGCTTTTATTGAGTTTGGAGCAGGTACCAGGCGATCGTGGGTAAATAACAAAAGCACACAATCACAAAAAGACAAGTGTACACTGAATCTCTATCTCGAAAACAAACTACCACCAAAAAAGG
>OZ010612.1:17254389-17289389 GCA_963932145.1 Acanthosepion lycidas | reverse complement strand
TTAATATTTTAAATCAGTTACTGAGTCTATTGCTAGAAATCAATTTCTAAATTTGTTATTAGATCTCAATTTCTAAGTCTATTGCTAGAAACCAATTACTCAGTCTATTGCTAGAAATCAATATTGTAAGTCTGTTGCTAGAAATCAGTTACTCAGTCTATTGCCAGAAATCAATTTTGTAAGTTTTTTTGCTAGAAATCAGTTACTCAGTCTGTTGCTAGAATCAATTTTGTAAATCTGTTGCTAGAAATCAGTTATTAAGTCTACTGCTAGAAATCAATATTGTAAGTCTGTTGCTAGATAATCAGTTACTCAGTTTATTGCTAGAATCAATTTTGTAAGTCTGTTGCTAGAAGGGAATTACTAATTCTGTTGCTAGAAATGAATTACTAATTCTGTTGCTAGAAATCAATTACTCAGTCTATTGGTAGAAATCAATTACTCAGTCTTTTGGTAGAAATCAATTACTCAGTCTTTTGGTAGAAATTAATTGCTAAGTTTGTTCGTAGAAATCAATTACTCAGTCTATTGCTATAAATCAGTTACTAACTAGAAACGCTGGTTCAGTGCGTCGTGCGAGGCAATTTTTTTTTTTTTTTTGGTGTGAATCTTCCATATTCAGAAGTCTATGGGTCATCAACTGGCATTTCGGCTTTAGTCACTTTCTCATCGCTGTAACGTAGCTTCGATGTGACTTTTCGAGAAATTTCGTAGAAAATATGCGTTCTCCGGCAGGAATCAAAGCTGTGCCCTATATGGGACCGTTAATTGATCTGACGTGCTGGTTAGGAAATCCAAATTCCTGTTTATAAAGAACAACAAAAAAATCTTCAACGATCTTTCCCGGACGACCATATCGACTCACAAAACGTACCTTAACGTAAACCTTATGAAACGGACTATCATCTATCATTTTCTGTTTGTATATATTAAAATGACGTATAAATAGAAAGTTCATTATTTCACAAAACAACATTCCTGCCGGTAAATATAATTAACGCTGTTTATTTAAAAAAAAAAAAAAAAAAAGCATTTATCTAAATGAATTGCATCTATTAAAATAACGTACAAAAACAATATATATATATATATATATATATATATATATATATATATATATAGATAGATAGAGAGAGAGAGAGAGAGAGAGAGAGACAGAGACAGAGACAGACAGAGACAGACAGACAGAGATTGAGCTGAGGTATAAAAGAGTAAGAGCGATTTTCTTTTGTATAATTTAAATCAATTCAAATCCACTCAAATAATTTCATATGCCGTGTAGCCTTGAACGAAGCAATTAACTAAGAAAGATCGATGATCCACTTAAGGAAATAATTTGATGCCATTTCATGAAATAGCCCAAGACAATTTTCATAAATACGGCGATGTTTTGGGAGAAAGCAAACTTTGAATCACATCCCATGTAATTAAGGTTAATTAGCTACGAGAATCTATCTATCTATCTATCTATCTATCTAAATAGACAGATATATTACATAACTCAGTCTGTGCATCTAGACGCAAGATATTTAAAACGTATATTGAATGTTAAGCGTCACTACATCTCTTTTTCTCCTTGTCTCATTCTGAATGACGCTTGTTATATTTTGTTCTCACACACTACATATATATGCTTCTATCAATAAATGTCCTTTCAAAGTAAGAAACGCAGAGGTTTTTTTTTCAATTTTGTCAGGTCTTTTGCCCACTATTAATGTAACATAAGAAACTTGTATATCATATCTTCCCATATATGCATTCGTATGTAGAGTCATCTTTAAAATGATTTAAGTAATATTACTAAAAATAATTACTAAAAATACGTGGGTGGTACGGTGGAGTAATGGATAGTAATTGGATTGAGGAATCGGAGAGCCGAGTTCGAATTACGTGCTAAGGTGTGAATCCTCCTCTTCTCCCAGGATACACTGGGTTCTATAGCCTTGGATGGCAACTAGTCTAGGAGAAGGACGACTCTGAAGGTGGATGGACGGTACTTTGTGTTACCTTCCGGCAACTCCTGCAGTTGGTACCAAACTGTATTGATTTATCCTCTTCTTTGGACTCTGCTAAGAAAGCCTAAAGGGCGAACTATACGTCCGGGCAGCCTTAGTTATCCATATATACCCCGCCCAGGCTCGTAGCGCCTTTCGCGACGGACTGATGACGACCACTGAAAATATGTCTCGACACTTTTGGGGCTAAAACAGTGCATAGCCTGATGGAAAAGTGAGCTAAACTTGATGAAAACAAAGTTTTATCGTCAAAATGTTTTTGTTATTAGGTTGGTGCAAAAATAATGTCGTTTTCTCACATGAAGTTGAACGTCAAAAAACGACATTATTTTTGCACCAACCTAATACTATTAAGAGAAAAAGACAAAATTTTGTTTTTATTATTTTTTTTAATCCTTTCTCGCACGTTCGAAATTTTGGTTAAAATCTGTTTTTTTTTTTTTTTTTTTTCGTCAGCGGTAGGAGGTGCAAATAAGACTGTACAAAATTTAACATTTTTTGTCGGGTAAAAACCACATTGTTTTCTTGGAAAGATTTGTCGGATATTAATAATCTTTTCAGGACTTACTCACAAATGGAATTCTTTTATAAGTATATATTTTTAGAAAATTTTGGTAAAACTTTTCTTTTTTAGAGTTGTTTACCCCCAACTTAATTTTATGAAATTTCAAAAAATTAAATTTCGATCCGGATATATTTTATTTATTAAATCAGCACACCATGGGGAATTTAAATCATCAAACCGTTAATCATTTACCGAAAATCTGCTCTGAATCGTAAAATAAAGAATTCAATAAAACTATTATATTATTTAATTAGAAAGCTTTTTATTTGCTTTTAGAAATACGATATATTAAGGAAGCTATTGTCTTAAAAAAATTCCCATGATGAATGAATTTTTCCAAAATTATTTTCATTTTTATTAAGTTTTAATTAGAATAATTTATAAAGTTTCAAATACCTTACATTTCTGCATTACTTTGATCCCGTTACGGTATATTGTTATAAACTTAAAAAAAAATATGTTTATTAGTCATAAATAGACAAGCTTAGTACAATTCATCACGCATTCAGATTTTTTAAAATATTTTGATTTTTGTTTTATAAACGTGCCAATTTTGTAAGTACAGTAGACCATACGCGACATTATCAGACAATAAGATGATAACTATATCAAATTTAATGGCGACATTTCTAAAATTCAATAAAAAATTCGATTACAGAGAATATATTCCTCACGTTTTAAAATTATTGAGTACTTAAATATTATAAAAAAAAGGCGTTAATGTCATTTTCTTAAATTACGTTTTACAGATAAAGTCTCCCTATGACAACGATTGATCTATCAACACTTTGTCAAACACATAAACGCGGCAAATGTCGGTTAAATACACCTGAGCAGATATGGCAGCTGTATTCAATGCACGGTTGCATGGTAGGTTTTTAAATGTACAGGATCGTTTCCGATGAGGAAAAAATTGCCTTACACGACATAGTGACACAGCTTTCCTTGAAGTAGATTCAGCTACTGATGCGATATAGTCGCCCCACTTCATGTCAGTACAAAACTTGAGGTCAAGAAATAGTGTATTTCCTTCTAGAATCTATGATCAGCCATCCTGATGGTAAGCAGAAATGGCTCTCTATGGAGGTTATATATATATATATATATATATATATATATATATATATATATATATATATTTCAATTAAAAGGTGCAATTTTAATTTATAAATTCATGAATCATTCATACAAAAAACAAATATAGAGGTTAATGATACCTGATAATGTCTGTAGGAACAGACGAAAGCATGTAAAAAATTTAAAAGACCTTATGCAACTAGAATTTATAAACGGGGATCATATCATTCATATACAGGTTCGGGGTTGATGTATCTTATTTAGATTGTTTGCGACGATGTATTCTCGCCATTTAAATCATTAATCTCTATATTTGTTTTTTGTATGAATGATTCATGAATATATATATATATATATATATATAGGATTGGTGTATAAGGAATAAATTCCAATAACCAACAATTACTATTCTTAAAAGAGTCCTCAATACAGAGTAGAGCGAATATAATTATTCATTCGAAAATTATAACATAAATATGTTATAAAATCATTACAAAAATAGCCATTTTGTTTCAACACCTCTAGTGTCTTATCAAGAGATGATATTGAATGTAGATAAGGTGTTCAGGTTGCAGAGTTAAATGGACGAAATAATCCCTTTTGTTCGTGGTGGTTGCAAAAAAAAAACACCTTATCAGATACATGAGTTAACGACATATGATATGCAGATAACACAGTGTTGATAGCAGACACAAACTGGAAATTGCAAGGAATTCTGCAAAAGGAAGGAAAAGAATGCGAGAAGAAAATAATAAACATCAATTTCAAGAAGACTAGTCCGGTTTGGTTTGGTTTGGTTTGGTTTGGTTTGTTTTATGGCATATCAACCTCAATGTGTCATTTAATGCCGGCAACTTTTTTTTTTTTTGGTAATATTTTTGTTTTGTCAAAAATCCATTTCTGTTAATATTTTTTTTCTCAAAAATGTATAGCTGGTAATATTTTTTTCAAAAACGTATAGCTAGCAACATTATTTTTTCAAAAACCTATTATCAGAGGGCTTTCAGTTGGACGTAGTTTATCGTCTTACCCAGGACGCGGATGTAGTTTATTGTCATACTCTGGAAGAAATCTGGGTTTGGTGGCGTTAAGTATTTGCCCATAGCTGGGACCCCAACAGGCGCCACAACCCCGGGTCAGGGTGGACCCGGGAACCCCCTTAATTAAGAGGCGACACCACTCTCCCCAAAACCTCCTGATCAGAGGCGCCGCTGCCGGATGTAGTCTATCGTCTTACCCAAGACGCGGATGCAGTTTATAAGGACGGGAAAGAAGACTGTATGACTGAATATCAGCAAAAGGAACAGCCCAGCATGCAAGTTACAAATTGGAGATACCAATATCAAACAAGTACAACAATTTAAATATCTCTGAAGTGTTTTAAGAGGGGACTGAAAATGGGTCACTGAAATCCGAAGGCAAATTGGGATAGCGAAAGATTGTGACGTCGTCCCCTGGTCGCAGCGTCAACCGTGTCGTTGTATCCCAGTCTACCACGGCACCAACTGTGACGTCCTACTTTGATTCCCAGTCTGCCTACCCACGTTGTGATTTGATCTAGGCAGAAGAAAGCAATCAGTCATCGGGGCCGTACTGCAAACCGAGTCCAACGGGGGTGATACCACAAAAATACGCATAAAAGGCAATAAAATGAAAACTCAAAAGTTCAAAGTATCAAAGAAAAAGGTAACAGACTTTATGTCTAGTTGTTCGATACATAGGACTGCATCTATCTCCCGACCTGTTCAATGGATTGTGGCACGTCGTTTTCCGCTAGGCAAGTTTTAACACTTCAAGTCGTCTGCTCTCTAAGAAATTGGTGTTTCGGTGGGTCTTTGGACGAAAGTCAAAAGAAAAAATTGTTTCGGTGATCTGGATCTAAGTCGCTCTTCAAAATAATTGTTCTTGTTTTGAAGATGTGGGTCTGGAAAATGTGCGGGAATCTTGGTCAGCTATCTGCGAGGCGTGCCTCAAACGGGTACTGACTCTGGGAATTGCTGGGTCTCGACTCATTTCTGCTCGTTGTGGCTTCGTTTATATGGGCGCCGACCAAAACCGGGGTGGGTTTGTCGGCGCCGGGGGGTTCCTCGATAATTCTAAATACATATCCACCTCTCTGGTTAGGAATTTCCACCTTTTTCCATTTTTAGGAACCTTTCCTCACTCCCACCTTCTCATGATACTTCAGAGGGGCGTGAACTGCCCTCCCCACATCTTCGTGGCAACCTCTCTTACTCATCCTCCATATGGGCGGCAACAGCCTCCCTCGTGCATCACGTGATCACCACTCGACCAATGATGTCTTAGTCGGGCGTGGTCGAAGCTGCGGCTTTGCTTCAGGAAAAAAAAAATCTTGCTTAAAAAAAAAATTATCTCTCTTTTCTTTCCTTTTTCTTCCCCTTAATGGTTTATCATTTCTCCAGCCGCGAGCGGGACAATATGACAATGGCGGACATAACTCTTGTTCTACACGTGGTTTACGTCAGGTGTTTTATCGCTAATTATCAGAATGTGTGGTCTTCTCGACATGGTCTCAAAAAGGAACATCTCCAAAGTTCCAGTCGGTCTGTCGCCTCGAAGAAAGAAAAAAAAAACACATTTATTTTCTTTCGGCACAATTCCTGATAACAAAATTTTATTATCGCAGGCAAAGGATGCTCGTGGGTGTTTTTTTTTAATTTTTCCTATCTGTCTAAGTCTTTTTGTCTGTTTTTCGTCACTTAACGAAACAACATTTTCATTTGAATTTTCCCCCTTTCTCTGGCCAGTCGGTCTGTAGTTGCTAATAAGATGTCTTCCCGTACCAATAGTTTGTTTTCATATCTTTAGATAACACAGCCGATGCCAAAACATATCTGATTCTTTCCTTCTTTCCCTTTCTTTTTACTCAGAATTTCCCTGTCATTGTAATGACACTCTTTCGCCATTTGTTACTTATCAAAATATCCCTTTATCCATTGTCTCTTAGCTGTGTGTGCGTTCTTGCTTAACACTCACGATTCGGTTCTTAGCCTCTCTTTTTCTTCTTTACTTTCTTTTCCTTTTCTGCCTCGTTAAATGGTGCCACAGGTGCCTTTCAAACCCTAAGCAAAGTATTAAGAAACAAAGAAAAATTCGTTTGACACAAAGAAAATAGTTGTGAATTATAAAGCAAAATCAGTCCTCCCATACGACAGTGCAATGCTGGACAATCTCTTCAAAAATGAAGAAAAGAATTGAAGCAATAGAAATGTTGTTCTACAGAAGGATGCTGAGAATATCATTGGTCGTACATTTGAGTAACGACGATGTTTTCAAGAAAATGGAAATTAAAAGGAGACTAAAAAGTTAAAATCAGGAGGAAACAGTTGAAATATATTGGGCGCATAATAATGTAAAAGTGTTTGGAATGTTTGATATTAAGTGTACAAATGAAAGGCAAGAAGGACAGAGAAAAAAACGTACAACCTAACTAGGGTACTTGTGATGGCGGAACAGGATTTAGAAAAGATAAAAAAAAATGATTAAGATCTATAACGGACAGAAAGCTGTGGAGAGTCATGATTGCTAAAGTTCTGAAGGGACGCCAGTAGGTTAATTAGTAGGATTTGTATCAATAAATCATCACTATCTCCAAAAAAAACGACATTATTACGTCATTATTTTTGCACCAACCTAATATATATATATATATATATATATATATATATATATATATATATATATATATATATATATGTAATATTCTGCAATTGATTGATAGGCAGTTAAAATCAATCCGTCCATATGTGTTCCATATGATTTTTTTTTTCAATATTTGCTTTTTGTTCAGTTTTATTTTGCTGTTATTCTTATCGTGTTTTCAATGTTCGCGATTTTCAGTTATGTCACTCCAAGGGCAATAAAGCCCCTAAGACGTGAATTGTTGCCGAGTGTGAGAGAATATGCGAAAAATAAAACATTATTAAGGAACGAGAACAATAAAAATGAACAAGAATTAAGAAGACCGAAGATAACGAGTGACATTACATTTAATTTTTTTAAGTTGAAATTCGATTGGAAACCAAGCTGCTGGAAGAGAGTTTCATAAGCAAGACGTGTCAGAGAAGAAACTCCTAGCATAGAACTTACAGTTGCATCCAGCTATTTCAATTGTAGGATGATGAGACCTTGCCGACAATCTAGTAAAGCGCTTAAATTTGTAGGCTAGGTAAAAAATAACGGGAAATCCCTGTCTACCAGAATATTGATTATTCAGTTATTTTCTCCGATTAATCGATTGCCTAATCTACAGTATTAAATACTAAATCAATAGGACGATACTAAAACCACGTGAAAAAAATCTTACAGCATAATATAGAGGAATGTCTTTTTTTTATCTATTTTATCAAAAGCAAGATAATAAAGACACCAAATTGCAGAGGTGGTTTTACTGGGTGTGACGGGATATAAGAAAAAGAAAAAAAAAACACCATTAAAGAGCAAGAACAATAAAAAAACAGGGATTAAGACGACAGAAAATAACGATTGACATTGCATTTAATTTTTTAAGCTCAAATTTGACTGGAAATCAAGTAGTTCGAAGAGAGGTTCATAAGCGAAACGTGTGAGAGAAGAAACACTTAGTATAGAACTTACGGTTGCATCTAACTATTTCAGCTGTAAGATTACGAGACTTTACCGACAATATACTTCTGTGCTTAAATTTGTAGTCTAGGTATCAGAGAGGAAAGCAATATTTATTTTGAATAATGCAAAAATATGGCACAAGGCCGAAATTCGGGATGGAGGAAGTGTTGTCTTCAATCTGATAATATTAAACGATTGCTGGCCCAAATATACAATCCTTAGCATAACCAAAATACCATCCAAAACAACACATTCTTGCATACCATTTTTACGACAGTCACCTTAATACCTATAGTCTCTATATAGTCCTAACTAGTTCTCATATGTAAAATTTATCTGTATAGAGGCTATTAGAATAGCAACAATTTAACATGAAAACCCAGTAGAATAGAGTAAATCTCAAAAATAATTACCCTGAAAATGTTTATAGTAAATACACAGGTAAGTTCCGTTATGATGATGCAAAAATGGCTGAAGCCGAGATGCCAGGTCAGTACCAATAGAACTACAATTACTTATTTGTCTTTTATATAAATCTGTCTGCCATGTTGTCAAAATACCATAGTGTTTTCAATTTTCTCTGTTTTTGCTGTTTTTTGTTTTGTTTTGTTTTATTTTTGTTTTGTTTTGTTTTATTTATTTATTTATTTATTTTTTGTTTTTTCGTTTCGTTTTTGGTTTAGGCTGTTTGGTCGGTTCAAGAAAAAGTGACTTTCGAAGTTTGTAGCGCTGTTGTATTTGCAAAGATGACTTCAGACTAGTTATTTATAAGTGAGAATTTGGAACCAAAATCGTAATCAATAGGATTGTCCGTTGGAAGCTGAAGAATTCGCAGAAGAAAAAGAAAATAAGTGAAAACAAAAAAAATAAAATCTCAGAAATTCTATGAAGTAGAGATTTATTGGAAATCTTCAACGTTAGCTGTAACTTTTCCGACTCAGTACCCGGAAACATTTCCATGAGTGAACAGAATGGTATCAGACTGAATGTTTTTACCTATTTTTATTTTTTTTATTTTTTTTATTTTTTTTTATTTTTTACCTGCGTTTTCAAATTCATTTGATGGCATGGTGGGCAATTCTTTTGCCACTACTTAAATTGACTGATCCGTTTGTAAGAAAAAAAAAATGCAGGACGAATTATTTATGGAAATAAATTTTGTAGATTAGCATTCAGCAGAACTTGCTCAAGCGACGACAAAATCCGAAATAATTGATTTTTTTGTCATTTCAGAAAGAGGTTCATGTTCATGATACAGATGCGATGGAATCGATCTCTGACTTCGTAAAGAGGTATCTGTACTTGGTTATTATCTAAAAATGTCAGTTTTGGAAAACTGATTATATAATAGGTAAGTATCTCCACGTCGTCCTTCTCAACACGCAAAAGACACACACACACATTCACAGATATATATGTATATATATATATATATATATTATTAATTTATTATTTAATTTATTGTAATGTACTTCTAAACTCTGATGATGGCTTATGCAAGCCGAAAGCTTAGACAGGATTAACAATAAAAACATGTATCAACATAGTGCTTTTCTTTTGTGTTTTAGTGATAATGCTAAAAAGCTTATTCGACAATATGAAAGGAATTTACTTAAAATAAATACACAAAACTCGTCTATATTATTTAACGAAACACACACACACACACACATATATATATATATATATATATATATATGTGTGTGTGTGTGTGTGTGTGTGTGTGTGTGTGTTTCGTTAAATAATATATATATATATGTGTGTGTGTGTGTGTGTGTGTGTGTGTGTGTGTGTGTGTGTGTGCGTGTGTGTGTGTGTGTACATTAACGTTTTGGGTGCAACCTAAGTTTCATTGTTTTACCAACTCATCAGGCACGAAATATTACTTATCATAAGTAATATTTCTTATTATTACTTATCATTAATAATATTTCGTGTCTAATGTGTTGGTAAAACAACGAGACTTAATTTGCACCCCAAATGTAGGTATATGTCTATATATTGATATATATTTCTGGGTTACTGAATGGGGAATAACCAAAACGGAGGTTGGAAATGAAATAGTAATCTTTATAGCATCAACAAAATACTGTACTCGCCAGCGGCGTCAAGTAGGTAAACCACTGCTAGTAGTGGACTACTTTGACAGCATAATGACCCTATTTACAATTGTGTCCCACGTATTTATCAACATTGAGAAATATCCATTGGTGTTCATAGGTAAGATATATAACAAATCTTTAACTTTGTCTAACCACATTGAGCACAGTTAGATTTACATCCTAAAGGAAATTTAGTAAATATTTATTTGGTTACTTGTGTATACCCGCTAACACCCGCATATACGGTTGCTAATATCTAATTATTTGATTTACCCATCTCTATACCTATATATATATATATATATATATATATATATATATATATATATATATATATATATAATATAAAAGTGAACATTGAAGTCAACACTCAGAGGCGACAGGCTGTTTCATGCTAGATGCAATCGTCAGGCCGCAAATGTTGGAATTTTCCTCGATTATTTATATATATGGTCAGTGGTGCATTGTGGGTAATTTATTCTGGCGGTTATTAGCTTGGTGCACAAATAATGTCGTTTTCTAACATATGATACTGTGTGAGAAAACGACATTATTTTTCCACCAACCTAATATTATTGCGGGAGTTGCTTGCTTGTTTATTTATTTATTTGTTCGGGTTAATTTATTTTCCTTGTTTGTCATTTTCATTTTATATTATTTATTCTTTCATTTTTGATGTTTTATTAACGTAGTAAGAAGAAACTGAGGGGAGGATTTGCTTAGGTCGCTTATTTAATAGTTTGTTTTGGTCTGGGAAGATAAAGCTTTTTATTCGTCCAATGTTTAGATTGCTTGCCATAGCCTATTCTGTTAATTTGGCGGCTGGATAGTTTTTACTTTATTTATTTATTTATTTGAGTTGATTATTTGTTTTTGCTTATTTATGCCTATTTTTATTAGTTTTAATGGTTGTTTTAGCGGGAGCGATTTGTTAGTTTTTTTCTATATAAACATATGTACGCAAATCCTTCATTTTTTAAAATATTAACTTTAAAGTTTAAAGAGTTTCATGTGTATACTATCGTCAGGTACTAATATTTAAAATGTTTTAATCCGGTTGGTTTCAGCAGAGCAACGCTATATAGTATATTAATTCAACATTTAAAATTATTATAATTTAATATTGGTTTATAAATGCAAGATATAATGCGTGAGTAAGAAAATAACGTAAAATAAAATAAAATAGAACAATAATAAAGTAAAAAAAAAATCCGTTAAAATATAAATGATCAAGCAACGATATAAATGATCAAGGGAGGCAACTTTACGCATATTAGGATCGTAATGAAGAACAAAAATAAGGAAAATAGAAAAGAGGAAGAGAAAGACAAAAGGAAGAAAAGATAGAATACGTATGATATGTCCCGGAAAGGGATATATTTGTTCCAAGTAGCTAAGTGGTTTTGGCTAATGCAACAGATTAATACATTCTATCAGGTAACCGTAATCGACTGGTACTCGTCGTAGTCGTAGTTAATAGGTGTAGGCAATAAGCGTAGACCAATAGGATAGCCAATGACGTAGTCCAATAGGGATCGTCCTGTACCTCTACATCAGCCCTTATTTATGTCTGACACCAGCCAATCATATTTTTGTGAGGGGGAACATAGGTGTATGCATAATCATTACATCAAGACATAAAATGAAGAAAAGAAAAATATGAATAAAAAACCCGATATGTTTTTGTTGTTTTTTTTTTTTTTTTACAAAAACTGAGTCTTGTGGAAACAACCCTATATTGTAAATTAAGTCAACGTGTAACATTAATTATGTGAATTATTAATATATTATATAACGTGTAATATTATTATATATTATATTATTAAAAGTATAATCTAATTTTGGGAGATAAATGCAAAATTATAGATTAAACAATAAATTATATAAATATAGGTTAATTATAGTATGTAATTTAGTAAATACAGGGTGACCCCAAAAAACGGGAACTATTTAACAATCCAATAAAACCAAGAGTGATGGAAGAAAAAATATTTTATTCATAGTAATTGAAATCTTAAAACATGCCATTTAAGAAACAATGATGGAATTTTCATTTATTAAAAATTACATCCTGTAGATGGCGTCCTCCTGTACGAATGCATTCTTGAAATCTGCTGTTGAGATTCCTCATTGACTGCTGCAACATCTTATCTGGGATACTGTGAATGTCATATTGAATTCAAAATTTTATATGCTCAAGGTAACTTTGTTGCCACTTGCTCTTGGCTGAAGTATAGAAAGATCCATTAAATTGGAATTTGACTATGGTCCATAAAAAAGGGAATGAAGAAAGGTTACAATCTTCTAGAAATTGCTTAATATTTTTAAAAAAAATATATTCATAAAAATTCCCACATATTTTCTGAAAGAGCTTCGTCTCTGTTCTTCTAGAAATTGCTTAATATTAAAAAGTATATTCCCAAAAATGTGAATTATTTAACACGTCCAACCTAAAACAGTGCAAAAATTCGCACCTCTGCTCAGCGCTCTACGTAAATTTCAATCTGCTTTCCAGCGTGTCTTCGGGGAATGCGCAGCGTTGCATTTTTCGTCAAGACATGCATTGTGGTTATTTAAATATGTTGGTACCAAAGAATATAATAATAATAATAATAATAATAATAATAATAATAATAATAATAATAATAATAATAATAATAATAATAATAATATAAATCAGTCAAATTGTTACAGATATAAAAATCTTAATATTACGATATATTTAAAAAAAGAATAGGTTACAATCTTTTGAATTAGTAAAAGGAGTATTTTCTTGCTGTCATTAAAACCGAGGTATAAAAAGAATGGCTGAAACAAGACGTTGAACATTGAAGAGATTTATCAATGTAAAACATACAACAACGATATTTTTCAAGAAAATTCACGGTTAATAATGACTTTAAAATTTTCGGTATACATGATTATGAGCGAAGACATTTTAAGAGGATGGAAAAATAATAATAGAATACAGGTTTAAAATGATATTTTAATGAGGCAGTGTAGGAATAAAAAACAACAATAATACGATGGAATAAAACTAGTAATAAAATAATAATAATAATGAAGAGTGTATAGAGCCAGAATGTTGGGATAAAAAGCAACAATAATAAGATGGAATAAAACTAGTAATAAAATAATAGTAATAATGAAGAGTGTATAGAGCCAGAGTGTTGGGATGAAAAGCAACAATAATAAGATGGAATAAAACTAGTAATAAAATAATAGTAATAATGAAGAGTGTATAGAGCCAGAGTGTTGGGATAAAAAGCAACAATAATAAGATGGTATAAAACTAGTAATAAAATAATAGTAATAATGAAGAGTGTATAGAGCCAGAATGTTGGGATAAAAAGCAACAATAATAAGATGGAATAAAACTATTAATAAAATAATAGTAATAATGAAGAGTGTATAGAGCCAGAATGTTGGGATAAAAAGCAACAATAATAAGATGGAATAAAACTAGTAATAAAATAATAGTAATAATGAAGAGTGTATAGAGCCAGAATGTTGGGATAAAAAGCAACAATAATAAGATGGAATAAAACTAGTAATAAAATAATAGTAATAATGAAGAGTGTATAGAGCCAGAATGTTGGGATAAAAAGCAACAATAATAAGATGGAATAAAACTAGTAATAAAATAATAGTAATAATGAAGAGTGTATAGAGCCAGAGTGTTGGGATAAAAAGCAACAATAATAAGATGGTATAAAACTAGTAATAAAATAATAGTAATAATGAAGAGTGTATAGAGCCAGAATGTTGGGATAAAAAGCAACAATAATAAGATGGAATAAAACTAGTAATAAAATAATAGTAATAATGAAGAGTGTATAGAGCCAGAGTGTTGGGATAAAAAGCAACAATAATAAGATGGTATAAAACTAGTAATAAAATAATAGTAATAATGAAGAGTGTATAGAGCCAGAGTGTTGGGATAAAAAGCAACAATAATAAGATGGTATAAAACTAGTAATAAAATAATAGTAATAATGAAGAGTGTATAGAGCCAGAGTGTTGGGATAAAAAGCAACAATAATAAGATGGTATAAAACTAGTAATAAAATAATAGTAATAATGAAGAGTGTATAGACCCAGAGTGTTGGGATAAAAAGCAACAATAATAAGATGGAATAAAACTAGTAATAAAATAATAGTAATAATGAAGAGAGTATAGAGCCAGAGTGTTGGGATAAAAAGCAACAATAATAATATGGAATAAAACTAGTAATAAAATAATAGTAATAATGAAGAGTGTATAGACCCAGAGTGTTGGGATAAAAAGCAACAATAATAAGATGGAATAAAACTAGTAATAAAATAATAGTAATAATGAAGAGAGTATAGAGCCAGAGTGTTGGGATAAAAAGTAATAATAATAAGATGGTATAAAACTAGTAATAAAATAATAGTAATAATGAAGAGTGTATAGAGCCAGAGTGTTGGGATAAAAAGCAACAATAATAAGATGGAATAAAACTAGTAATAAAATAATAGTAATAATGAAGAGTGTATAGAGCCAGAGTGTTGGGATAAAAAGCAACAATAATAAGATGGAATAAAACTAGTAATAAAATAATAGTAATAATGAAGAGTGTATAGAGCCAGAGTGTTTAGGTATAAAGCAACCATAATAAGATGGAATAAAACTAGTAACAAAATAATAGTAATAATGTACCTTCTCCGCAGTTTTGATTTCAGAGCTCTCACTTTTCAGGAAAATGGCAGTCCTGATACTGCACTGTTTCGTTTTTAGACATTTACTGTTAATTAGCATTAATGGAGTGTTTTCCCGCTGCCATCTTTATGGTTTGTATTTCAGAATTTTTCTTCTCTAAGATGTGTTAACGCTTAAGTCGAGCGAACCTTGTTATGGGCTCTTGAAAAATAGTTAACGCTGCTATAACTCTAAACCATCTTCTAAACTTCAACTTAAAATAATAATAATTACTTCTTCACGTTTTACTCTCCCGTCTCTCATCAATAATCCCTAGCTTTGTTGGATAAAACCAACCCTACATGTCATCTGGTTTTCTTCACCCTACTCGGTTGGGGTCGGTGTGTCGTCTTGATAGAGTTGATTTCCTGTTTCCCCCAAAACTTATATTTAAATTGACGTTGAAGTCTAGTGTGGACCCAGTGTACGTTGTGTAACACAGAAATCTTTGCGTAACTCTTGCTGATAGCCGTGGCAATTTCTTTCTTTGGATTCATGAACTACGTCGTTAGTTGGGGCTAGAATAAGAACTCCTTCAGTAAAATAACAAATGCTGCTGAAGTCTCTCACAACAGGATTATTTTAAATAAAAAAAAATGGTGAAAAATATCTCTATTAATAAGTGAATGATTAAGTTCCCCCCTTGCTGGATGGTGATTTGAGAAACCTAGCAGTAATCTCTATAAAATACTGGAAGCAAAACTATTTGTCTTGCGTATATTTGTGTGTTCACCCCAGCCACTGGTGTGTACTTGTGAACCGGCAACACTGTTAATAGAGACATGGCTCTTCGTTTGTTTAATAAATTTCTGCCTTCTCTTTCAGTAAGGATGATGTTGTTTTGAGTGGACAGCACCAATGTAAACAAATCACAAATTTGCGATTTAAGCATAATTCTGATATTCTTATTTTGTTTGGAAGTATTTGGTTCACATTTTCTCTAAGAATATACGCGTTTTGGACGGATATTATGAATATAAACAAAACCCGAATATGAATTCTCAGGAACAAAATTGCGGACAACACATTAACAATGTCTATTTCTTATTGGGATTTGGATTTGCCCACTTTTATTTGGTTCTATTTTCTTTGAAACCGCTCTTAAATTTATTTCATATTTTATTTACTTATTACATATTTTTATTGAAGCATTCACCTTTCCCTTTTGAGAATGTTAATAATTATAGTAGAGCCCCCTGACAATTGGACTACGAAGTTCTTCCGGATATGAGGAATTGGTTACAAAGTCCGGATATGAGGGATTCCGGATATGAGAGATTCCGGATATGAGGGACACTAAAACGAACAAGCTGATCGCCGATGTTTCTTTATACAGTAGAATCCCTGACAGCCGAACTAAGAAGGTCTTCCGGATATGAGGAATTGGTTACAATGTCCGGATATGAGGGATTATATTTAGATTAAAATAAAAGAACTGAAATCAGGTTTAACATTTATTTTCAATGTTTTATAGTAAACAAAATAAGCTAATGGCGAGTGAAATATAACGGAATTGATTTTAAGGAAAAAGAAATAAATTATGTAATGTTAATGAAAATTCATTAAATTAAATATGCCACGTATGCAAAACAAATAATGTAACGAGGATTTTTTTAATCACTGTTCCATGATGATTCTTTCTCTTCTAAGGTCATGCTCAACTTTTTCCGCATTTCGTTTTGCTTTTGTTGTTGAATTTTTTAAACGACAGACACTTTTTAATTTAGCGTGCGTTATTGCAATCGTCATAGGTGAATGCTGGCTTTCTTTCCATAAAACTGACAAGCTTTTCAATAGCTTTTTTTCAATTTCAGTCCAAGTTTCATCACAATCATATTTTTCATTTCCTTGTTCATTGTGACAGTGTGAACGCTGGAGAACAGTTTCTTTGGAACATTTTATATCATACAATGTTGACTTTCCTATGTTGAACTCAGTCATTAGTTACAATGAACTTTCACCAGCGTCTTGTCTGTTTAAAATTTCCACTTTTTGCGATAACTCCAAAGTTGTTCTTTTCCTCTTATGCCCATCATCTTTTGCACCAATACAAGCCATTAGGGTGAAATAAGCAGAAGCAATTATCCGAAGTAAATTTCCTGAAAAACAGAAATTTCAAGTTAGTTACATATCACCCAAATTGTTTAAATATAAACATCAAAATCGTCTCCGGATATGAGGGATTCCGGATATGAGGGTTTCCGGATATGAGGGATTCCGGATATGAGGGAATCCGGATATGAGTTATTCCGGGTAAGAGACATCATCCAGAGACGTCATGCAATTTAACGTAGAATAGGGCCAGTGCCCTGTTACAGACGCAGACAATCTTTAGGATTTGTATATATATATATATTTTTCTAAAATGCTATATCACTTCAAGACGTGAGCTAATATTACACATCTGCTGATCTATTTTCTTTCTTTTATCATTCTTGGAAACACCGTGGAGTGATGTCTTTTTGGATTTCACCATTGTTTGAAGTTCAGAGATTTCTTTCTCTTAGACTAGTTGACATCTAACGCTATAGATTCCTGTTTACCTTTTTATAGAACCCAAATTTGTAGACGTATTTCGTATCCTTGATCGCCCGCAAAATCCCATACATTAGTGGGAAGTATAGTGGAGTGGATTCTCGTTGCCTTATCCATGGTCTGGAATTCAGTTTTTTTTTAGACGGCTTGTCGTCCAAGGCACGAAATCTTAGTTTATCACTCAATCTTCGGAAAGAAAATGGAGTGATTTTCCCTTTCCTTCTCCCAAGTTATAATTTCAGTAGCTGGCTTTCGCTCAAGATAACCATGGTACTCCACATATTCCTGACAGGTGCTACCACCCTGGATTAGGGTGGACCTGGGAGCATCAGCAATTAAGAGGTTGTTCCACGCTCTTCAAAACCTCCTGATCAGAAGCCTTGCTGTTGGATGTATTTTATCGTCGTACCTAGGATTCGGAAGTAGTTTTTCTTCATACCCAAGACTCGGGTGTAATTTATCGTCATACCCAAGAGGAGATATCTCGGTCGTTTCATACAGTGAAAGCGGAATAGTCCATTTTTATATGAGGTATTTGCAGGGTGTAACAATCATAAATATGAATGCTAGTCGTTATTTTAAGAAGTATGGGGATACAAATGAAATGATTTGAAATTGACAACTTTTTCATTTCATTAAAACAGCCGTGAAACACTTCTACATCTCCTTCCTTCTTTTTTTCTTCCTTTCTTTCTTTCTTTCATTCATTTTCTCACTGAAACCAAGTAGCGACTGTCCCCTCTTTCCACGCCATCAAAACGGAATAGTCCATTATTTATGAGGTATTGACAGGAAATGTTAAACATTCTTTCTTTCTTTCTTCCTTTCTTTCTTTTTTCTCACTGAAAGCAAGTAGCGTCTTTTCCTCTTCTTTTCACGCAATCAAAACGGAATAGGTCTTTGTTTATGAAGTATTGACAGGAGACGTTAAACCCTTCTATCTTTATTTCTTTCTTGCCGAATCCCCGCTTCATGCACATTTCTTTTAGGGTCATGGTTAGTTCTATGACAATAAAATATCCGTAGAAATTCCCCTACCGCATCGTAAAATATTTGAGCTTAACAACTTTAACAAAACATTGCAATAACAATAATAAATATGAAGGCTGATCGTTATCTTAAGAAGTAAGGCGGTACAAATGAAAAGATTTGAAATTGGCACTTTTCCATTTCACTGAAGCAGTCATTAAAATTCGCTTCTTTCCTTCATTTTGGTACTGAAACAATGTAGCGTCTCTGATACGTCTGTCGTTTGGTTTGGTTTACGGCATATCAACACCCCGATGGGTTGTTTAATATAATTTTTATTGCTGGTATCAAAACCTATTTTTATACTTTCATATTGTTTGACCTCTTTCTTTTTTAAGGGGGTAACTATTTGTCCGTAACGAGGACCCTAACTGGCGCTGCCTACCCAGGTCAGGGTTTACCTGGAAACATCCCCAATTAAGAGGGGGTTTCATGATCCTCAAAACCTCCCGGTCAGAGGCCTTGCTGTTGGATGTACTTTATCATCTTACCCAGGACGAAATATGTCTGTCGTTTCACACATTGAAAGCAGAATAGTCCATTATTAATGAGGTATTTGCAGGGCGCAATGGTCGTGCGAACTAAGGAACTAACAAAGAGAGGGACAAGAAGCAGAAAATATTGTTAATGCTTCAATTCATGTTTCTAACCAAAAATTTAGAGAAAACATAAATTTGTTTTCTGTCTGAATTTTTGGGATGTGGATATATTTTCATTTACACTAATGTTCACATCTTGCTCATAATAATAAAAATAAATCTAGTAGGTCGAATGTCAATAGTATCCATAATGTCTTGCTCTGTTTATGAAAGTAAAATTTGTTTATACAATTAGATATTCAAGTTTCTTACACGAATAATACAGATATTGATTTTTACATAAATAATCCTGTAATTTCTTGAGTAGTTTTCTAACAACACTGCCAGACAGTGTTACTTAAGATTTAGGTTTTTACAATTCCTCTCGCTTGTTTTTTAAATCTGAAATTTAAATGTGTTAAGCAATGCATATATATATATATATATATATATATATATATATATATATATATATATATATATATATATATATATATATATATGTTTGGTGGTACAAAATTTTATCACTGCCATGAACAGACAAAAATTAGTTTTATTACTATAACTTATGATAATAAAAATGAAAAACCGGTTTCGTACCTCGCTTAACAGAGCTAAATCGAGGTAAATAGAATAAATTATATAATAAAAAAACAAAATACACAATGGACAAAGTTTATTGGTGGGAAGAAAAAACACACCATATCATAATAGTTCATTAATTTATTTCTTTAAATGTAGTTGCAGTTCACGCTACATAGGGAGAACGACTCAAAGGCTAGATGCTAGAATAAAACAACACGTTCCAGCGAAAATCCGAAACCGGAAGTACACTCCCACATACATAAGGGTCTTCCATAGCAGATCACCTTATAAATAGCTATAATTGTGGTGTTAGTTTTTAGTGGTGACGCTTTTACCATCCTTAGCAAGTCCCACTCAAATTATCACCTAAAAAGTGTTGGAGGCCATCTATATTCTATCATTAAAGCCTTCTCTTTGTAAACAGAAGGACTTTATATTAGGCTTCCAACTAATTTGAATATTTTTTGTTTTTCTCTCCCCACAATACACTTTGTCAATTGTTTATATATATATATATATATATATATATATATATATATATATATAATTTACCGCAATTTAGCTAGGTTAGCTAGCCCGGTTTTTTTTTTTATTTTGACTTTTTATTATCATGACTGGTAATAATAAAACTAATTTTTGTCTCTTCATGACAGTGGTTTTATTTCATATATATATATATATATATATATATATATATATATATATATATATATATATATATATATATATATATATATATATATATATATATATATATATATATATATATATATATATGAAATAAAATTATAAAACTTAATATTACGAGACATATGAAAAACGGGCGAAGCAACCGGTTTCGCTCCCACTCTTCAGGCTTCGACAGGAGATTTAATTTAAAATTAAAACAGAAAAATGTACAATAAAAGGAAGTTGTGGGAGGAAAAGAAAATTATTTTTTTATTTTTATTTTTTATATTTGAAGAGCGGGAGCGGAATTGGTTGCTTCGCCCGTTTTTAATATGTCTCGTAATATTAAGTTTTATACTTTTATTTCGACCATTAAATTTTGTACCTACAAAAATATCTTTAAATATATATATATATATATATATATATATATATATATATATATATATATATATATATATATATATTATATGCGGTTTAACATGCCTGGGAAGTATAGCGGAGTGGTTTATCATGATATCATTTGTTAGCAGGGTAAACAGTGTAATGCCTTTTCTTTTCTTTTTTTTCTTGAAGCCATTTTTTTTTTTGCGAGAGTGAACGCAATAGGCTAACTTGGGATTTCAGTTCGAGTCCTGATTCTGTTTTTTGCAACTCTATTCCGGTAACTAACGAGGGTAAAGTTTAAAAAGCTCGGATATTTCATCTTTTAAGCAGAACACTTTATCCTGTAACTCATATTGGAATAATGTTTCCATTTAATCAAAATCGCTTGACCGGAAACAATTGGATGACGGAATTGTTACGATCACCAATATCTGTACAGGAAAACCTTTTGACTTTTTGATTAAAATATATATTGTTCACAATAAACTAAAAACTTTTAAAAAAAAAAAAAAAAATAGAACGAAATAAAACAAATTCGTCATCTGTTTATCAGGTGTAATAGAAAAATTGTTAAAATCGGAAAATCCATCCCCAAAAATGTTTACTATCTAAAAACCTCTAAAATAATTAAGTTTCCTTTTTCCGCGTTTTCAGATAAGACATTTACCCAAGGACGCATGACACGGTAGATAAAGGCCTTAGTTAGATCTAGTGATCGGACCCAAAGAGTGTGAGTTCAATACCTGGTTACAGCAGTGGAGAACTTGGAGAGGTTGATTAACAGGAGATAATTGACATCCATTAGACATGGCACGTGAAACTAGAACAATCTTCCCCAGGATCAGGGATCAGTTCGACATTCCAACCACCTGAAGAAAGCCGGAGCGTACAACGGCCGAAATATTGTAATAAATATGGCGACAAGATGAGGACAATAGTCCGAATAATGTAAATAGTGTACATAATACACCATCTCAGAAATATAGACAGATACTAAACGGCCGAAACGTTGTAATAAATATGGCGACAAAGATGAGGACAATAGCCCGAATAATGTAAATAATGTGCATAATACCTCATCTCAGAAATTTAGACCGATACTGAATGGTCGAAACGTTGTGATCAATATGACGACAAAGATGAGGACAATAGCCCGAATAATGTAAATAATGTGCCTAATACCTCATCTCAGAAATTTAGACAGATACTGAACGGTCGAAACGTTGTGATAAATATGGCGACAAAGATGAGAAAAATAGTTCGAATAATATCAGTTATGTATATAACATTTCATTTCATAATATAGACTGAACGGCTAAAACGTTGTGATAAATATGGCAACAAAGATGAGGATAATAGTCCGAATATTGTTAATAATGTACATTTAGCCATCTTGACACCATTTGTTGTAAGAATCAATGAAAAACACTTTGAGTTATTCAGCAAAAAAGAGAGCAGGTTAAAATTGTTTTGTGTCAGACCCACTGTCTTACCAAATAAGCAATGGTGAGACGCAAAATATTATTCAGGCGTTTAGTAATGGTTGCAATATTCATACTCTGGCTTCTATCTTCAAAGTCCATTCAAGAACCAGAATGGAATAAATTTAAAATAGAAGGAACAGTGGAGAGGAAAACTGGATCAGAATGTTGCAACAGCAAGAGGCATCATCGTTTCAACTTACAGCTAAAAATATCAATCAGATAAGATCCACCACACTTCATTATAAGTTTAGCAAATCAAAGAGACATTTCTATGACAGTCGAAAGAGCAGTGAAAAAAGACTTTGAAATGAAATCTTACGTGAAACCTGTGAGGCATCTTGTTACTCCCTGGCAGAAAGTTAGAAATTTGTAGAGGGCGAAGATCATCTTGAATAAGTTGGAAAATGATCCTGAAATATATATATATATATATATATATATATATATATATATATATGTGTATGTGTGTGTGTGTGTGTGTGTGTGTGTGTGTGTGTGTGTGTGTGTGTGTGTGAACTTTATTTCATTACTTCATGAGATTCCAATCCTAATCTAAGATTAAATAGTGATAAACATGTCATTTTCATTTTTAATCGATTTCATCACGATTCTTCTATTAAGCTTCGGCAATAATTACACATTCTTTTGGCAAAAGAGTCCAATAGTGTTATAAAAAAAAAAACCTCGCAGAATCCCAAAACTAAATCTAAAAATTGGACAAATTTGCTGTTACACGATTTGGACAATTTTGCTGTTACACGATTTGGACAATTTTGCTGTTACACGATTTGGACAATTTTGCTGTTACCCCTGATATAACATTGTGTGACCTTCCTTTGTCCATCCGTCCGTCTGTCCCAACCTCTAAAATAGCCATACGTTGACCTATCGAATCCAAATTTAGGGAAGAAGTGCAAACAGGTAAGGGATACAAAATACAGTTAGTTTTACCGAGGTAGATTTGATTCAATCATCTTTTTTGAAAAAAACTTTTTTTTTTATTTAAAATACAAAATACTCCCACTATTTTAAAAACAATTTAATGACTAAAGTAAAAAATATTTATTTAATGAAAATGCAATAGTGTTTATTTATTAATTTTTTTCTTTGCATATCTTTTCTTTACGATTTTATATATTACATATAGAACGATCCAGTTTCCAGTTCACTCTGTATTTGGGAAAACTATAAACAAATCACAAGGCCAAATGCTTCAAAATGTTGATATTTGGCCCCAGAAAGAAATATTTATGCATGGAGAGTTGTATGTTGCATGCTGAAGAGTAATAATTCCCAATAATTTATTCTTCGGTGTTAAGGAGAAAAAAAGAATGTTTCTTAAAAAAATATAGTTTATTATGAAGTCCTATAAAATTTAATGACATTAAATAAATTATCAATCAGCAAAAAAGGGTTTTTGTGAAAGTATTTTTTTCCAAAGAAATCAGATTATTCAAATATCATTGCTTTGCAAAATTGAATGAAACGTTGAGTTTCTAATCTTGAACAAGAATATTGTGCGAATCGAAACACGCGTCAGCGCCTTCTCAAAAATTCTAGTATATTATATTATAATGTTATATTATATTATATTATATAAACTGAAACTTTCGTAAGAGACATTAGGCTAGTCGACTTAAGAACGGATCCCTTATTTTTTCTTGGCTTAAAAAATATCTTTACCACAGATAAATACCGACTCAGAAATAGGTGGTATGATATAAGACGGAAGATATATATTTTTATTATAAGTTCATGAAATAAGTTTAACCATGTTTCGAAATCAATAATAAAAAACCCCAGAATTCCGAAACTAGCTTCTGTATCTTAAAACAATATATATATATATATATATATATATATATATATATATATATATATATATATATATATATATATATAAATATATATATGTGTGTGTATGTGTGTGTGCATATATATATATATATATATATATATATATATATATATGCGTATGCTTGTGTAATAAATCTGGAGTAAAAACAGTTTTTGAATAGACGTAAATATACATTTTCACAGAGAGAAAACTTTCACAACTGAAAATGGATACTGAATAACCCCAAAAAATAGACGTCAATTGAAAAAATAAAGGACATTGCGTAATATGAAATAAAACATGCAATGCTACAGAGTAAAAAGAAAGATCTGTCGTCTTCAATTGCAAATATTCAAAACAAAAAAGATTATGCCAAATACATCAGTAAAATTTATTTTCTGTTTTATATATATATATATATAAAATGAATATTAAACTCAACACTTAAAGGCGACAGTCTGTTTCATGCTAGACGCCATCGTCGGACCTGACGACTGCGTCTAACATGAAACTATTCGTCTCCTCTAAGTGTTGACTTCAATTTTATATTTACACACGCTCTCTGATATTGAGCACTTTATCCCATAAATATAGCACACCTTAAGACTATATTTCTTCATATATATATATATATATATATATATATATATATATATATATATATATATATATATATATATATATATAGTAAAGCTAGGCAATCGGTTGGTATATAAACCAAGTGGATCCTAGTAATATAAAATATTAAAATTGATTCACAAAAAGAGCTCAATGTATTTATTATTACAGAGGAAATAATTGAGACACAATAAAATCCAAAAGCACCTCATATGGGGAATAAGCTTATTTCCTCAGACGAAAATATATGTCGCCTCTTCTATATATATGAAAATGGCTAAATGTATAGCCGAAAGCGCTCTGAAAAAGGAACATTCGGACAGTTTTTATATAATTTATCATTTGAAAAGACAAAAATTATTAGATCACATGGGAAATTGTATATAACGAAATCTATATCAAAGCACTTTGTCTGTCGTATTCAATGAAATGTGCATGAAAGAAGGATTGCTGCCTAAATACACAAATACGTATATATATATATATATATATATATATATATATATATATATATGAAGAAATATAGTCTTAAGGTGTGCTATATTAATGGGATAATATGCTCAATATCGGAGATAGAGCGTGTGTAAATCTAAAAGTGAACATCAGTGGCCTGACGATTGCGTCTGGCATGAAATATATATATATATATATATATATATATATATATATATATATATATATATATATATATATATATATATAAACAGACCTCTTTAAGGTTCCATGTAATAAATTATTTCACCACAGCCCTTTTAAAAAGACTGCGGATCATCAGACTTTACTTCCAAACAAAAAATGAAAAGAAAATGTACACATTTTTGACGGGCCGTATTAAACATATGTAATTTAACGAAGTGAAGGGGGAGAGAGAGAAGACATGAGTGAGTTAGCAGATATTAGTTTACCCATACGATTACCTAGTTTTTCATAATCTATATATATATATGATAAAAATGTATACGCACATATACTTACACATCTATTGTGCACCTCGAGGTGGTGTAATGGTTACCAAACTTGTCTCTTTGAAACAATTACGACTGAGTATGTGAGTTCGATCCTCATTGGGTGCTCCTTACTTTCGGCCTTGGAAAATCCCCTTGGGCACCTCCACGTGGTATAATGGTTCGAAAGCTTGTTTTACTCCGATCAATTACGGCTGAGTAGTGAGTTCGATTCTCACTGGATGAACATTTGCTCTACTTTAGGCCTTGTGTCATATCTAAGCTATATTTGTAAAGTCTCTATACTAACACGTACATATACTTTTTTTCACAGGTGAATTAAAACAGTGCTCAATGTTATATAACAGAGCTATTAAGTATATATTACTGAATATGCATAATATCCTACGTCGATACCACGACCCGTAGTTTCGTGCAAACACGCAGTCATAAAGCCTAACGGTCAGTGAGTATTTCGTGCCTGAAGATTGCGTATTTGCATGAAACTCCGTGTCGTACTATCTACGTAAGATAGATATATATATATATATATATATATATATATATATATATATATATATATATATATAGTTCACTGCAAACAGAAAATTATTATTTTTCTCCTGATGATGGCCGAAACTAGTCGAGGAATCTAAATGAATTTATGATAATAAAAACGAAAGAATATTAATATACAACTCAGTCTGTTTTAAGATTTTAAGATTTTTTATTGTTCAATATATATATATATATATATATATATATATATATATATATATATATATATATATATATATCTGTAGTTCACTGCTACAAGCAAGCAGAAAATTATTATTTTTCTCCTGATGATGGCCATGTTGGCCGAAACTAGTCGAGAAATCTAAACGAAATAATAATAAAAACGATAAAATATTAATATACAACCCAGTGTGTCTGAAGATTTTAATCATTTACTTTTTAATATTTTTTATTGTTCATTATATATATATATAATTCTATGACGTGAAGGGCTTCTTGGATTTTAATCATTTCACCCCAAACAAGGTGATAAGGCAACTAAGATGCACGGAGCTTACTGACAGCGAAAAATAATGGGAAGCATTTAGTGAGGAGAAAGGGCAATAAAAGAACAGACTTCAGAAAGATTACGATTGACCTTGCATTTAAATTTTTGCGAGGAAGGAAGAAATCGGAAGACACTAAAAAATTGCGATAAAGGAAACTACTAGAATAGAACCTGCGGTTTCATCTCCCCATTTCAAGAGTAAAAGGTTAAGTCCTAGTTGCCAATTTAGTACAAGATCTAAAACCTATGCGGTCAGCATACTAAGGAAGAGAACTAGTTCGAACAGTTGGAAAATATCTATAAAAAAGACAGAGGGAAGTCGCGGTGAGGCCGTGTTAAACGGACAGAAGCCGAGATGCCAGGCCAGGACCAGTAATATTGCAGACCCTTCTTTAGATGCCTATTCGATTTGGGCTCTGTCCTTAAGAAATCCTGCGTCATGAAAAAAGATGTTCCTTTTGTTTTCCTTTTAAGCGGAAATTAATACATAAATGATTTCGGAATGCACATTCGACTTCTTCAGGACATGGGTGATCACGGCTCTCCACAACTTCCTAGTCTTTATAGCCATTCGTAAAGTTTGCCATTTCCTTATCACTGCTAATCCCTTTTCAGCTAAACATTTACAAAAGATTCTTCTATGTGTCATCTCCATTCAAATCATGGCTCTCCACAACTTCCTGTCCTTTATAAAATTTATATATTTTCTATAACTTATAATCCATGTTATGCCACCCATTTGCTCAAGTTCTTTCTCCTTCATTTTCTACGAGCCGTGTCCCTTTCAGGACATGGGTGAACACGGCTCTCCACAACTTCCTGTCATTTGCATCCCTTAATTTTTTATTTTTGCTATATCTTCTAATCCATGTTCTGACAAAGATTTACACCAGCTCGTTCTTCTTCTTTTTCTCTGTGTCGTATTGCTTCTGGATATTGGCGATCATGGATCTCCACAGCGTCCTGTCATTTGTAACCCTTAGGAAAATGCTGTGTTGTTTTTGCTGTATATCCAAATCCCTGTTCCACCAACCATTTACGCAAGCTCATTTTGCTTCTTCTATTTCTTGTGTCCCTTCACGACGTTGTCGATCATGACCCTCCACAACTTCCATTCCTTTATATTACGAGATATAGACAAAAGACAGATTTTATGAATAGATCTGTTTTTTTACTATCTCTCTTATTCCCTGTTCTACCAATCATTTACACAATCTGGTTCTTCTTCGTATGTATTGTGCAGTGTCTCCTCAGGGGGATAGCGATTATGGTCCTCCACAACTGCCTCTATTTTTGCTCTAATTTTGCTCTATCCCTATTCTTGTTCTATTCCCTGTTTTTGTGTAAATGATTGGTAAATCATTTAAGCAAGCTCGTTCGTCTTCTTCTTGATTGTGCTGTGTCTCATCAGGAGGCCGGTGGTGATGGTTCTCCACAACCTCCTATTCTTTTTACCCCTTAAAAAATTTGTCTTTTTACTGAATCACTTATTCGCTCTTGTACCAATCATTTACACAAGCTCGTTCTTCTTCGTCTTGAGTTTGCTGTGTCTCTTCAGGACACCAAGGATGATGGTCCTCCACAACCTCCTGTCCTTTTTACCCCTTACCAAATGTGTCTTTTTTCTTTATCTCATTTCCTCCGTTGTGCCAATCATTTATACAAGCTGACTCTTTTTTGTCTTTATTCGTGCCGTGTCCCTTCGGGACGTAATGACACAGCAAACATTTTTTACCAGTGCTTATATTGCAATTTTTGTTATTATTGTTGCATTTTTATCAGAGCTTATATTGAATTTTTTTGTTGTTATACATTGCCGTTCTTTAGCATTCCTTATTACTTGTTCTCATATATTATTCATTTCTATGCTTGGTCGGATCATCGGATTTTATGGCATAGCATATGTGCTGATTCCTTAAGTTTTCACATCTTCCAATGATGCTTTCTGAGACATTAGGTTTTTAAGTTCCAAAAATTCATACACGGATATCCTCAAGGACACATGGCCCAGTGGATAAAAATGCTAGTTAGATCCACTGAATAGACCCAACGAGTTGCGAGTTCAATACTAGACCACAACAGCAAAAGAGAGTTGAGTTAAAGGGAAATAACTGAAAAATCCAAAGAGGCATGGCACGTGGGACTAGACGAAATAAAGTGTCTTGGTGGACGAATTAAAGGGTTCTATTTGATATTTCAATCACCTGAAGAAGGCCGGAGCGTACAACGCTCGAAACGTTGTGAATATGGCAATGAAGATGAGGATAACAGTCCAAAAAGTATAAATAAAAAAGTAAGTATAATACCTCATCTCAGAGATCCAATCACCTGAAGAAGGCCGGAGCATACAACGACCGAAACGTTGTGAATATGGCAATGAGGATGAGGATAATAGTTCGAAATATATAAATAAAAAAGTAAGTATAATATCTCATCTCAGAGATCCAATCACCTGAAGAAGGCCGGAGCGTACAACGGCCGAAAAGTTGTGACTATGGCAAGATGAAGATAACAGTTCAAATAATATAAATAATGCAAGTAATCATAATACCTCATCTCAGAGATATAGACAAGCACTGAGGAAACTATTGTTTAACAATATTAGTTTTGTATGATTGAGTTCGCTAAAAAATATTTTCCGGAAAGAAGAACTTTCGTGTGCTCTATTGAAGAATTAGTTTTTATCAATGCTATTTTATATTTTTGTTGGAATTCATAATTGTGAATGAGGAGGCGTGACATTTGTTTTTATTTTTATCTAAGGACGTGTTATATATATATATATATATATATATATATATATATATATATATATATATATGAGTGCGTAGGTATGCAGAAAATAGAAAAGAACACGTTGGGTGCATAATCCGGAGTCCCTTAGTATTTTTGTTTTTATTTTTAAGAAGACAGTGCTCCATACAGAAGTAGAGCTTATATTATAATATTTTTTTAAAAATATGATTCATTCGCTACATAAGAGTTCTCATGTTACAAAAACGAGAGCCTTGGATGGTTTCGGCTCTCGTTTTTGAAACATGAGAACTCTTATGTAGCGAAGGAATCATATTTTTAAACAAAAATATTATAATATATATATATATATATATATATATATATATATTAAACATGATAGTTGTCCACTCGTATTCAAGGATACCCATATATTAGGGCGGTTAGCCAATCCCTGTTGCAGACGATGGCTCAGGCACATTTGTGTTTGTTCAACACCTGTGGTTTATATTGCAACTATGCTGAGAAGACTTCAGTTATAGTTTCTGGGAGAGAGCGTGTTATCTAGGGACAACACAGAAGCCAACACACACACACCCTCAGTCGCGATGACAGCTATCGACGTCCCCACCCCAAGGGTTTCTCTAACCAGTTTCACTCAAAAGGCTTGGGTCAACACGTGGTATAGATTTCACGCACTTTTCCAAAATGTCCTTCCTGACAAGTCATCCATCGCGTTGTGGCCTTGTAAGGGCCAGAATTAAAGACACAAAGAGAGGAACTGAGTTAAATAAATATATTAAAAAAAACTGTAATACAAGCATATACAAACGAGAGTGTTACAGCAAGAATGTCCGGTTCGACTGTCAGTGCTGACTGCTGGAAACTTCACCTTTCAAAAGGCAGTACCTGCTCCTATTTATAGCTGGAAGAGTCGATGCGTGCGTGGGTAAATTAACATAACACTAAGTGCATTCTATCTATCTATCTATCTATCTATCTATCTAAGCGTTGTTACCTTATTATGACTTGAAAGAATAACACAAACAGAGGAATTGAGTTAAATATATTATCTCAAACCGTAATGCAAACATGTACAAACAGGAGTGTTCAGCAAGAATGTTCGGTCTGAGTGTCAGAACTGACGGCTGGAAACTTACCTCTCCAAAAGGCAGTACCTGCTCCTATGTGAAGAACTTTTTCCCTGTTGCCCCGGCTACATGAATTTATTCGTGCTACTGTTTTGGCATTTAGGTCCCACTCTTTTAATGTTGAAATAGTTTCAACAGTTTTTTTTGGTCGCATTTCCCGCCTGCGGAACTGCTTCTCTGATAATTACAATCTTCAAAATTTTAATTCAGCGTCCGTTGCAATCTTCTGCCTTCTTGAATCCAGTTCACCCGTTGCCCTTTCTTCAATTTTCCATATACTCACTTTTCTTTTTTACTTTCACTTCCTGTAAAACCACTGTGTAGTAGTAGCATTTGTATGAAATGAATAAAAAAACACAAAAAAAAAATGCATGCATTCTGTGTTCTTGCAATTGAGGTTAGTCCTTTCTTCTCTCTTTCCTCGACGAAATAATCTGGAGTCATACAGGAATTGTATTTTTATCACTTGTCATTTTTTTTCTTTTTGTGCTTATTTCTTTCTACAAAAGCACAGCTTATATTTTTCTTGCATTTTATTTGCATATCTTAAACTTTTCCGTTTTTTAAGCATTTCACCCCCAGCAAGGCGGGAAGCCACAAGCAAGGGATTACAGAGGATTTGGATCGAGAGCAGATAGGAGTGATAGATGAAAGGATGAAGGGAAGGATAGTGGATAGATCAAGGCATCTGGAGATGTCGATTGACATTACATTTGAATAATTGGAGGTTATAGCTATCAGCGAAACAGGAATAAGGATGGGGGTTCCACAGGCGAGAGGTGCGAGATATGAAGCTATTGGAATAGAAGAAGAGGCTACATTGAACAGTTTCAACAGTGAAAGGATGAGAGCGGGATGACAGCCTCATAAGATGTTTCAATTCGCGAAGTCTGGGAACCAGCAAAAGCAGCTCATCGGTGCAGTTACCATGAAAGTACTTGTAAAAAAGACAGAGAGAGGCAATGGCGCGTCTGTGAGAGCGCGACTGCAGACAAGATGCCAGATCGGGGCCAATTATATTGCATATCCGTCTCTGAGGCAATAGATTTTAATTTTTACACTGATAAAATTACCGATGATGCATTTCAGACAGTGTTGCATTGTGAATTTGCTATTCGTCAATATGGGCACTGGGCAGTTTAAGCTTTGGCATGATAAATATTACCGAACAGAAGTGTTGCAGAAAGCTTGCCAAATGAACTTACATGCTCAAAGAAACCGTACTAAAATTTATCTCCTGACTGGTCGAAGAAATACACCAGAGATCGATTTAAAGCAGTTGGGACACCTTGTAATTAAGGACTTTAAATTTATTTCACCGTAAAGCATTAAGAAAATGGCAGATTACATTTAGAGACAAACATCTTATCAATGAGATATCCAGTTAATTACTAAGCCAGTTACACGTTTGTGTTGTGTTTGGGTCATTAAATAAAAGCCAAAAATGTAGACATAGGTACGGGTCAGCAAGGTAGATGCTTAGTTTATACTAGACTCAAAGGGTAGACAGAGATCAGCTATAGATAATGGCCCGATTTGCACAATTCAAAAAGGTAGACATAGGTTGGCACTCAGTTGATTAGTTGGTTGGTTGGGTTTTATGGCATATCAACCACTATGGGTCATTTAATCTCAAATATATATATATATATATATGTATATATATATATATATATATATATATATGTATATATTAAATATACAGTACTATTAAACATATAGCTGGCAACATAATTTTTTTCAAAAACGCATACCTAGCAACATTATTGTTTCAAAAACACATACTGGCAACATTATTTTTCAAAGCGTATAGCTGGCAACATTATTGTTTCAAAAACGTATAGCTGGCAACATTATTTTTTCCAAAAAACGTATAGCTGGCAACATTATTGTTTCAAAAACGTATAGCTGGCAACATTATTGTTTCAAAAACGTATAGCTGGCAACATTATTTTTCCCAAAACATCTGAAGCCTTGTTGTTGGATGTAGTTTATCGTTATACCCAAGACGCGGGTGTAGTTTATCGTCATACCCAGGACGCGCACTCAGTTGAAATGGTAGATATAAATCTGGATTTAGAGACTTGGAGACATTGGTTAGATTTTTTTTGGGTGGGGGGGTAATTTTTTTTTTTTTTAGGAATTCAGCCCCGAGCAATGTGATACTACCACTATGATGCAAGGGGCTATCGAGAGTGAAAGGGGGAAAAAACACCTTAAAAACGAACCGGAAACCCCATCCGAAACAGGAAATAAGGCTAAACCCACACACTTGTCTAGCTGACTATATTTCCAAGATGAGTTATTATGATTACTTGCATTATTTACAATTTTCGAATAGGTAACATAATCTCCATTTCCATATTCACAAAGTTTCGGCCGTTTCACTCTCCGGCATTCTTCAGGTGATTGGAATTTCGAAATCAAAACCGTTATATTGTCCACCGGGATAGATTGTTCTCGTTTCACTTGCTATGGCTTCAGTAACTGTCTATATCTCTGAGATGTCAAAACAAGGTAGACATACGTCTAGTGTCCATTGGATTAAAAGATATACAAGGTAGATATAGATGTATATAATTTATAGTTTATTATTAGTATTTCTGTTTTAACTTGGGCATATCTGGAAGGCCCACTTCACATTCTCACCCTTTCACTATTAAATGTAGCCGTCTCTTCTACTCCAATAGCTTCATATCTCGCACCTCTCGCCTGTGGAACTCCCTTCCCTATTTCTGTTTCCCTGATAGCTATAATCTGTAACTATTCAAATGTAATGTCAATCGACATCTTCAGTTGCCTTGATCTATCCACTACCCTTCTCTGCATCCTCTCCTCTATCATTCCTACCTGCTCTCGCTCCAAATCGGTCTATAACCACTTGCGTGCTACTGGCTTCCCGCCTTGCTTCGGGTGACATGCTTAATATATATATATATATATATATATATATATATATATATATATATATATATAAATAAATAAATCGTAATGAGCCAGGTAATACCTATATCGGTTTCACCACATGGGATCGTCAAAGTGAAATGGCTTAACGAATTAACGAGGAAGAAATTTATTGCTAAAATTAGGGTTAAAATAAGCATAAGCCTAAAAAAAGATATAAAACACGTAACCAAAGGCATTGTTCTGATTGGATCTATTAAGGATTTTCAAACTCTGGTTTAATAACGTTTTTGGTTTGTTGAAGGTAGCTATTGCTAACTTCTACATACATAATATACAGAACTTGTTACCAGCTTTATATCTACAGCATTTTTTTTTAGCATTTTCCATTTTAGAATGGGACACGTTCTAGCTTCATGTTTAATATTATAATTCTTATTCCTATGTGATTATAGTAGCGCTTTTTAAAATTGGCTTCAGTTAATCCTATATACACTTGACTATTCTCGTTTTATATATATATATATATATATATATATATATATATATATATATATATATATATATATATGTGTGTGTGTGTGTGTGTGTGTTTGTGTGTATTTTAAAACATTTTTATGTTTATACATTATTTTTATACATAAAAATGTCTTAAAATAATTGTCGGACTTTGTCCATTTCATAATGTGTGACGTCATTTGTTTACATTTGATACGCCATGAGCAGATATGAATGTACGTGAGAGATTCACGGAAGATTGTATTAGGTTGGTGCAAAATAATGACGTAATAATGTCGTTTTTTGACGTTAAAAATAGGTCAGAAAACGACATTATTACGTCATTATTTTTGCACCAACCTAATAGTTTAAAGACAGTAAATTAGACCTTGCAAACCGAACGCTCCTATGTGGCCGAAATGGTTATGACGGTTCCGTATAGGATACAGGTTCGATTCCTGTCGGAGGATGAATATTTTCTGTGAAAATTTCTCAGACATTCAGACCGGTTAATGTTGTTTAATGCTGTTTATTATAAACAGAGCATTTACTTAAATATTTGTATCTATAAAAATATTGTATAAACAAGAAAATATCTTAAAGTAATTGTCGGACTTTGTCCATTTCATAATATATATGTGTGTGTATATATATATATATATATATATATATATGAGTGAAGATATATAGAAAATAGGAAAGAACGGGTTAGTTTAGTAATCCAAGGTTCTTTAGTGTTTTAGTTATTATTTTAAAAAAATAGTGCTCGATAAAAAAGTAGAGCATAAATATAATTATTTATTTAAAAATATGATTCCAACGCGCTATATCAGTAAATTCATATGTATCTATCTATTACAAACTTTTCACATTAATAGTTAACGAAGTATATATT
>OZ010612.1:17226889-17249389 GCA_963932145.1 Acanthosepion lycidas | reverse complement strand
GACGCAAAACTATGTTAAAATATACATTCAATAACATTTAGACATTGAGGGATTAAACAGCGATTTTGGTTTACTCAGCTCGTATAATTTCCACAGGGAGAACACTGAGCAACATCAGCAACATCCCTAGGAAGAGTAAGTCCCATTTTTTGTTTATTTCTCATAACTTTGAAAAAAGAAACAGGCGTGTCCGAAAATTCCAGATTATAAATGCTTGTCTTCATTTCCATGCCAGTATTGTTCTCATTTATTAGCTTAGTATTAATTTTATTAACCAGCATATTAGATGAATATATATATATATATATATATATATATATATATATATATATATATATATATATATATATATATATATGTAGATGAATATATATTTATATATATATATATATATGTGTGTGTAGATGAATTTATATATATATATATATATATATATATATATATATATATGTGGATGAATATATATATATATATACATACATATATATATATATATATATATGTAGGTATGTGTATGTGCATTTTTGTATGTATATATATATATATATCTGTTTCTTTGTGCGTGTGTGCATGTATATATGTGTAGATGTGTGCATGTGTATGTATTTATGTATATGTATGTGGAAATGTGTGTATATGGTATAGGTGGATATATGTGTATATATAAGTGTGTATGTATATATATGTATATGTATGTGTATGTGTGTATGTATATATATATGTGTATGTGTGTGTACATGTATATGTATATGTGTATATATATATATATATATATATATATATGTATATATATATATATATATGTATGTATGTGTGTGTGGGTATATACATGTATGTATGTGTGTAGATGTGTGTGTATATGTATGTGTGTGTCAATGTATATATATATATATATATATATATATATATATATATATATAGGGAGAGAGAGAGAGAGGTGTGTGTGTATGTGTATATGTGTATGTGTATATGTATATATGTAGGTGTACTTATTTGTATATCATATGCGCGGTACTTATTAGAAAGCGCTTAGTATCAGTATATGTGTTTGTGTATGTATATGTATGTGCGTATTTGTGTGAATATGTGGATATATGTATATGTGTACATGGGTTATGTATGTGTGTATGTAGGTACACGGCGATGTGTATGTATATACGTGTATAAGTTATGGTGTATGTGTGGTTTTGCATGCGTTTTGAACATAAAAATATAGGTCCTCGCCAGATTAGATAATCGTCATATTTATTGTTTATAATATTTGATTTGTAACCTGCAGTCGATATTATTTTTGTCAAATTTTCTCAATTACACAGCGTCCCTTTCAATTTTAATTTCACCCGCCCCATCTTTCTTCCCCACCACTTCTTTCCTTACCTCTCCCTCCTTCTTTAAGATTTGATCGGCCATGGTGTGTGTATGTCACCACGAAATGTATCTTTATTGTATTAAACATCCGACAACAATCATTTTTCCCCCTCCACTCACACCAAGTTTTATAAAAAAAAACCTCTCTGTTAAATTCACTCCTATATGAACTAACTCTCTTATGAGCTAACATTCGTCCCACACTCTCATAATTACACTCTCTCTAAATTCTATTTTTATTTCCGGAGTAGGTTTTTTTCTGTTTTCTTTTTGAATTTGTAGGTCTGATGAATTGGATCGTATTTACGATTCCAATGGAATAAATTATGACCATGGAATATTAGTGTTTAAGCCTTTTATTTATATATATATATATATATTCATTCATGACTATACAGAGAAACGGTGAGTACTGGTGTTTACAGCGCAAATTAACCGTAATCTATATATCTATTTGTTTCAGTCTGTTTATATCTATCTATCTATCTATTTATATATCTATCTAATAGCTCACACGCGCAAACGACAAGGAAAAATGCACATTTATTATTAATAAAAGAACAAGAAGTAATCGTATTAGGCGTGTGTATATATATATATATATATATATATATATATATATATATATATATATATATATATACATAATGTCATCAACAGACAGACTCTTTCGCCGTATCACAGCTTATCAGTGCGGTCAGACATCCGGTTGCCTCTAGCTAGGATCGAAACCCGACTGAATTGGTATCAGGCGGATATTTTACCACTAAGCTGTCGGCGCACGGTTGGTATGAATGTGGATTTATGGCGTATTTATTTTAGGAAACACTATATATACATATATATATATATATATATATATATATATATATATATATATATATATATATATATATATATATATATATATATATATATATATATATATATATATATATATATATATATATATATCTGATCCTATCTATCTATCTATCTATATATATATATATATATATATATATATATATATATATATATATATATATATATATCTGATCCTATCTATCTATTTGTTTAGCTCCCAATGAGGACCAAACAGCGAGGAAAAAATACATATTTATTATTATTATTTCTAGTATATATATATATATAAATGAGAGAGAGAGACTGGGATACATATATAATAACGAAAGGGGATGCCGGGATACCAATGAAATTGACATCGATTTGTCACAATCTACAAATGTAAGGATTTTGTCGCATGTACAGTTAAGATCACTTTTAGCGTAAGACCCTGTGTCTGAAGGATCTGGACACACAGTGATCCAATCAGGACAGAAAATCAAATCTGTCCACTTTCCGAACTGCTTTTACTCTCTGCCGTCCCCACTTCGAATCGGCGTCGATATACACAGCTTTATATATTGATTATTTTGAGATGGGAGATCGATCTGCGATCGTCCATAACGGAATACAATTGAGAGACGACCTCAAGCAATTGGATGGTTTAGTGTCTCTGGAGTTTTCTGCCGATGCCATGCAACGTGACGGCGTGTCTCTACATTTCGACCAATATTCATTTTTGCAATCACAGATATTCGTAAATAAAGTTGATACATGGCTAACCAACACATAACGCACATATACATATACATATATATATATATATATATATATATATATATATATATATATATATTTGAATAAAAACAGATCACTTTAAGGTTCCATGTAATAAGTTATTTCACCACGACCCTTTTAAAGGGCCTTGGATCATCAGACTTTACTTCCAAAAGTTGAAATGGAAAATGAAAAGAAACTTCCACATTTTTGACGGACCGCACCAAGCATATGTAAAATTAACCAATTAAATCTTACATATGCTTGGTGCGGTCCGTCAAAAATGTAAATGTAAGCGACAGGCTGTTTTATGCTAGATGCAATCATCCAGCATGAAACAGCCTGTCGCCTCTGAGTGTTGACTTCAATGTTCACTTTTATATTTACACACGCTCTAAGATATTGAACACTTTATCCCATATATATATAGCACACATTAAGACTATATTTCGTCATATATATATATAATAAATAATAAAATCCATAATCACCTCAGATTTGGAATAGCCTATTTCGACAGACGAAGATATCGGCTGTCTGTCATTATTCAGGTTTAAGGTTATGTCGAGAAAGTTGATCACTTTAGCATTGGTGGTGATGGTTGCACTATTTAGTTTGTGATCTTTAAAAAATGATTAGTTCTTTTCTCAATCGGTCTATCGTTTGTTGGCTAGTTTTAAAGAGAAGAATGACACCGTTATCTCAGAGTCCGGAGTTCTTGATATCGAAAATATATCTAAGTCGACATAATAATAGAATTATAACAAAGACCTCCGTTCTGACATATCCTCCCATAACAATACAAAATTCTGGGCCACATTTTTGGTCCACATCTTCGTGCTTGAAATTCAGAGTCGTGCTAGCGGTAAACGATATGTATATTTACTAACATGAAATATTTAACTGTTAAATATAAAGTTGCTGGTTGCACGGATGCATTTATAAAATGTTTTCATTTTTCAAAACACGGTCAAGATATTGTGTCCATGTTCATAGTTGATATTATTAAGTGTTGTTTTTGTTTTGTTTTTTTTTGCTTTTATTCGTAAGGCTTCCATTATTTTAAATCTGTTTTGCATGTAGATGATGCTATTATACTAGTGTTGTCAATAAGTATGTTACGAATAGTGTCCTGTAGATCTCCATGAATATTTAAATAAGATCTAATTGAAATATGGTCAGAAAGGTGTACAGTGAGTCTGACAATCAAACATATTGTAGTGTGGCCTATATAATTATTTACGAATTTTGATTGATTAGGAATACAATTCCTAAATGGGCATTTAAATTCGTAAACAATATTTGCCCTATTTCATTTTGTTCTAAGAGGTGAATTATTATTTTTTAACTATAAGGTTAGAGATTTCTCTTTCTTATTTAACAGTTTAAATATTTCATCCTTGAAAATGGCTAAATATATAGTCGAAAGCGATCGGTAAAAAAGAACATTCGGGCAGTTATTATATAATTATCATCTGAAAAGTAAAAAATATTAGATCGCTTGTGAAGGCGTATAAAAATCAAAACACCTTGTTTGTCGTATTCAATGAAATGTGCGTATATATATATATATATATATATATATATATATATATATATATATATATATATATATATAAGAAAGAACAGTGATATTCATAATTTAGAATTTTTAGCTTTTATTTTTAAAAATCGAAAACCGAAAAGAGTAAATAAAAATATACAGTATAATAAATAAATAATAATAAAACAAGTAAAATAAAGTGATCTAAATTCATCCAAATAAATAAATAAACTAACAAACCGATCCCGATAAATTAACCGTTAGAAAAAAAAACAAATAAAGATAATCAATCCAAATAATTACATGAAGTAATAGACAAATTAATAACTGCTCCTGCCAAAATAATAGTTATAATAAACTACCACAATCAACCCCAAAATTGAATAAATAGCTTTATCTTCCCAAGCCAAAACAAAACTATTAAATAAGCGATATAAACATATTTTTACTACGTTAATAAAAAACATCGATTAAATAAAAAATAAAAAAAAAATATATAAGATAGCAAATAAATAATTAAAAAAATAAAAATAGATAAAGACAACCAAAGTAATTTAACCCAAATAAACAAATATGCGATTTCCGGCAAAATAACCGCCAAAATAGACTACCTACAATGCACCACTGACCCGAGAAAAATAACAGCACTTATGTCCTGACGTTAGCGTCTAGCATGAAACAGACTGTCGCCTCTAAGTGTTGATTCTATGTTCATTTTTATATTCACACGCTCTATCTCTGATATTGAGCACTTTATCCCATAAACATAGCACACCTAAAGATTATATTTCTTCATTATATATATATATATATATATATATATATATATATATATATATATATATATATATATATATATATATATAATGCATTGCTGGTAATTTTACTATAAAAATGCATTTTTATATTTTAGTGCTGTATTGATTTTCATTTGGTTATAAAAATGTATAAGAAAAAGTTATTTTTTTTAATAAATATTTTTTCCATTAATGTTTTTTGTACTTCGTAAACCACCCTTCAGAGATGTCACCAGCAGGATGGAAATATCACCATTTGCAGTGAGAAAGACTCTGAAAGAGCTAGTCTATCAAAGAAGTGTTGAAAGAAAGAAGCTTTTGATTTCACGGCTTAACAGAAACAGGCGTATTGACTGGGTGAGAGAATTCCAGAGCAAAAATTATGAATTTTGGCAGTCTGTAATTTGGTCAGATGAAAGTAAATTCTGTCAATATTCGAATTCTAGACAGGTTTATGTTTGGAGAAATCAGAATGAGACTTGGAACACTGAATGTTTGTAGGGGACAGTGAAACATAGAAGGTTTGTAGTAATGGTGTAGGGTACTGTCTGGTTTGGAGGGAAATTTGAGCTGATTCTTGTTGACGAGCGGTTGAATGGTCCAAAATACTGTCAAATATTAGAGAAACAGCTACTCCCACTATTTGAAGCAATCTGATTGACAAGAATATCTACCTTTTTCAAGAAGATAGAGCGCCATGTCATACGAGCAAAGTAGCAAAGGCCTGAAAGGAATCGCAAGGAATCAAGTTACTGCCATGGGTAGCGAAAAATCTTGACAAGAATGCAAGAATGCAATAAAGCACGTTTGCGAGCACCTTGACCGAAGACTTCGAGATCACATCAGTGGCAACCCTTAGAGAAACATCGCTAAAGGAGTGGCAAATCATGACACAGACGATTGTTGATAACTTGATCAAATCCATGAAAAATCGAATACAAGCACTGAAACTAGCAAATGGAGCACCTACTCTATACAATTTTCCAAATACTGTTTATGTTGAATAGGTATTACGTAATTAAATTTTGAATTTGGATGTAGTTTATTTCTCCTGGCTAAAAACTATTCTTAGGCCACTGTACTCTGGTGAGTGAACCGCTATACCATATCGGTCTCATATGTTGGAAGAAGCCTACAGTTCATTTTTTCCAGATCTTTCGTAGAAACTGTCAACAGATTCCAGTGCCTGACCATCCTCCAAGACAGGTTGTTGCAGGGCTTCCCCAATAACCACCCCTTTGTTCTTCTCGTTACTGATCCGAAGACCAAACTTGGAACTGTTCTTTTTGAGGCAGTTGGTCATACACTGTATGACAGGTGTTGGCTCTGATCCATCCCAGATCGTCTGCAAAATATTCCAGCTATCCATGTCTCGGTTTGATTTCATGGGAGACCCATCCTATGGAATCACATGACGAGTATGATTAGCAAAATAGGACTAGTTAGGAAGAAAAACGAATATGAAAGTATTCCCTTACAGGGCAGAGAGGAAAATAAATTAAAATCTAAAAAAAAATTAAAAATATTCTTATTTTTATTTCTTTTTCTTCTGTGATTCCGAAATTATTTTCCCTTCTTTCCAGTTGGCCGATTCGCGATTTCTTATTTTCGATCTTTCCTTCAAGGTTCGTATGTTTCACGAGTTGATTAATTAGCCAGGAAAGGAAATGTTGACAAGGTTCTAGCCCTGACGATAAAGTAAAAACAAATAAACAAACATAAAACAAACTAAACGGCGTACAGACGATAACGTCCGCCATTTTGAATGAAAAAGTAAGCAAAGAAATGTAAAGAAAGAGTAAATTTCATAATTGTCAGATACTTTTATGAAAATGGTTTTAATATGCAAATTTATGAAAATATTTCTGACATCTTTTTCAAAAAAGATATTTTACTAAACATAAAACAGCGTAAATTAAATGACATTAATGCCACCAAAGCGAAAATCAAATGAGATTAGTATTGCAATAATGTAAGAGAAAATATATCATTAATTCTTCAAAAATTACATGAAAGAAAAAGTAGGAAGAAAACACGAAAGATCGATAAGAATTTGTAAATAACCAAAATATCAAATTTTCAAAATGCCTCTGCATGAAATTTGTCACTAATAAGATATATCCAGTGCATTGACATATATATATATATATATATATATATATATATATATATATATCTGTGTGTGTGTGTGTGCGCGCACACACAGACACACACATACACACACACACACATATATATATAATTATTTATTTTTAAAGAAAAATAAATTTATAACATAAATATGTTATAAAATCACTACAAAAATAGCCATTTTGTTTCAACACCATCGGTGTCTTATCAAGTGATCACTTGATAAGACACCGAGGGTGTTGAAACAAAATGGCTATTTTTGTAGTGATTTTATAACATATTTATGTTATAATTTTTTTTTCTTTAAAAATAAAAAAATTATATCTGCTCTACTTTGTATTGAGCACTCTTTTAAGAATAGTAATTGTTGGTTATTGGAATTCATTCCATATACACCAATCATATACTCGGATATATATATATATATATATATATATATATATAGTTAAGTAAGGAAAATATTGGTAATCGGTATGGATAATCCAAAGGAGGATGAAATCCTGAGAGATCAATCTTGTCAGAGCGAATAATTTAATTTAAATGAAAAACCGACCACATTAAGGCTCCATTGTAATAATTTATGAATGTAATTATATATATATATATAGGGTGTCTCAAAAAATGTACTCACACTTTGAATGACGAGAAAACCTTTATTTATGAACATAGAGTGAAATGGAATAGGTTCGAATACAGAAGAAAAATGTAATTGAAGAATCATGTTCGCAAATGTTCAAATTGATGACCATTATTGTCCAGACAACGCTGATAACGCGCACCAAGCGATTCGCAAACGACACGAAAGAGGTCATTAGGAATATCGCGACGTTGTCTTTCAATTTCCAATTTCAATGCATCAATTGTTTTTGGTTTGGTGCGATAAACATTATCTTTGAGATATCCCCACAAAAAGAAGTCCATGGGAGTAAGGTCTGGGGAACGGGCAGGGTATTCAATGGTACCCCTTCGTCCAATCCATGTGTCTGGAAAAGTTGCATCGAGGTGAGCTCGTACATCGCGATGGTAGTGGCGAGGTGCTCCATCTTGTTGAAAGTAAATCTCGCCGTCATCACCAAACATCTCTGAAATTTGTGGACCGACAAACTCCTGAAGCAAGTTGAGGCAACTCTCCCCAGTGACAGTTCCGTTAAAAAAATGGTCCTATGATGACCAATGCGGATATCCCACACCACACTGTTACCCCTGGTAACTTTACATGGTGTTCACGTGTTGCATGAGGATTTATAGGACCCCAATACGTGCAATTATGGTGATTAATGGAGCCATTTAATTTAAAGGTTACCTCATCGCTGCACACAATTTTGTGTGGTAACCCTGCATCTTCTGCACATTTTGCCAGGTACCATTCACAGAATTGAACTCTCCAATCAGGATCTTCATTGAGAGCATGGATTAGTGTTGGAATATAGCATTTCCAGTGCAGACGCTTCATGATGCGATAGACGCTATCTTTTGAGATGTGGGTTTCCCGACCATTATGTCGAAGTGACTTCTGTGGTGATCGAAGGAGTGTTTCCTACACCTGCTCTTCTTTTCCAGGGCTCGTGGATGTCCGTGGTCGTCCAGAACGTTTCTTGTTGACGTTCTGGGCGGTTCCATCTGCTTCAAATTTGTCTGTGATGCGAGCAATGGTCAGGCGCGTTGGTGGCGGTTTTACGAATTCCCATCTGAATCGTCTTTGCACTTCAATGACGTTCTCGGTCTTCCAGTAACATTTCAGGACAAACTTCCTCTCTTCCTAACTAAATTGTTTTCCTGCCATGCTGTGATTAATTAATTACACCTGCATAGAAAGCAAAAAAAAAAACATGTTAGAGTCAGTTAGTACATTTTTGGAAACATCCTGTATATATATATATATATATATATATATATATATATATATATATATATATATATATATATATATATATATTGATGAATCTTGACTAATGCATGGAATAATAATGCAACACAAAATGTACTGAAACAAGAAAGTGTACACAATATTTACATATAGTCTTTTGTATATTCCTGGGAAGACCGTTCCTGGAATGTGTGTTGACTGAGTCGCAGTCGGGCAGAGTCTCTGGTTGGATCTCTTGATTCCTCTCCGGTACCAACCATATTTATATGGTCGGTACTCCACTATGCAAATTAGGTTGATCCTACCACAACACGCCCTCCCAAGCCTTGGAATCCCTTTTGGATTTCAAACTGGCTTCCTATATGGGTTGATGAGTATGGCTATTTCTTTGTAGATCCATTTGCATACTTTTAATATTTTTTTCGTTTTGGATTCACGTCCAATGGTTCCGTGAACTTTCGTTTCCTACCGGATCTTCTCGGTTCAGGAATATTCTGCGGAGGTTCTACTTGAAACATATCATACATTACATCAATGGGATCTTCCTCCTAATCCGGTATACTCTCTTCATGCTCTAGAACGTAACATTTTTTTAAGTTGGTTCTGGTGCATTTTATGAGTATTCTTCGGCCCTTTAATTATGTAAATCAGGTCACCGATTCTCTTGTCCACTATGCCTCGCTCCCAGAATTCAACGTTGTTTTTGTAGCACTTGAAAAACACCTTCTCTCCGGCGGTGTATCTTTTTCTCGCTGTATACATGGTATTCTTTACTCTATTTTTTCCTGGCAAAAGCTTGTCAAACACTGACTTAACTTTCCTAGCGAACATTAGTTCAGCTGGTGCCATGTTTGAGTGTGTTCTCTGGTTTGGCGTAATTCTGTATACCTGTACAAATTGCTGAAGCGCCTTTTCCGCTTGAACTCCTGAGGCTTTCTTCAGCGGGTGCTTTAAAGTATCGACAAATCTTTCTGCGAGTCCATTGGACCTCGGATGATACGGCGGCGTCGTTATGTGGTTAATTTGATATAACTCACAAAATTCCTTAAATTCTTCAGAAGTGAATTGTGTACCATTGTCACTCAATACACTCTGGCACACCGAACCGTGCAAATAGTTCATGCAAAAAAGTTGTTGTGGAATTGGACGTAGGCTTTTTTACAGCGCAGTACTTCCGGCCATTTTGTAAAACTATCTACCACTATTAAGTAGTAAAAATCTTCTATTGGACCAGCGAAATCAATGTGTAATCTTGTCCACGGATGATCCGTCTTGGGCCATGGTTTGTGTACTATAGGTGGTGCCTTAGCTGCTAACGCACACCCTTTACATCGATGAACCATGTTTTCGATATCCACATCCATTCCTTTCCAATATACAAAGCTTCGCATTAAGCTTTTTGTTCTATTAACCCCCGGGTGACCCATATGAAAGTCCCGTAGTATTCTTTTCTGCAACTTTTTTGGTACTACTACTCTCTCACCATATAATAAAACTTCGTCACAAATTGAATAAATCTCCTGCACTTTTTTGTCATTTGCTACGATTCTACTTTCGAAATAATTCCCATTTTTCCAACCTATCAAGTTCTTCGTTAATTTTCTCTACACTTGCGAAAGGCACGTTACGTTTCTTTTTAAAAATTGGCATAGTATTTTCCTTTAATTCAAATTTAGCTTCAAACTTGTTACATCTTCCAAGACCAGGTGTGAAGGTTTCCGGAAACATTTTCTTTAATTCATCTTTAATGTCCTGTCTTGTTTGCGTATTACTTTCTACTTTTCTGTAGAATGAGTTTAACGGTTTATCCCACAATTCGAATGTTTCAATAAAATCTGTACCCATCAAGTTTTCTCCATTTTTCAGAATGAAAACCTTCATTTTTTTAACGATCCCGTTCAATTTCATGGGAAGTACAACCTCGGCTTCGAAGTTAATTTCCTTGCCAGTTACCGTTCGAGCGCGTTTCGTTGACTTCATTATTGTAGGTCTTTTTAAAATGTTCCATGTTTTATAGTTCATTATTGTTAAATCTGAACCCGAATCGAGTAGAAATTTGATATTCTTTTTAAATATTTCAGTCGTCACATATTTCCTCAAATCTCTATCTGATTTGATATTCGAATTTGTTTGTCTAATTCGACTATCGAATTTTTTCGTTTTACAACACGATCCTTTGTGTCCCTTCTTGTGACACACGAAACATTTCTTATTTCTATATGGGCAATTTACCTCCCAGTGTCTTTCGTTGCAACGTTTACAATTATATGGTGGAACCTTTTTTTTCCCCTCGTTCTTCTTATTTAATTTTTCTTGTCTATTTTTAAAATACGCCGAATTTTTTCTCCAATTATTTTCTGATGGGTAATTTGACAGTTTTTTTTATTTTTTTAATATAAGCAAAGCCACCTTCTTCGATTTTTTGAGACTCTTTCTTTAAACTTAAGGCCCGCTGACACTCCTCTGCTAACTTTTTCAGAGAAGGTTTTGTTCAGATTCGAGTTTAGACAAAACTCTACGTCTTATTTCAGCACTCTTATTGGATACCAGTCCTTGAGCAAAAATTAAACACTTAAATTCTTCCACCTTAATCTCTGCCAATCTGAAACTGTCACAGTGTCTATTCACTATAGATGCATATGTTAAGTAATCCTGATCGTCGGATTTAGTGACATTCATGCATAACCATCGCTTATGCCAAAGCGACATATTTGCTCCAAACAGCTCCTTTAGCAATTTCACTATTTCCGAGAATTCCAATTCATTCGTTCTTCTCGGTAGAATAAAATCTACAAATTTGCTATGTTCTGCTGTATCTAGCTTTCTTAGTAATAGACTGACTTTTCTTGAATTCGACCAGTTTTCACAGTCTGTGTAGAAAATATCTTCATATCGTTTAAAGTACGCTTCAAACGTTTTTTCTTCGTCTGGCACATAGTTGAAAGTTTCCAGCGAATTAAATATGGTGTTATTAGAATATGAAGAATTTCCCTCATTTGCCTGATTGTTGTTTAATTTCTCCAGTATTAACTTTTGAATTTCTAAAAGTCTTTCCTCTTGCTTTTCTTGATATTTTTGCTGGGATTTGAATAATTCAGCCTGACTCAACTGCTGGGATTTGAATAATTCAGATATGACTTTGGATAATTCATCCATCTTTAGCTGATAGTGTTCATGCAACAAAGAATATACCTTTAATTTGTGTATCTATGGATATAATATAAGCTGACCAGAAAAATCGAAACAACTTACGACTTTTTTATTTTATGTCTTGCTTTTACATTCAAGCCCGTGATAATCAACTTTGGTATTTTTTTTATTACTTCAGTTCGCGTATTTCAATGACAACCTCTGATCAGAAGTAAATTCGTCACTATATTGTTGAGCAAACAGAAAAAATAATTTTTTTAAAAGTTCGTTACCTTTCAAAATCGACACGGTGTATTTGTGAGCCTTTTAATTCCATGCACGTTTTTGTAGTCGGCCAGTTTTTTTTAACGGGTGTCTCGTAGATAACTTTTTCAATTTAAAATCACCGTTATTCGTTTACGACACCTTTCAAATTTTTCTGAGTGAACGTTCCTTATGCTTAGTCGTCCTTTAACGATTTCTAAATATCCAGAAATTCAGAATCCTTCGCCGTTCCGTTAGATGTTGGACTTTTAATTAATAATTTTTTTTCTTCAGCCTGGGTTCTTCAATGACTTGTCCCAATTGTTGAAGCTATCAATTATTAATTCTTTTTTTTTTTCGTATGGTTCTTTCTACCTCGTCGCCATTGTTGAAACTTGACTAATGCATGGAATAATAATGCAACACAAAATGTACTTAGAACAAAATGTATTGAAACAAGAAAGTGTACACAATATTTACATATAGTCTTTTGTATATTCCTGGGAAGACCGTTCCTGGAATGTGTGTTGACTGAGGAGATTTATTTTGTAAAATACAAAATTGTGGCACGTGGCCGATGAAGGGGAGGGGTAAAGGCTGGTCCAAACTAACTATCCTATACCTAGCTAATCAGATTCACGACCCATTCATACATTACAATTTACCCATTCACCCCAAGAACTCGTCCATCCCCAAACAAACCTCCAACCACCATAATACCACATTCTGTCAAGGGGAACCTACCAAAACGCGTCCCACACCATAAAAATTTGTTGATGAAACACATGCTATACATAAAATTCTAATAATTATAGAATGAGAGGGGAGGGGAGATGAACCCAATAATAACTAAAAGGTAACACAAAATACAAACTAAACATAACATATGTTAGTAGAGAACCGTCCAACCCTCAAAAATAGAGAGGCCGCTGTATTCTGCCCCAAGGACAAAATCAAGAGGCAACTCTCGCTAAGGGAGTGGGAAGAAGGCTAAAATATTATGCTGGAATGGGAAAATATAAAGCTGACCCAGTCGAGATAAAAGGGGGCCAAAACAAACTGGGGAGGTTGGGAATCTCGACTTGGAACATAACCAAAGAGTAGCCGGGTAACAGGCCAGGAACAACACTTACTCACATTAACTAGGTACACTGAAGCTTGTCTAACCTAACCAAGGCGAGGGTTCCACAGGAAGCCACCCCGATGTGCAATAGGTTGACCTAGAAGAGAAAATCAAGGCTAGCCCCGGTCACACGAACCAAGCTCGCCTCTTTTACCCACCTTTCGCTAAAGACTGTCGAATGCAACCGTTTTCTATCAGATCTAATCTTCATCTTGAGCTGATGCTCAAAGAATTGGATTAGATGCTGATGAGAAAGACGGTTGCCCCGCAAGACTTCCTCCTTTCGCGACGTCCAAATCACCATTCGAGCCGTGGCCAGCAGCGTCAGAAACACCATTCGTTTCACCCCGGAATACGGGGGCGACACATTGTCACACGCGTATGCGCGATCAATGGACACAAGCTGTTCGGGAGCGAGACGAGCCGTCAGCTCGCCGACATGGTCCCATAAGGGGCGGCCCCGGGGGCAATGGCAGAAGGCGTGCGAAGCCATTTCTTCTAAGCCAAGACCACACGGTTCACAGTCTGGCAAATCCGCCAAACCCCATATGAAAGCCTTGTCGTTGAGAGGCAGCCGATTTCGAGCCAATCGCCAGGTAAGCGAAAACTCAGGGTTACTGAGGTAATGCGCCGCTGGCGCCCAAGACCAGTAAGAGCGATACTCCTCCTCCGACAAGCCGAGCGTATCTCGTAGGGAATCCTTCGCGGGTCCCTCCACTAAACCACGATAGAAGACCTTCCTAGGCCGTGAAAGGTCACTGTACCAGGGAATGGCCCTCAAGGCCGACCGACACTCGCGAAGAAAATCCGACTCGTCCCGGGGTTTACGACGGCGCTCAACCCTCGAGATGAGGGGACTGATAGTAAGGCAAGGGAATGCGTCCCTAACAATCCCCTCCAGAATCGGATTTCTTCCAGTCAATGCGCGGCGTAGGAAAGCCAACCTAGAGGCACGGATGTGACTCAACAGGTGCGGCATTCCAAGCCCTCCAAGACACGGACGTTTAATGCAGACTCGTCTGTAGACCCTGTTCACGCGTCCCCTCCATAAAATGGAGGATAGCGATCGCTCGAGCGCCTTCCGATGTGTCTCACAGAGAGGAAGTACTGACAATCGATAAAGAATCAGGGGGAAAATGTATGTAGCACACACCTCCGCCCTGCCCTTCACGGACAACCGCCGTCGATTCCAAGTCTGACCGGCAGAATCGACTTTTGCTCGTACTTCAGACCAATTCTTCTCCAGTTGGAGGTCAGGCCCGAACCACACTCCAAGAATGCGGACAGGACCGTCCATCCAACCGAAGCGGCCCGGAAGAGCGACCCCCTTCCAGGTACCTAACCACAAGCCGGACGACTTGTCGCGGTTTATCTTGGCCCCTGTCACCTTCTTGTACCGATCAAGCGCCTTCTGTACCGCCTCAATGTCGCTGCGGGACGACACGAAAGCAGATACGCCATCGGCGTACGCGGAAACCCTTGCTCGAGACCCTCAAGGAACGGCAATTCCACGTAGGGCCGGACTGCCGGTCTCGTCCTTCAGCCGGCGAAGGAGAGGCTCCAAAGCCAAAGCATAAAGGAGAGGCGACAGCGGACAACCCTGACGAATCGACCTAGACAGCACGAACGCGTCCGACAACCTTCCGTTCACCTGAACCACAACACTGGGGGAGCGATACAGGAGGCTAATCAAGCGGCAGAAGTTGGGTGCGAATCCAGCGGCCTGCAGGACAGTAGCAAGGTATCGATGGTCGACCCTATCAAATGCCTTGGACTGATCCAAATTTATCAGCGCGGCTTCCTCGTCGTCTTTTACACCCTCTGTGATCGTGCGTATCAGATGCAGGTTGCTCTGAATTGTTCGGCCTCTCACAGAACAAGTCTGATCAGGTCCCAACAGAGACTCGGCAACTGACTGCAAACGCTCCTGCAGGATCTTGGCCATAATCTTTAACTCTGTGTTTAGCAGAGTTATGGGCCTGTAATAATCTAGCTTCCCCCCACCACCTTTGCCCTTTTTCAACAGAGTGATCATGCCCCTGGTGATCCGGTTGGGGATGGACCCCGACCAAAACCAGTTGTTGAACACTGCAGTCAAAATCGAAACAAAGATGTGCGACAGCCTCAAGTACAATTCATAGGGCAAACCATCCAGACCGGGCGACTTGCCTCTGCCGACCTTCTTCAATACCGCGTGATCTCTCCCTCGCAGCTAGCTGCCTCAGTCGGCGAAAGCCGAGGAAAGTCAGCCAAATAGCTGCGAAACTCCTCCTCACGGAGACTAGGCTCCTTGGTAAACCGGCTCTCGAAATGGCGCCGAAACGCCTCGCACATGTCATTAGTCGCCCGAAGAGTACGCCCCTCCGGGGGATATGACCTCACGAATCTAACGATCGCCTCCTCGAGGGACCTCTTCCCTGCGCAGATCTGCGCCCAAATTCACAGCTTCGAAAGACATCTTGCTTAACTTATGTCTAATTACCTGGCCCATGTACCGCTCGCTATTCGAACGATCCAGGGCCTCCTTAGCTAAGGCTATCTCTAGGGGATCCCCCCCAGCCACCGCCCGGGAATAACTAGACTTGAGTGTCTTCACCTTATCAGCTCTATCTAGAGCGAGCCGTTTGCTTAAATCAGTGGTGAAGGACCTAATCCTACATTTAAGGCGTTCCCACCACTTATTCCCGATAACCGCCCCAACTAGCTCCCGCTACACTAGTCTAATTAGCTGTTCCCGAAAGTCCTCCCTGTCCAGTAAGGACAGATTGAACTTCCAGTACCCAGCCATTCTAGGCCTATTGTCTAACGCCACCCGAGCACAAACGAGTTTGTGGTCCGAATAGCCTACCCAGTGGAACGTAGGGCAATCTAACAGATCTATGTCGGCTCTTCTAACTAACATTCTGTCAAGGTAGCTAACTACCTTGTCAAAAGGCCAATTAAGAGCCCACGTCCACATTTTCCCCCGGGATGTCGACCCGGTATCTATCGACGAGCCCATAATCGTCGATCAGATCAACCAGGCTACGATCGCCCCTTCTCCCGCTAGCTCCCCGCCCCCTGTCTAACTTGGGGTCCAGGATGGCATTCCAGTCCCCCATTAAAACTAGGTGCGTTGAATCCACTAGGAACGGCCCCAACTGCCGAAAAAACGAGACCCGCTCCTCCCGGTCATTGGGCGCATAAACCGCAACGACTCGGAACGAACCACTTTTCACGGCAATATCGGCCACGATCAACCGGCCCTCGGCATCGGTATGCACAAGGTCCACCTTCGCATCAAGAGTACGTCTAACAAGCAAAGAAACTCCTCTGGCAGAACGGTCCCCATATGCTGAATAGACGGCAAAGGCATCCTCCAGCACACACGCATCGGAACTGCAAACAAAGTGGGTCTCTTCGATCGCGGCAACATCCACATCAAGGGACAGAAGGTCCCGGAGCAATCGGGCCGCCTTACCCCGATCCCTTAAACCCCTCACATTCAACGTACCTATCTTAATTGGCATCTTCTAAGCCTGCAAATAAAGAAAAGGAATTAGTGCAAAAACCTTATTAACATACGGGACGGAAATCTGCGTTAAGCAGGACCCCGACGGATTGTCCCAGCCTACCAGTACCCAAATCCGTCGTCATGCGACCGTCCAGGACAATGCCGCCGACGTCCGTCGGGTACGTTAATTTAATGGCCCTATATAAGGAGGGGTGAAGTAAAACAGGGACCCTCCCAGAACAGAAGTTGCGAAGTTTTTTCAAGTTTGAGTTGTCTAACTCACAAATCTTAATATCAGGAAAGGCCTCCTTGGCCTCAAATATGTGGCTCCATACTTTCAGGTAACCACCCGTGTCTCTGACACAGGTAATGATACCTGGAGCCTCTGGGAAATTACGGGGGTCCTCGACGCTTTTGCCGTCCACCTCCGTCATTTTATATAGAACCCTCAACAGGGCCTTCCTTTGCTTGGACAGGCCCCTTCTATACTCATCTCTGTCAATTTTGCAAATTGACTCGGGGCCCTCGAATATCTTTTTTTTCTTCTTTTTCTCCCTAGCAGGATGGGGAGGGGAGAAGGTGGACGTATGTGGTGTTATGTCCAAAGTTTTTAGGGGTGAGCTGGAGGGAGAGGGGGTGTAGTACGGGAAGGGGAAGAAGGGAAACTCTTAGTGCCGGGAGAGCATGACGATCTTGTTGGTGAAGCAGGGAAGGAGCGGCGCCTGGTTATGTCCACGCTGCGCTCTGCCCTGCTTCGAACAGAACAACTTTCTTGTTTTTCTTCTTCTTCCGCTTCCTCCCTGCACCTCTTCAAGGACGCAGCACGAGGTGGAGGCATGCTCTCCACTTCCATGAGCATCACCTCTTGTTCTTTCTGTTTCTGCTGTTCTTTTTCTTGGAGTTTCTCCTCCTGTGCATCCCGCTTTTTCTCTTCCTGTTTCTGCTGCTGCTGCTCCTGCTGGAGTTTCTCCCCCTGCTTGTGCGGTTTCTGCTGCTTTTGTTGTTGTTGCTGCTGCTGCTGCTGCTGTTGCTGGCGCTTTGAATGGCCTTCATTTGGTTGCGGCTTTTCCGGCAGCTTCCTTTTCGCAATTTTCTCCTTCTGGGGGGGGGGAGACTTCCGACCTCTGGATACCTCCTTCCATTCTCCACTTTTTGAAGTCCCCTCCCCAGGTTGAGACGCCGCCACTGTTGTTGCTTTCTCCGCCTCGACAGGTCGTGCCGGAGGTTGTGCTGTCTTCTTTCCAGGGCATACCTTTGCCATATGCCCCAGGACTCCACATTCCCAACAATACGGCTTGCGCCCCTCCACAACTATCAGCATTCTTATATATATATATATATATATATATATATATATATATATATATATATATATGTAAAGAAAACCACGATACACCCTAAAGAGTGTTCGGTAATAATTTATTTCAGACATACAACTGATTCATCAGACCTGAGTTATGAAATGGTTGAAAACATCCAGACATTTTATAAAAATTTATAAGAGAAAATGAAGAAAAGATTTGTCCAAGAAAAATCATTGGAGAGTTAAGAAGTGGATTATTCTAAGCACATACGGATTTTTATATAATCTCAAATCCATAAGTACTTATGATATATATATATATATGTAAGAATAGAAATATATAAATAGGTTGTTTTTTTAACGGTTTCTGGAACTTTCTGGCAGATAGGTAAAAATAAATGAATGTTTACAAAAAAAGAACGTCTACTAAATTCCACGATGAATAACGTTTAAATCCCTGACTTGACACACACAGAGACATATATATATATATATATATATATATATATATATATATATATATATATATATATGTTTGTGTGTGTGTTTGTGTTTGTGTGTGTATGTGTTTGACTTGTATATCTTGTATATATGTATGTCGCTTGTATATTCTTACTTGATCCAGCTTCTAATGCTCGGGATAGAGAGGTTTGGAGAAAGAAGACGTGGCTCATGGGGGCACAATCCGTTGTGTTATCTATCCCTGGATGAGTATCCCCACAGAATTTAGTGAGAACGACGTTATATCGATTCTCGCCAGTTACCTATACGTCATCGATGCCCTTTGGTAGCGTGTATATAAAGCTTTCTTGGTAACGTAATGGTCCGGGTTCGTTTCTCGGTAGTCGACACGCACTACTGTCAAGTCCCAAATATAGGACGAAACGGCCATGCAGTGCTTTCTGCATTCTGTTGAGGTTGACTCTAGACTCGATGAATTACTTTAATATATATATATGTGTATAATATCTTGTTATAAGAAGGTATCTTTTTAAATTTAAACTTGCCTAGATAATTAATTTTCTACAAACAGAACCATTGTCCCTCTAACAGGATGCGAGTTAAATATTGTACTAAAAACTGGAAGTACGCAGGGCTTAAGTATTCGCAACCCCCCAGGGAAATTAGTTCAGACCATTGGCTTGCCTCTACAGATAGAAGCGTATTAGCAAACATTGAATAAATAGACGAATAAGCAAGCGTGTATATTTTCGAAATTGAACTTTTCAATAATTTCTTCACTTTAAACAAAACAAGAAATACACACATATATATATATATATATATATATATATATATATATATATATATATATATAGCGTTTTGGTTTACTCGCAGACATCGGCACATGACGGAACAACTTTTTCAATTTCATTTGATTTAGAAGAAAGACCCGAGGATGAATGGGTTTTAGAAAAGTTACAATTTTTTGTTTATTAGTTACACTTGAAATAGTTCAGGGGATCATATGATTGAAATAGTTTTTAAGGAACGTATCTACGCATATATTACAAGCGGAAATAGATGGAAAGACGACGATAAACACTGACATGTCTTGCTGCAGACATTATTCTACCCGTATATAACTAACCATCTGTCGATGTGACAATATGTATGTATCTGTAATATCTACTTGCTTACCGCGATTAATGAATGTGTATAGATCTAATGTATCGTCTATCTATCTATCTCCAACTCTTCTTTTATATCTATCTATCTCTATCTATCTATCTATCTATCTATCTATCTATCTATCTATCTATCTCCGTCTATTCTTTTATATCTATCTATCTATCTATCTATCTATCTATCTATCTATCTCCGTCTCTTCTTTTATATCTATCTATCTATCTATCTATCTATCTATCTATCTATCTATCTATCTATCTATCTATCTATCTATCTATGACTTTTCGTTATATATGTATGTATGTGCTGATGCATCTATCTATATTTCTCAGCCTTTTCGCATCTATCTATCTATCTATCTATCTATCTATCTATCTATCTATCTATCTATCTCCGTCTCTTCTTTTATATCTATCTATCTATCTATCTATCTATCTATCTATCTCCGTCTATTCTTTTATATCTATCTATCTATCTATCTATCTATCTATCTATCTCCGTCTCTTCTTTTATATCTATCTATCTATCTATCTATCTATCTATCTATCTATCTATCTATCTATCTATGACTTTTCGTTATATATGTATGTATGTGCTTATGCATCTATCTATATTTCTCAGCCTTTTCGCATCTATCTATCTATCTATCTATCTATCTATCTATCTATCTATCTATCTCCGTCTCTTCTTTTATATCTATCTATCTATCTATCTATCTATCTATCTATCTATCTATCTATCTATCTCCTCCTCTTCTTTTATATCTATCTATCTATCTATCTATCTATCTATCTGATTCAGGCTGTTTATCTATCTATCTATCTATCTATCTATCTATCTATCTATCTATCTATCTATCTATCTATCTATCTATGACTTTTCGTTATATAAGTATGTATGTGCTTATGCATCTATCTATATTTCTCAGCCTTTTCGCATCTATCTATCTATCTATCTATCTATCTATCTCCGTCTATTCTTTAATATCTATCTATCTATCTATCTATCTATCTATCTATCTATCTATCTATCTATCTATCTCCGTCTCTTCTTTTATATCTATCTATCTATCTATCTATCTATCTATCTATCTATCTATCTATCTATCTATCTGATTCAGGCTGTTTATCTATCTATCTATCTATCTATCTATCTATCTATCTATCTATCTATCTCCGTCTATTCTTTAATATCTATCTATCTATCTATCTATCTATCTATCTATCTATCTATCTCCGTCTATTCTTTAATATCTATCTATCTATCTATCTATCTATCTATCTATCTATCTATCTATCTATCTCCGTCTCTTCTTTTATATCTATCTATCTATCTATCTATCTATCTATCTATCTATCTATCTCCTCCTCTTCTTTTATATCTATCTATCTATCTATCTATCTATCTATCTATCTATCTATCTATCTGATTCAGGCTGTTTATCTATCTATCTATCTATCTATCTATCTATCTATCTATCTATCTATCTCCTCCTCTTCTTTTATATCTATCTATCTATCTATCTATCTATCTATCTATCTATCTATCTATCTATCTATCTATCTATCTGATTCAGGCTGTTTATCTATCTATCTATCTATCTATCTATCTCCGTCTATTCTTTAATATCTATCTATCTATCTATCTATCTATCTATCTATCTATCTATCTATCTATCTCCGTCTATTCTTTTATATCTATCTATCTATCTATCTATCTATCTATCTATCTATCTATCTATCTGATTCAGGCTGTTTATCTATCTATCTATCTATCTATCTATCTATCTATCTATCTATCTATCTCCGTCTATTCTTTAATATCTATCTATCTATCTATCTATCTATCTATCTATCTATCTATCTATCTCCGTCTCTTCTTTTATATCTATCTATCTATCTATCTATCTATCTATCTATCTATCTATCTATGACTTTTCGTTATATATGTATGTATGTGCTTATGCATCTATCTATATTTCTCAGCCTTTTCGCATCCATCTATCTATCTATCTATCTATCTATCTATCTATCTCCGTCTATTCTTTAATATCTATCTATCTATCTATCTATCTATCTATCTATCTCCTCCTCTTCTTTTATATCTATCTATCTATCTATCTATCTATCTATCTATCTATCTATCTATCTGATTCAGGCTGTTTATCTATCTATCTATCTATCTATCTATCTCCGTCTCTTCTTTTATATCTATCTATCTATCTATCTATCTATCTATCTATCTATCTATCT
>OZ010612.1:17211889-17221889 GCA_963932145.1 Acanthosepion lycidas | reverse complement strand
ATGCGGGATGGTTTTAATTTGTAGACTGTACAATATAGTAGGGTCAGTTGTGCACCTACTGTGAGATAAAGAGCACCATGACGCAATTCACTCCGCCAGAAATATAGAAACAGCATGCTGCTCTGATTTGCATTCGCCTGGAAGATCTAATACGAACATTTCAAGAGTGCTTGGGTGTTATTCTCAAGAGAGTGTAGAAAATACGGAAACAGTTGGATGAATCTAACAGTGATTACGGAGGTACGCAAGCTCAGAAAACACTCTCTGATCGTACTGATAGGAAATGCACACCCGAATTTGTTGATGATGCCTACAGAATCAACACGGAGTCTTACATCATGTTGTGCTGCGGTCAGTGAAGAGAGTGGGCGATGGAAGATACTATATGTGGGGAAAGGATTTTGCAACATGCCACACAAGCAGGAGAAATCAATCATGGCTCCCAGACAAATTCAGCAACCACGTCACCACATATATCTGGCCACATAATTTCCCAGACCAACCACCTTTTGATTATCACTCGCCGCCTGTATATCTGTTCAAATGAGAGCCTGTATTATTTTCATTTCGTCCTCATTTAGACGACAATTTATCCGTCGCCCATTGTATATCTGTTCAAATGAGATGCCAGTGTTATTTTCATTTTGGCCTCATTTAGACGACAATGTATCCCCCGCCCCCAGTATATCTGTTCAAATGAGATGCCAGAGTTATATTCATTTTGGCCTCATTTAGACGATAATTTATCCATCGCCCCCTGTATATCTGTTCAAATGAAATGCCAGCGTAATTTTCATTTCGACCTCATTTAGACGACAATTTATCCCTCGCCCCCAGTATATCTGTTCAAATGAGATGCCAGTGTTATATTCATTTCGGCCTCATTTAGACGACAATTTATCCCTCTCCCCCTATATCTCTTCAAATGAGATGCCAGTGTTATTTTCATTTCGGCCTCATTTAGACGACAATTTATCCCTCGCCCCCTGTATATCTGTTCAAATGAGATGCCAGTAATATTTTCATTTCGGCCTCATTTAGACGACAATTTATCCCCGGCCCCCAGTATATCTGTTCAAATGAGATTCCAGCGTTATTTTAATTTCGGACTCATTTAGACGACAATTTATCCCCGGCTCCCAGTATATCTGTTCAAATGAGATGCCAGTTTTATTTTCATTTCGGCCTCATTTAGACAATTTATCCGTCGCCGCCTGTATATCTGTTCAAACGAAATGCCAGCGTAATTTTCATTTCGACCTCATTCAGACGACAATTTATCCCTCGCCCCATGCATGTCTCTTCAAATGAAAGGTCAGTGTTTTTTTCATTTCGGCCTCATTTAGACGACAATTTATCCCTCGCCCCATGTATATCTCTTCAAATGAGAGGCCAGTGTTTTTTTCATTTCGGCCTCATTTAGACGACAATTTATCCCTCGGCCCCTTTATATCTCTTCAAATGAGAGGCCAGTGTTATTTTCATTTCGTCCTCATTTAGACGACAATTTATCCCTCGCCCCATGCATATCTCTTCAAATGAAAGGCCAGTGTTTTTTTCATTTCGGCCTCATTTAGACGACAATTTATCCCTCTCCCCCTATATATCTGTTCAAATGAGATGCCAGTGTTATTTTCATTTCGGCCTCATTTAGACGACAATTTATTCGTCGCCCATTGTATATCTGTTCAAATGAGAGGCCAGTGTTATTTTCATTTTGGCCTCATTTAGACGACAATTTATACCTCGCCCATTGTATATCTGTTGAAATTAGAGGCCAGTTTTATTTTCATTTCGGCCTCATTTAGACAATTTATCCGTCGCCGCCTGTATATCTGTTCAAACGAAATGCCAGCGTAATTTTCATTTCGACCTCTATCAGACGACAAATTATCCCCCGCCCCCTGTATATCTGTTCAGATGAGTGTTATTTTCATTTCGGCCTCATTTAGACGACAATTTATCCCTCGGCCCCTTTATATATGTTCAAATGAGAGGCCAGTGTTATTTTCATTTCGTCCTCATTTAGACGACAATTTATCCCTCGCCCCATGTATATCTCTTCAAATGAAAGGCCAGTGTTTTTTTCATTTCGGCCTCATTTAGACGACAATTTATCCCTCGCCCCATGCATATCTCTTCAAATGAAAGGCCAGTGTTTTTTTCATTTCGGCCTCATTTAGACGACAATTTATCCCTCGCCCCATGTATATCTCTTCAAATGAAAGGCCAGTGTTTTTTTCATTTCGGCCTCATTTAGACGACAATTTATCCCTCGCCCCATGTATATCTCTTCAAATGAAAGGCCAGTATTTTTTTCATTTCGGCCTCATTTAGACGACAATTTATCCCTCGGCCCCTTTATATCTCTTCAAATGAGATGCCAGTGTTATTTTCATTTCGGCCTCATTTAGACGACAATTTATCCCTCGCCCCATGTATATCTCTTCAAATGAGAGCCCAGTGTTATTTCCATTTTGGCCTCATTTAGACGACAATTTATCCCTCGCCCCCTGTATATCTGTTCAAATGAGATGCCAGTGTTATTTTCATTTCGGCCTCAATTAAACGACAATTTATCCCTCGCCCCCAGTATATCTTTTCAAATGAGATGCCATTGTTATTTTCATTCCGTCTCATTTAGACGAAAATTTATCCCTCGCCCCCTGTTCATCTATAATTTAGTTTTGTGTAAGTTACTTTCATCCTTAATATTTCTTTATTTACCGTATATATATATATATATATATATATATATATATATATATATATATATATATATAGATAGATAGATAGATAGATAGATAGATAGATATAGATATATAGAGATAATGCTTGCTTATCAAGGAATATAACCCAGTTACTCTCATTTAATTTCCTTTATTTTGTTTAGGGTGCGGGGGTATATTATTATCTACAGCATTTTTGCGTATCTGCTTTGAAGATTTTTTTTCCGGTTCCCCTATGCTGAAATTTTTTTTTAATACCTACAATTCTGTATGACCCAACAAATTCTCCGCCAGGATGGGAAACCCTGCTATAACTAAACAACATGAGATATATCTCAAAAGAGGAAATATCTACCTAAGTAAATAGTATATACATTACTAGCAACTAACAATATCAAACGTATCATGTTAGAATTTCTTCTTGGTCTTTTTTCATTTGATTTAAATCCGAAAAAAGAAAATGTTATTTCGTCTGAAGTGTTTTCTCCTCAGCAATCATTGTGCTGCCAAGTGATTACTGGAATAAAGGAATCTCATTCACTTTTAAAGACTTCAGAAACTTAGCAAGACTAATTTCTCATTCAGTAAATAAACAAATGGTTCATGTATACTTTGTAAAACTGAAACAATTTTCAGCATATTTGTTTAAAAGTCATAGGAGATCATGGCTCTTCACAATTTATTGTCATATGTAGCTCTTTGTTCCTGGTTCATAAAGTAACTTTACGATTTAATAAAACTAACAAAAGAAGGTAACAATTAAAAAATGCTAACTCATGCAGCAGCTGCTACCATATTAAAGAGCAAATAAAAACAAACTTGAAAACTATATATAAAATCTCGTTTTGTGGTCAAAGTTATTTTTTTGTTTGCGTTAGCAATGAAAGTGTTGACAAAAAATTTAACAATTTTTGTTTATACAATTAAAAAGAATGCTAGCAACTAATAAAAATTCAGCGAATACTTTTCCCCATCTTGATCTTCCATTATCTGATTTATATCTCTAAAAAAATGGTTATTTCATCTGAAGAACTATTTGAATGTTAATGTCACTTTTCGAAACTATAGAAAATAACCAAATATTCCTTGTTTGCGGGGGATATTTACATCTTATCTAAGAATATGTCACATTTATTCCAATTTGCCCTACTTATTTGATACAGGTTCTTTATATATCTCTTTTGAATATATTTTTGGGGTTACCTATGTTGAAATACCTTTCTAATACCGAAAAGTCCTATATTATCCACCAAAAGTTCCAATCGCTCACTATATTCTGTTCAGTTGCTCATTGCCGACCCTACAGTAGAAATCCTTCCTTCGCTGGGGGAAACTCTGCGTTAATGCAATAAATATAGTAAAATGCTAAATTCAGCAAATATTAGTTTACCCTCTTGATCTTTCCTTTACTGGCTTATTATTATTAAAAGAAAACGTTATTTTATCTGAAGAACTATTTGTATGTTAATGATCTTTCACAAAACTATAGAAAGCACCAAACTATTCTTATATTTCTATCTTATCTTTGCATGTGACAGTTATTCACATTTAGACACCTTTCTTTAAACAGGTTTTTGCATATTTCCTTTTAATATTTTTTTTTGCTATGTAGCCTATGTTGAAATCTATTTTTAATATTCAAAATCCTATATCTCCCAAAGAAAATTCCAATTGCACATCGCCCACCCAACAGTTGAAATCGTCCACCGGTGGGTGATATCGCCCAGGTTGGGAAACCTTACCCTAAAGCTTATTAATGTGCATACATAAACAATATTTAGGACTGGAATTTATTATCATATAATTATCATATTAAAAAGTTCATGATCATCGGTTACTCATTACCCACCCAACAGATTAAATCGCCCACTGGTGGGTGATATCGCCCTGTTTGGAAAACCTTACCTAAAGCTTATTAATGTGCATACATAATCAATATTTATGACTGGAATTTATTCTCATATAGTTATCGTATAATTTTCATATAATTATCATATAATTCATTTTGTTCCTTAGTTCCATTGTTTTTTAGCAAGGTAAGTCAATGCTGCCACTTCATCAGATAAAAAATAGGCCATTCCTGTTTCAGTGCCAGGAAAGAAAAATGGTTGGTCATGAGGAAAGGCAGCGACAATAAATAAAGAAAGACAGAAAGAAATGAGTGACAGACAGATGGCTAACAAGAAAGAAAGATATGTAATAAATGGGCATTTAACAAGAAAAAAGAAAGAAATAAGAAAGAAAGAACGATATGTAAAAAATGAGAATTTAACAAGAAAAAGAAAGAAACAAGAAAGAAAGATAGAAAGAAAGAAAGATATGTAATAAATGGGAATTTAACAAGAAAAAGAAAGAAAGAAAGAATAAAGCAAGAAAGATATGTAATAAATGTACATTTAACAAGAAAAAAGAAAGAAATAAGGAAGAAAGAAAGAAAGAAAGAAAGATAGATAGATAGATAGATATGTAATAAATTGGAATTTAACAAGAAAAAAGAAAGAAAGAAGAAAGAAAGAAAGAATGAAAGAAAGAAAAAAGAAAGAAAGAAAGATATGTAATAAATGTGAATTTAACAAGAAAAAGAAAGAAAGAAAGAAAACATGTAATAAATGTAAATTTAACAAGAAAAAGAGAGAAAGAAAGAAAGATATGTAACAAATGTGAAATTAACAAGAAAAAGAAAGAAAGAAGAAAGAAAGAAAGAAAGAAAGAAAGATATGTAATAAATGGGAATTTAACAAATGAAAGAAAGATAATAAATGGGAATTTAATAAGAAAAAGAAATAAGAAAGAAAGAAAGAAAGAAAAATGAATAAAAATGAAAGAAAGAATAAGTGAAAGAAAAAAACAAACTAGAAAAACGGGAAATGGAGAATAAAGAAAGAAAAATGTATACAAAAGAAAGAAAGTGGAAGAAAAAAATGAAAGAAACCGAAAAAAAAAGTGAGAAACGGAGAAGAAAGAAGACGGAACGTAAAAAAGAAAGTAAGAAATTAATAAGGGAAAGAAAGACAAAAAGAAAATGAGTAACAGAATGAAATCGAACAAGACAAATATAAAAAAGGAAAATCTATAATAAATCAATAAAAAAATGAAAAAAGAAAGGAAAAATAAGCCCGTTAAACGTAAAGACACAAATAAACTCGAAAAAAAAAACAAAACGTCAACAAGGAAAAATGGAAATTTTATTAGAATATCAAGTCAGGCAATATTTTTGAAAATTTAAATTTCAAAGAAACCAAGAATGTCAAAATTAAGAATTTAAAATATTGGATATGAATAGATGAATAAAATTAGAACTCTGTCAAACAATTTCATTGTCTGTCAGTTGGCATATTAGTAAAGACTAGCAGACAAGTACTATCATTAGAACAAACGAACAGCGTAAAGAATGAAAGAAAGTTTTTTTTCTTTTCCTTAAATGTCGACGATGTTCTCGTTACAGAACTTTTCAACAAAGTAACCAAACTTATTGTTTTGTTGAATGACGTTTCTTTGATGACATCGAGCGCCATTTTGATTTGACGCGAACCAAATGTCGCCTGCTTCTTAATTTTGCCGGAAGATTTTGGACAGAAGACAAGATAATTAATAACAGTATACGGTGACTCACAAGTTTGGACAACGGATTACATATATTTGAATAACGCTTTTCACGTTGACATTTCTCCATTGTTTGAGACCATTCTTGGCTCCATTTTTTCTTTTTTTCCCCTGTATTTTTATTATGTTTTTCGTTTATGGTTCCTTTTCAATTCCAACATTTTCATTGTTCTTTATTTGACCTTTCTTCATTAGGTTCACGGCGGATTTCGTTCGGTGAATTGGCCAGCTTCTTCGATTATCCAACATCTCATTGAGTTTTTGTTCATTCATTCTATCGATTCATAATTCATTCAACTGAGATGTATTCATTTTCATTCAGGATTGTCCTTGGGAATTGACTTTCTATCTTTTGTCTTTTTGTCTTTCATTATAATTCGGCTTCTCTTTCTTTGCCTTTTCTTAATTCTTTCGGGGTTTTGGGGTTTTTTTTTCTTATTTACTTTTCTTACCAATTTTATGTGCAAGTCATTTTTCTTGCGTCTTCATTTCTGTTTTCTAAGGTTTATTTTCTTTCTTTCTTTCTTTCTTTCTTCTTTCTTTCCTTCTTTCTTTCTTTCTTACTGCTATTTCTTTCATTTTTTGTTTCTCTCTTTTTCTTTCTGCTATTTCTTTCGTTCATGCTTTCTGTCTGATATTTCATTCTTTCTTTCATTCTTTCTTTCTTTCCGCTATTTCTTTCATTTTTTTTTCTTTCTGTCTGATATTTCATTCGTTCTTTCTTTTTGCTATTTCTTTCATTTTTTCTTTCTTTCTGCTATTTCTTTCATTTTTTCTTTCTGTCTGATATTTCATTCTTTCTTTCATTCTTTTTTTTTTCTGCAATTTCTTTCACTTTTTCTTTCTTTCTTTCTGTCTGATATTTCATTCTTTCTTTCATTCTTTTTTTTTTCCGCAATTTCTTTCACTTTTTCTTTCTTTCTTTCTGTCTGATATTTCATTCTTTCTTTCTTTCGTTCTTTCTTTCTGCTATATCTAACATTTTTTTTCTTTCTTTTTGCTATTTCTTTGATTTTTTTCTTTCTTTCTTTCTGTCTGATATTTCATTCTTTCTTTCATTTTTTCTTTCTTTCTTTCTGTCTGATATTTCATTCTTTCTTTCGTTTTTTCTTTCTACTATTTTTTTGATTTTCTCTTTCTTTCTGCTATTTCTTTCATTTTTTCTTTCTTTTTTTCTTTTTTCTTCTGCTATTTCTTCCTTTCATTTTTCTGTCTGATATTTCATTCTTTCTTTCATTCTTTCTTTCTTTCTTTTTTCTGATATTTCTTTCTTTCGTTTTGCTCTTTCATTCTTTCTTTCTTCCTGCCCTTTCTAATATATCTCTATTTATTTCTCTCTATCTTTCTTTCTTCCTTTCTTCTTCTTTCTTTCTTTCTCAACTTTTATATCTTGCTTTCTTTCATTTTGTTATTTCGTTCTTTCTGCTATTTTTTCTCTTTCCTATACAATTTAACTTCTTTTTTTTTTACTTTGTTTCTCCGCCTTTCTTTGATCCATTTTCTTTCCTTCTTCATTTCTTTCTTTCTTTATCTTCATTTATTTCTATTTCTTTCTTTCCGCACTCAATCTACGTTTCATACTTTCTTCTTTATTTCTTTGTATTTCTTTCTTTCTACTCTTTTTCTTCCAAACATGTATATGCACAAAAGCTGAGTATCATCTACCATGGATTCTATTGTGAAAGCAAAATAACAAAACTACGACATAAAACACACATATCACCGCGTCTACTAATTATGTCAACAGAAAAATGTATATGCACAAAAGCTGAGTATCATCTACCATATATTCAATTGTGAAAGCAGAATAACAAAACTACAACATAAAACACACATACCATTGTCTCTAGTAATTATATCCACAGAAACGTGTATATGCACAAAAGCCTAGTATCATCTACCATGAATTCTATTGTGAAAGCAGAATAACAAAACTACAACATAAAACACACATATCACTGACTCTAGTAATTATATCCACACAAACATGTATATGCACAAAAGCTGAGTATCATCTACCGTGTATACAAATGTGAAATTAGAATAATATTTATCAGATTTTTATTACTTCAAAACTAACAAGAAAATTAAATTTCGGCATTAAATGGCCCATGGCGGATGGATATGCCTTTAACCAAACTATCAAATTAATCAAGCTGCTACATTCAGTGAAAAATAGAAATGATATCTATCTATCTATCTATCTATCTAGATACAGATATAGATATGTATATGTTATATATATATATATATATATATATATATATATATATATATATATATATATATATGATAGAAATTATTAGGAGGATTTGATAATTATATTTAAGTAATTGATGGAATCTGAAAGAAATCTCAACAGAATGCAGAATGCACTGGACGGCCTTTTCGTCCTATATACACTACGTGCCAAATTATTATCGAGATAACTTTTTTTCTAATATTTCAAAAACCGTCAAATCAATTCACACAATTTTTTCACAAAATGTTGGCAAGACTAACCTGCGCAATCACAGAAATATTGATCTGCGCAATTTAAACAAACTGGCGCCATATTTGTTATCAGCACGGTGATTTGTGCGTGCCAAATTATTAGAAAGGTTTAGTAAAATTCCCAGAATTGACCAAACGAAACGTTTATTAATGTTGCACGTGAATGTTTATGATCAAAAGAAGCTAATAAATAAGATAATCAAACAAATAACAATAGATACAAACCAAGGCACAGTTATAAACAAATTAATAGGGAATGTGCTTTCCCGATTTTGAAATTACTTGAAGAAGTCGACGATCCATAGGATTTATTAATTGTAGGATGCCATCTAATGTAATGCCGCGAGATATTTCAAGAATTGCTTCACACAACTCAGCGTTGCTCCTGAATTATCGTCCGTCGGCGTACAGTCTTCGCTTCAGGATGCTCGAAAGGTTTTCGATTGGGTTCAAATCCGGGGAATTTGCTCGCCACTTCATTTTTCGAGGTCCATCGAAGCCTGTTTCAAATATTCAGTAGCCGTGTGAGCAGCATGTGAGGGAGCATTATCTTGCATAAAAACAATGGCTCTTCTGAAGGCAACTCTTTACCTTTTCATCCATGGTTCAAGATGATCCTTCATAAACGCTATGTATGCATCAGCAGTCATTTTGACGCCATCTGGTACTCTCCATGGGCCCACTAATGTTTTTCCAATAATACCACCCCAGATCATTATGCCTCCACTGCCTTGTTGGCGTCTCAAAAGATGATGGCGATTCTGTCCCTTCATTACCCAGCCTCTGCACCATCTATCTGGTCCATCAAGTGTTGCTCGAGTTTCGTCCGGGAACAAAACTTTAGAGAAGTCAATCTTCATATTGTCCTCGGCCCATTTCAATTAATTTTGAATGTGATTTCTCGTCAACGGAGGCTTCGATGCAGGTTTGAACGTTGTTGCTATTTCCCTCAGATACCGACACCGAGTACTTTTAGACAGAGTAGGTTCCCCAATGCGACTGAAAAGCTCTCGACTGGCAAGTCCAGGGTTATTCGTGGCTTCTCGTTTAAGCCGTGACATGAGACGACGTGAAATAACCCTTGGCTTGCCTTTATCTGGCCTTTTGCGTACTTGTATAAGGTCGGCGGTGAACTTTTTCAGTTTGGTGACACCTCCCTATCATTTTAGAAATTT
>OZ010612.1:17196889-17204389 GCA_963932145.1 Acanthosepion lycidas | reverse complement strand
CGATTTGGGTATCCATAATGTAATTAAATACAGATATAGTCTTCGAATGCAGGCATAAGTGGGTGTATGGGTGGACATGAAGATAGAGACGTGTACATTTGCATATATGTGTACGTGCAGATTAACGCATATGTGTATGTAGATATGCTGCCTATTATGTATGTATATGCATGTATGTGTGTGTAGGTATATGTATGTATGTATACATAGATATATATGTGTGTGTGTGTATGTGTATATATGTATACATATCTATGTGTGTAAGTGTATATGTGCGTATGTACATGTATATATATGGATATGCGGGTGAATTTATATGTATATATGTATTTACGTAAGTATAAGTGCATATAGAGATATGTATGTAGATATGTGGGTATGTGTTTCTCTGCAGGTGTATATGTGTAAATATGGGAATATACATATAGTTCTTGGTGTGGATGTGTGTGAAGGTGTATATAAGAACTCATAGGTATATCGTGAGATATAGGTATGTGGATATAGATAGGGGTTTAGGACATGTGTAGAAGTGTATATGAGTATGGATATATAAAAGATTATAAAAGAAGGACCTAATTTTCTCCTAGTGACATTTTATACAAATCTCTCCTCTAATATTCTCCAATTAGAAGTGAGTTTTCGATAGCACGGAGGTAAAGTTTAAATTGGTAATTTAATTCAAATTGAAATATACTACCCCATTATTGATGATAAAATTATTTAAATTGGAATAACCGTTGACAAAACAACCACGAGTTTATTTAATGAACAAAAATCAAACGAATGGATGTCAACTTAACAACCAATAAGACAAAAGTTTTTTTTATAAAAAAAGATTACAAAATATAAAATGGATTACTCTTTCAATGTACTGACTATGAGTTTTTCCAATCGACTGTTTCATAGAAAATACCCAAAACTCCAACGAACTTCAAATTAAATTCTTCGTAGATTGTTTAGACATTTAGATTTACATCAAACCGTAACCTCCCAAATATGCCCGTTAAAGTAACGCAGATTAACAGCGTCTAAGAATTTGAATGAAACCTGTCCTCGTGGAATGAAATTTATTAGGGTTGCTGTAGCTTCTTCCTTTAATGTCGGTCTTCACCCCTTACCCATCTATATCTAGAGACAAGACGCGTTAGGCTTAAACAACGTCTAGCCGACACACAATGGGGTTAAGAATAAGGAATTGAAATGGTACACCTAACCCACTCATATCTTATCTTCTCTACCCACCTTACTTCCCCACTTCGTTAATTTTACATATGCTTGATGAGGTCCATCAAAAACGTGTGAATTTCTTTTCATTTTTCATTTCAACCTTTGGAAGTAAAGTCTGATGATCCAGAGCCCTGTTAAAGGGGCTGTGGTGAAATAACTTATTACATGGAACCTTAAAGTGGTCTGTTTTTTATTCAAACATATCTTCTCTGAATCTTACATTGAGCTCTCTGGATATTATCCTCCTTGGGTCTACCCATGCGGACTACCTAGTTTTGCATAAACTAAATATTAGCTCCTTATAAAATAAGTTGAGGTCTCGGTTGGATTACCTCCCATCGGATTACCATAAGGATCCAAATTTCTAACCTAAAATGGATAAATTTCCACCGGACAACTCACTCAAGAACATTCCTTACCCGACCATTGAGTCCTTCACCATGTCTTTGAGGGAAAAAATCATTGACGTCAGCAAAAGAATGAGGTGGAAGATTCACTTCCATCTTAATCCCCATTACAAACCCACTAAGCTTAATGAAGCCTTTTACTTTAAATCTCAAAACACTCCACCAAACAATAAATTATTAGAACCTTTTGAACAAGATTTAATTGAGTTAATCAAGAAAATATCCTTCCAGAAGAAATGCAACCCATTCCAATCCAAACTTAAAAAAGACGTTACAAATATCAAAAATTCAAAAAAACTATGGATCAGAGCTGACAAATCTAAAAATATCTACAAAATTAATCCCTCAGAATACAACCATCTGATTCAGAATAAAGTTTCTGGTTCGCCAAAAGAAAGACAACAATTCTAAACACTTATACTCCATACACAAAGAAACTGCGAAATTAGCATTTAAATATAATATTGCTGATAGAATGGGTACAACTCATCTAAAAGACGCCTACCGACTTTTTAAAGACCATAAACCTAACTTTCAGAATAATCTACAGTTCAGACTAATAAACCCCTCCAAATCAGAGTTAGGAATAATTTCTAAAAACATCCTAAAAAGAGTAAACAAATCTATATTGACAAAATACCCGTTAAACCTTTGGAAAGATTCATCGGACACGATTGACTGGTTCCAAGGCACACCAGTTTTTTTTTTTTTTTTTTTTTTATGTGAGTGTGGAGGTGTACAATTAGATGGGTACCTATATGTTTTACCATAGATATGAGAGAGAGGATGATATATGTGTAAAAATATGGATAATTATACGATTTGGGTATCCATAATGTGATTAAATACAGATATAGTCTTCGAATGCAGGCATAAGTGGGTGTATGGGTGGACATGAGGATAGAGACGTGTACATTTGTATATATGTGTACGTGCAGATTAACGTATATGTGTATGTAGATATGCTGCATATTATGTATGTATATGCATGTATGTGTGTGTAGGTATATGTATGTATGTATGTATGTATACATAGATATATATGTGTGTGTATGTGTATATGTGTATACAAATATATGTGTGTAAGTGTATATGTGCGTATGTACATGGATGTATATGGATAAGCAGGTGATTTTATGTGTATATATGTATATACGTAAGTATAAGTGCATGTGGAGATATGTATGTAGATATGTGGGTATGTGTTTCTCTGCAGGTGTATATGTGTAAATATGGGAATATACATATAGTTTTTGGTGTGGATGTGTGTGCAGGTGTATATAAGAACTCATAGGTATATCGTGAGATATAGGTATGTGGATATAGATAGGGGTTTAGGACATGTGTAGAAGTGTATATGAGTATGTATATATAAAAGATTATAAAAGAAGGACCTAATTTTCTCCTAGTGACATTTTATACAAATCTCTCCTCTAATAAATATAAAAATCACACATAAACAGAATATATATATATATATATATATATATATATATATATATATATGAAGAAATATAGTCTTAAGATGTGCCATATTTATGGGATAAAGTGCTCAATATCAGAGATAGAGCGTGTGAAAATATAAAAGTGAACATAGAACTCAACACTTAGAGGCGACAGTCTGTTTCATGCTAGATGCAATCGTCAGTCCACGAGTGCTGTTATTTTTCTGCGCTATTTATATATATACGGGTCAGTGGTGCATTGTGGGTAGTCTATTTTGGCGGTTATTTTAACGGAAGTCGTTGATTTGTTTATTTGTGTTATAGCTATAACGGTTATATAACGATAAAAATACTACATCACTTAAAAATCGAAAACCGAAACGAGAAAATATACAGTATAACAAATAAATAGTAACAAGTAAATAAATTTACCTAAATTCATTCAAATAAATAAAAAAAAACTAACAAACTGATCCCGATAAACTAATCGTTAGAAAAATCAAATAAAGATAATAATTCCAAACATATGCATGAAGTAACTAAGTAACTAAAAACTGTTCCCGCCAAAATAATAGTTAGAATAAACTACAACAATCAACCCCAAAATCAAATAAATAGCTTTAATTATCTTCCCAAACCAAAACAAAACTCTTAAATAAGCAATATAAACAAATTTTACTACCTTAATAAAAACACCGATTAAAATACAAATAATAAATAAATAAATATATAAGATAAGAAATAAAAATAAAAAATAAAAACAAGCAAAATAATTGAACCCAAATAAATAAATAAACAAATAAACGACTTCCGGTTAAATAACTGTCAAAATAGACTACCCACTATGTACCACTGACCCGTATATATATATATAAATTGCCGAGAAAAATAACAGCACTCGTGGCCTGACAATTGCATCTAGCATGAACAGACTGTCGCCTCTAAGTGTTGACTTCTATGTTCACTTATATATATATATATATATATATATATATATATATATATATATATATATATATATATATATATATGGTCTCAGAATGTACTTGGGAAAATAAAAACTATTTGAAAACAATTTTTTTTTCTTGAAAGGATCACAAGGAATCCTAATGGACCTGATATATCTAAATCATTTAACCAAGCGTATTAAAAATATGAATCATAAATCTCCCTACATATAAAACACACACACACACAGATACAATTTCCCTTTGTCTCTGTCAGTCTTTCTCTCTCTCTGTTTCCCTCTATTTATAATAATGTCTGGCCACTCGTATTCGAGGATAATTAGGCGGCTCGCCAATCCCTCTTGTAGACGCTTGCTGAGGCGCATTTGTGTTTATTCAACACCCATAAATAAATAATTATTATAATTCTTTTTCTATCTTTTGCAAATGATTCAAATTTTAGTATGTTATTATGGATGATAACGACTACCAGTTGTCAAAATTTCACAGTTGTTATTTCTAACAAATATTAGGTTTTAAAATTTTGTCACTTAGTTTTGGACGCTACTCTCTCTCTCTCTCTCTCTCTCTCTATATATATATATATATATATATATATATATATATATATATATATATATATGAACATTTTCTCATAGTTTACCTGTAGAAGTTATATATATATATATATATATATATATATATATATATATATATATTCACAGTTTCGCTACAAAATGAGCATACCATGATGACAAAATGCCCAAATTTATTAGAAACAATTGTCTGATTTAATGAGTCTTTCAGGACTTCTTGCCAAATGAATAAAATTATTTGAGAAAAGTTTATATTTTTAGTTTTATTTTTTAGAAAGTCTTGGTGCAGACGTTTTTTAAGTCTTTTTTTTAGTCTGTATGTATGTGTGTGTCTGTGCTTAGAATGTTCGCTTTCCGACCATTAGACTTCGATTTGATTCTCATCATGGTCCATTAACTTGATAGTAGCGGTCTAGGGAGGCGATCCCAGTGCACGGAACCTTTTGAAAATGCTTAAAACAATACCATGTGTTGAACCAAGCCTTGTGAGTGAAAACTGGGTTGACAGGACTATTTAAGAGCCATCGATTGGGTGCTTACTGGCACTGTTGATAACGCCAGAGAATGGGCACCACCCCTCGAAACTGTAAGTAAGGTTTACTCAACGTAGTTGTATTATAAATATATACATGAAAGCATAATATATATATATATATATATATATATATATATATATATATATATTAAAGACATTTTTATGTTTAACGTTCTTTTTATAGATACAAGTATTTAAGTAAATGCTCTGTTTATAATAAACAGTATTAAATGATATTTACCGGCCTGAATGTCCGAGAAATTTTCATAGAAAATATTCGTCAAAGGAGCATTTACTTAAATACTTGTATCTATAAAATGAACGTTAAACATAAAAATTTCTTTAATAAATAAATTGTCGGACTTTGTACATTTCTTAATGTATGACGTCATTTGTTTGCATTTGATACGCCATGAGCAGTTATGAATGTACGAGATTCATGGAAGATGAAAGTTTATATGCAGTAAATTCGACTTTGCCTACCGAGCGCTCCCTAGTGGCCGAGTCGGTTAAAGCACGTCGGCGAAAATGACGGTTCCGTATAGGATGCAGGTTCGAATCCTGTCAAAGGACGAATATTTTCTATGAAAATTTCTCGGACATTCAGTCCGGTAAATGTTATTTAATACTGTTTATTATAAACAGAGCATTTACTTAAATACTTGTATCTATAAAAAGAACGTTAAACATAAAAATGTCTTTAATAAATAAATTGTCGGACTTTGTCCATTTCTTAATGTATATATATATGTTATATAATGTCGTTTTTTGACGTATTTTTAACGTCAAAAAACTACATTATTACTTCATTATTTTTGCACCAAGCTAATATATATATATATATATATATATCCGATGCAAGTAATATATAAATTCCAACATTCACAGCATTAATACAAAATATTTTTTATATATATTTTTCTTCTCAAACAAATGGAAAAAAAGCAAGTGACGTTTCACACACGGCTTTCTACAAGTAGGAATGTCCATAACCATTTTCGATTCTCACCCGTCGAAATGCACTGAAACCAAGTTGCATCTTTGTACTGAGTAAAATGGTTTTGTCTATATGATAAAATTATAATATATATATATATATATATATATATATATATATATATATATATATATATATATATATATATATATATATTAGGACCTTGAATATGTTCTCGCTGATTTTAATAAATATTTTATTTATATAAATTACTATGAAGCGTTCCTGTGAATATATTATCTATTCCTAGACACTATTTTTCTCCGTGCTTCGTAAGACGTTAAACTACATCCGTGTCCTGGGTAAGACGATAAACTACATCCAGCAGCAAGGCTTCTGATCAGGATGTTTTGAGGAGCGTGGAACCATCTCTTAATTACTGGTGTTCCCAGGTTCACCCTCACCCGGGGTGGTAGCACCTGTTAGGGTCCCAGCTATGGGCAAATAGTTAACTAGTTAAGAATATTACCGGCTATACACTTTTAAAGGAAAAATATTATCAAAATCAGATTTTTGATAAAACAAAATATTACTAGCAATAAAAAATTTTGTCGGCATTAAATAACCCACTGAAGTGTTGATATGCCGCAAAACAAAATAAACCAAACGAAACCACGATGTTTCTGGTAGTATTTGAATCATTCCGGATTCATTACACTGGCCAGTCATCCAAGTGACAGTGGTCACTCATCTTAGTACTGATCAAGCTCGATGTTGCTTAATTTCGGTGGACCGGTGTTTCAACCTGAAATGGCCGTAAACTACAATTAATGTAGGAGAATTTAAACCCGACCTGAAGAGAATATAGCATTGTTACTGTCTTCTTCAGCTATGTATTTTGAAGATGTAGGGACATTTGGTGATGGTGTTAGTGATATGCCGCAAAACAAAATAAACCAAACCAAACCAAACCACTATTTTTCTCATGTTTCTGGTAGTATTTGAATGTTGGAAAAACGGCACGTCTTTTGAGGCTAACCAAAAGTCGACCCATTTTTTGTCATCTTCATAAAAGGAAAATGCTGCTCAGCCAGGCCATGTGCCATCGATCGTAAGGGATAATCTGACGGGAGAATGTCTGATGAATACGGAGGGTGGTGTAGGATTCCCATTTGAGCGTTTTCAAGTAAGTGTTTACTGGTTTTGCAATATGTGGCCTAGCATTGGCATGTTGCAAAATTCACTTTGTCGTGTTTCTGCTCGTATAGCCGTCGTTTCTTTCTTCAATATCCAGCTTAAACGCGCGTCCTGGGTATGACGATAAACTAAATCCGCCTCCTGGGTATGACGATAAACTTCGTCCAACAACAAGGCTTAAGATAATGTTTTTGGAAAAATAATGTTGC
>OZ010612.1:17114389-17189389 GCA_963932145.1 Acanthosepion lycidas | reverse complement strand
AACCGAAACACAATTTTGGATTTTATAAATAATTCTTTTTTTTTTTTGCGAGTGAATATTGCATTATCGTTTTTTGGGGGCGGAGTGGATACTGATATTCAGTGACAGGTCCTACCATTTAACCGATAAATCGGAGAGACGAGATGGATTTATAATTTTAGTGAATGCAAGGAAACCGACCGAAATTCGAACTCAGTTCTTCAATTTCTCATTCCGAGGCGTTATTCGTTACACCGGCCAGGCATCCAAGTTACAGTGGTCACTCATCTTAGTACTGATGAAGCTCGATGTTGCTTAATTTTGGAGGATCTGTGTTTCAACCAGAAATGGCCGTAAACTACAATTAATTAAAACCTGACCTGTAGAGGAATAGGCTCCGTCAGATATAACATTGCTACTGTCTTCTTCAGCTATGTATTTTGAAGGTGTAGGGAAATTTGGTGATGGTGTTGCTAGTCTTATCTCAACTTCTTTTGAATTCATGTTCATCCTTCCAAACAATGCTGAAGTGCCAAGGTTACCCTACTATTTAATTCATGAATAGGTGAACTGAAAGGGTATATACATATCATTCTCAATGAATAAGCGAGAAATACGACATGAAATTAATTGAATCATTTGCTACATCAGCTGCACGTAAAGACATTTTTCTTCCCAGAGTCTATCTTACACATTTATAATTATCCTATACGTCCATGTCTTGAATATAAATTCAGTAACCTCTTTCACCGACTAATAACACTAATTCCAAAGCAACTGTTATGGTCCTGTTCCTTGTACCACGGTGATTGACCAAGGTAGAACCAATAAAGAAGAACTCGAATACGGATATGGAATAACACAGATATATTACAAACAGGAATATATACAGAGAAGTATAAAGTGTTAGTACGAACAATCAGTAATTGTCTAAACACGACTCTGTTTCGGACTGCCTCTGACTCGACTGACTGACTCCTGACGGACTTCACTCCAGACTTCAGACTGAACAGTATTTAGTCACCACGCCACGAGAGCATCATGTGGCACAAGGCCGGTTTAACGTGGGATCTCCGAGCCCGTGGGCTTGGCCAAAAATATGCCCTTTGAACCCGTATAAACGTGTTCAGGGTCGATTTACCTCTCCGAAAGAGACTCCGCCCTTCGGCGTAGCCTCGTTCGGGTTCCTCCCCGCCCGAAGGCAGAGAGTTCAACCGATCAGCCGATCAGCCTGTCGCCCGACTTCGGACTGAATGGTATTTAGTCATCCCCCACTGGAGCATCATGTGGCACAAGGCCGGTGTAACGTGGGTTCTCTGAGCCCGTGGGCTTGGCTAAAAATATTCCCTTTGAACCCGTATAAACGGGTTCAGGGTCGGTTTACCTCTCCGAAAGCGACTCCGCCCTTCGGCATAGCATCGTTCGGGTTCCTCCCCGCCTGAAGGCAGACAGTTCAACCGATCAACCGATCAACCGATCAGCCGGTCGCCCGACTTCGGACTGAACTCACTGCTTCCTCTTGAGGCGCAGTATTTATTGCGTATGGAATAGTCTATTATGTTATTATGGGTAAGGTCCCATAACAACATTTCTAGTTCTTTCGCTTAATTGTCTGAAAGACCTTTTTTTGCCTTCCTTCTGCTATGTATTTATAGATTCTTGATAAAATAAAAAAAAGAAGAATCTGCAATCTTATTGGTCCTGACCTGGCATCTTGGCTTCGGTCAATTTCTCACCAGTGTAACACCATCTTTTCTAAAAATACATTCATGGTAATCGTTCAGATAAGCTTTCCTCTTTGGTACGTATACTTAATGAATTTAAGCACAGTACTAGATTAGCAGCTAGGTCTCACCATTTTACAGTTGAAATGGCAAGACGTAACATTGAGTTCTATGCTGACAGTTTCTTCTCTCACACTTCTCACTCGTGGAACTCTTTTCCAACTTTGCGGTCAACTTGGATCTTCAAAAATTTAAATGCAATGTCAATTGTTATCTTTTATCTTCGTAATAAATGCCGTCCTGGGTATGATGATAAACTACATCCACATCCTGGGTTAAACGATAAACTACATCTAACAGCAAGGCCTCAGATCAGGTTTTGTGGAGCGTGGGACCATCTCTTAATTGCTGGTGTTTCCAGATCCATATGACCCGACGTGGTAGCACCTGTTAGGGCCCCTTGTCAAAACACTATGAAAGTGTAAAAATAGGTTTTAATACCAGAAATACTATTTAACAAAATTATTACCAGCTATACTTTTTGGAAAAAAAATTACAAGCGATACATTTTTTAAGAAAAAATATTAGCAGAAATAGATTTTTGAGGAAAAAAAATTACAAGCAATAAAGATTTTGTCGGAATTGAATAATCCATTGAGGTTTATATACCGTAAATCAAAACAAAACAAAAAAAAAAACAAAAAAATGTTAATAAATGTTTTCTTGTTGTCATGTTCTCTCACCTTGGAGTGAAATGATTTCTAAGGTTTAAACAATAATTAATTAGAGAAAAATAAAAGATGGTGCAAGTGGGCAATGATTAGTTGAATGAAACCTGCAAAAAAATTAGCAAACTCTTTCACTGACAATTAACATTAATTTCAAAACAACATTTCTAGTTCTTTCACTTAATTGTCTGAAAGAACTTTTTTCTTCTTTTTTTTTGTCTTTCATCAGCATGGCTGATGCTAACCTCCAGCAGAGCGACTCATTGGGTCTTCTTGGGCTAAAGTTTTCTGCTTAGATGAAATGGAAAGTTTATATTGAATCAATTGCTAGATTGGCTGCTATGAAATTTGGTTCACAGTGTTGTACTAGACATTTTTTTCTCTATCCAGAATCTATCTTACACATTTATAAGTCTACCATTCGTCCAAGCATTGAATATTTCTGTCACATCTGGTTTCGTGCTTCTGCTATGTATTTAGAGATTCTTGATAAAGTACAAAGAATCTGCAATGCTATTGGTCCTAACATTTCGGCCTCGGCCACTTCCCACCATCCTAACACCATGTTTTCTATAAATATTTTCGTGGTAACCGTTCAGATAATCTTTCCTCTTTAGTACCAAATAAACACATAAATCATTGTTTCAAGCAATTTTTTTTTATTTCCATGACACATTAATGTTTACATAATGGTTACGTAGTGCCAAACAACTCAAATAGATTAATAAATTTTAATTAAATATCTAGTTTTCTTTCTTTCCTTTTTTTTGCTGCTGCTGTTGCTTATTATTATTATTATTATTATTATTATTATTATTATTATTATTATTATTAATATTATTATTATTATTATTATCAGCAGCAGCAGCCTCCAAAAGATTTCACTTGTGACTTGCTTGGCATTCAAGAGATGCAGTTGCTTTTGTCCAAGTGTGAGCTGGGAATGGAGGAGGCAGACAGATGGTTGCCTCTGTCTATTAAATAGATTAATGAAGAAACAAATTATATACCACTTTGTCAGTAGCATCGGTAGCAGGCAACTTCCATACTTCCTTGGGAGCAGGTACCCCATACATTGAGGGTACCTGGGGTGGGTGAGTTGCTGGTCCAAAGTGCTGACTTGGAATACCATTACTGATTCGGTGATGCAATAACAGATGTTGATTACTCTGCAAATAGACAAAAGAATATTCAACAGAAAATGAAAAAAGGATCATAAAAGACAGTAAGAGGTTAAAAAGAAAATAATTCTACATAGAACATCCAGGCTTGTTTGCCTGCTTCACTCAAATATAAAAATGGGGTCGGGGGGTATGAAGCAACAGGGTAATGATTAGTTAAATGAAACCTGCAAAAAATTCATCAAACTCTTTCACTGACAAATAACATTAATTTCAAAACAATATTTCTAGTTCTTTCACTTAATTGTCTGAAAGAACTTTTTTTTTAGCCTACTATCAGCATGGCCGATGCTAACCTCCAGGAGAGCGACTCATTAGGTCTTCTTGGGCTAAAGTTTTCTGCTTAGATGAAATGGAAAGATTATACAGTGTAACCCGGATATAAGAGAGTTATCGGGATAATAAGTCTCTTATATCCGGGTTATTTAAAATCCGGATTTGGTCTATTTTGTTTAGGTAAGTATGGCTCTTATTTTGGACGAGAGAAAATCTCTCTTAAATCCGGTTTTCTCGTATATCCGGGTCTCTTATATCCGGGTTACACTGTATTGAATCAATTGTTAGGTCTGCGACTAGGAAATTTGGTTCACTCTGTCGTGGTAGACATTTTTTCTCTCCAGAATTTATCTTGCAAATATATAAGTCTCTCTTTCGTCCCAGCATTGATTATAGCCGTCACATCTGCTACGTATTTAGAGATTCTTACTAAAAGACTGTGACGTCCCCCCGGTGTAGCTGCGCCAAATGACGTCTGCCTAGCCGCGTCCGTCGTGCTATCCTGTCCTGTGACGACCAAGTGGCTTGGTATTGGTCGCGGCACCAAATGTGACGTTCTAACCTTTTGGTGATTCGGATAGGAATCTTGTTAAGTTGTTTGTTCTTTAAGAAACTCGTTCTTGGTGTATCTTCAGGCGATATTCGTAAAACTTGTTTTGGTGGTATGAGTCTAAGTCGTATTTAAAAATAAATTGTTCTTGGCTAGAAGTTGAGGTCGTGATTTGCGTGAATCTTTCGGTCAACTCTTTGCGAGGCGGGCCCAACTCAATTCAATTCAGCTGCGAACTTCACTGCGAACTCCACTGCGAACTTAACTCGAACTCGAACTCGAACTGGTTTTCACTCGCTACGACTCTGCTTATATGGACGGCGACCAAAACCGGGGTGGGCTTGTCGGGGTTTGAGGTTCCTTGATAATTCTAAATCCACAATCCACTTCTTTGTTTTCGGTCAGGAAAATCTTATTATTTTTCACTTTTGGAAGTCTTTCGTCTTCCCACCTTCTTCTGTCCTCATATTGGTATCTCACCATGGCCTCAGAGGGTGGGAACGGGTTTCCTCTCTTTCTCACAGTGGCATCTCACACCCTTCCTTTCAGGGAGGCGCAACAGGCCTCCCCTCCTTCTTCACATGATTACATCCGCCTCACGCTCATACCACCATCCAGCCTCGGTTTAAAAAATCTTGCTCAAAGAAAAAAAAATATCTTCCTTTTTCCTTTTTTTCTTTTTCTTTTCTTTCTCTTTCTTTCCTTCTGCCCGACAACAAACCTTAGACTCTTATCATAGTCAAATGTCACTTGGACTTTATCATCCGGGGCCTTCACCAAACAAGTGGGTGGTCAATTGGACGTATATGCATTCTGTTGTTAATTAACTGTTCTGATAAAATAATTTAGCTATCATAGCCAGCCCTCACGATAAACAGGTGTTTTTCCCAAATGACATGGAGCGGGTTCCACGGACATTTTGGTTTCGGTCAAGCTTGACCTAATTAATTTTTATCTCCCAGCACCCTACGGGAGGTCTCTTGTCCAACTTGAAAAAAATCTTTTTTTATCATTGCCATGGGCAGATTGGATATATCTTACTCGCCGCCCCGTAACATAAATCAGATTAAATTCTATGTTTCACCTTCTCGACAATGGAAATAAAAATCTTACCACTTTCCCTGTCAGAAAAATAACACCGCTTAGTGTCCTTTTCGTGATGGCTTCTTATCATCTAAATTTAATTCTTGCCTTTCTTTTTTTTTTCTTCTTTCTTTCTACCACCGTAAATAGTGTCACAAGACAAAGAAAAATTTTCTGGCAGCTCGGCTTCAGTCACTTTCCCTCCGTCCTGACGTAGCTTCTCTGTGACTTTTTCTCTAAAAATTGTTACGATGAATTTTCCTCTCTGGCTCATATAATTTGTAATCATTGTAAATATTAATTGAGGTTTCATTTTTAAATGTTAATTTATCCCCCTTTCTAGACAAATTGTTGATAGGGGAAGTTTAGAACTACATAGAGACTTAAGGTATTATGGTGACTGTATTAAAAATGGTAAGTAAGAATGTGTTGTTTTGGTGTAGGGTATGTTTGCGTCAGTAATTGTGGCTAGCTATATTCAAGATAAAACAGATTGAAGACCAACCTTCCCGTATCCCCACTTTTGGCTGTGTGTCATATTTTTCTATTACTAAATAAATATTAATTTCTTGATTATGAATTTAAACGTACTACTAGATTGGCAGTTAGGTCTCAACCTTTTTACGGCGAAAATGGCTAAACGTAGTTCTATGGTAGCAATTACTTCTCCAGAACCTCTCGCTTTACAGTCGGTTTCTTGCTTTACAGTCAAATGGGATATTTATAAATTTAAATACATTATCAGCCGTTATCTTCTCCCTTCTTGTTCTTTTATTCATCTTTCTCCTTAATAATGTTTTCTTTGTAATTTCTATAGTAAAATTATCATTGTAATATCGATAGTAAAAAAAAAATATTGCCAATGTATTTTGATAGTAAAAAATAGCAACATTATTGGCAATGCATTTTTATAGTAAAAAAAAAAAAAAGAGATTAGAATTGTAATTTCTATAGAAAATATCACTGGCAGCGTATTCCCATAATAAAAAAAAAGCAAGATTATTGGCAATGCATTTCTATAGCAAAAAAGAAACAACATTATTGGCAATGCATTTTTATAGTAAAAAAATTATTAGAAATGTAATTTCCATAGAAAATATTATTAGAAATGTAATTTCTATAGAAAATATAATTTCTGCAGTAGAAAATTATTGGCAGTGTATTTCGATAATTGCTGTGGTAGGATCCACCTAATTTGCATCGTGGAGTACCTACCATATAAATATGGTTGGTATCGGGAAGGAATCGAGAGATTCAACCAGAGACTCTGCCCGACTGCGACTCAGTCAACACATTCTCCAGGAACGGTCTTCCCAGGAATATACAAAAGGCTATATGTAAATATTGTGTACACTTTCTTGTTTCAATACATTTTGTTCTAAGTACATTTTGTGTTGCATTATTATTCCATGCATTAGTCAAGTTTCAACAATAATAAAAAACAACATTATTGGCAATGCATTTCTATAGTAAAAATATTGTTAGAAATGTAATTTCTATAGTAAAAATATTATTAGAAATGTAATTTCTATAGAAAAATATATTTCTGCAGTAAAAAATTATTGGGAGTGTATTTCGATAATAAAAAAACAAAATTATTAGCAATGAATTTCTATAGTAAAAAAAATATTAGAAATGTAATTTCTATAGAAAATATTATTAGAAATGTAATTTCTATAGAAAATATAATTCTTCAGTAAAAAAATATTGGCAGTGTATTTCGACAATAAAAAACATTATTGGCAATGCATTTCTATGGTAAAAATATTATTAGAAATGCAATTTCTATAGAAAATATTATTAGAAATGTAATTTCTATAGAAAATAAATTTCTGCAGTAAAAAAATATTGGCAGTGTATTTCGATAATAAAAAACAACATTATTGGCAATGCATTTCTGTAAAAAAAAGAAAAAAATTAATGGCAATGCATTTCCATAGTAAAAAAAAAAATTAGAAAGGTAATTTCTATAGAAAATATCATTGCTATAGTAAAAAATTATTGGCAGTGTATTTCGATAATAGGAAAAACAATAGTATTGGCAATGCATTTTCTATATTAAAAAAAACAAACTTTATGAGCAATGCATTTTCTATAGTAAAAATTTATTGGCAATTTTTCTCAACCAGTAACCTTAGTGGCGTTATTGCATTGATTGGATTGAAGTTATTAAGAAAAATTCTATAAATCTACCGAATTCTTAATCATTTCGTGAATTTCTCATTCATTGTGGGTGAGGAATTATTTTCCACTATTTGACCCTCTCTTCCAGAGGAAGGATGCAGCAAGTTTCTCTCTACTCTACCGTTATTTCCAGTGCTCGGTTCCGCTGAGTCAAACATTCACAGCAAGAACACGCCATACCACTTACATAGTAGATCCACCCCAACATTCTTTCCGTATTCCTCGGTGGGAAGTAAGTTCCACTCGAGTAGCTTATTCCAGTGAGCCACTAATTTTTCCCCAAACACTAAAATCTGAATCCGTTCAAGTCTAGAGTTAACTGTTATCTTTTTCTCCTATCCGTATAAGCTACCATTTTACGTAACTGTTATATTCCGTGCTAATAGGAATATATACTTAAAAAAAAAACCGTAAAGGTTTATTGTAAAACCAGTACAGGAAGAATAAAGGTAACAGTTATGCACAAGGTCGTCGCAAGTCAATCCAGTAGTGAGTGCTACTATTGGCAGGTCGGTAGTTCTCCCGTAAGTCTGAGTCGTACTCAACAGATCCCAGTTAGTATATTTACTAACCGCCACATGCGATCAGATGTGGCACAGGGCCGAATTTAATGTGGGGCAATCCGTGCCCGTAGGCTCGGCCATAAACTCCCCGTAAACCCCCATACCTCCCCGGACAAGACTCTGACTTCGGCATAGCTTCGTACGGGTTCCTCTCCGCCCGAAGGCAGAGATTTCGACAGCAGCTAAGAGCTGAATAACAGATCCCAGCTAGAATGTTTGCCAACCTCTCCACGCGGTCGGATGTGGCACAAAGCCGAATATAACGTGGGGCAACCGAACCCGTAGGCTCGGCCAAAAGTTCCCTGTAGACCCCGTAAAAATGGGATCGGGTCGGTTTACCACCCCAGACGAGAATCTGCACTTCGGCATAGCGTCGACCGGATTCCTCTGTGCCTGAATGAAGTCAGGGAATTCAACCATATAGTTGAAAAGATTCCAGCTAGACAATATTTAGCCACCTCCACGACAGTTGCATGTGGCACAAGGCAGGATTTAACATGGGTTCTCCGAGCCCGTAGGCTCGGCCAAGAAATGCCCGTAGAACCCGCATAACGGGATCGGGTTGGTCAACCTTCCCGACCGAGACCCTCCCTTCTGCTGAGCCTCGTCCGGGTTCCTCTCTGCTCAGCGGCAGAGAGTTCGACCGTCTAGCCGAAAAGATTTCGGGTAGACTCTGTAGTCCGTTAACTTACAGACACTTATAGGCTGTTACTACCTATAGTGTAGTGACTTATGGGGGTGACAGGTTACTCTATCAAATCAGTATTACTCTAACGAGAGTGATCCCCGAGCCTTGTATAAGATGAATGTTACAGGTACATTGTCGAAAGGCACCAACATTCCTTCCGTATTCCATAAATGAAAAGTAAGTTCCACTCGAGTAGCTTCTTCCCGTGAACCACTGTACTGTAGAATCGACACCGAACAGGATGTTAACCGTTATCATCTACTAATATACGAACAAATGGCATCCAAACGTAACCCTCTACCTTGAGTGACTCCCGAGCCTTGTAAAGGGTGAACCACGCTCTAAAAAAAAAAAAAAAGGAAAAAACTACTTATTACTAATATTCGCGCCGTGCTTGGGGTGAAATTATAAAATACAAACCTTAGTACCAATTTCGTTTAACGACCAAATCGCAGAAAGGAATCTAGTCGTTAAATGAAGTCTGGCTTTATTATCTTTTATTTTAGTTTTCATTATTTTCTATTTCTAAATCCATTCTTATAATCGAGCCCCAATTCAAAAATTTAAATGCATCGACAAGCGCCATCTTTGTTATATAGGAATAAAGTGTCGCTATCGACACGAGTTTGAACATAGATCGCCAGTGAGCAAACACAGGCGACCCCATTATTAAATTAAGTGGAACGCGTGACCATAGAGGAAACGCATAAGTAGTAAATATTGTAACAACTAACGATCGCTATTTCTAGTCTATCCTCTATACTGCTATTCTCTACTCTATTCAGTATACTATTTCTCTATTCAGATCACTATATGGATTACTATTCGAGTGAGTATTATCGAGCAAGTACTATTAGTACGAGTGTTTTTCGAAGGCATCTGACACCAGTATTGTTGAACGCGGTTACTATAGTTGTATCTGCGATTACAGACTGTCTACTACAACGAGCATTACGAAAGTCACAACGTGTATTCGTTGACATCACAAAAATATTCTTGAATCCCCTTTTTTATTTGACCTTTGCTCAATCCTCCTTTAGTCATTATTTTCTCTCACTTTCACTAACTGTACCCAAAGGTGGGACTTGGCAAACCACTCATTGCTATACCGCGACTTCTACGGAAAATGCTTGGACGGACTGGATTCCCTGGTCCCGACGAGGCAAACCTTCACAGCAAGAACACGCCATGCCACTTATAGAGTAGAAAACCACCCACATTCCCTTCGTCTCCCTTTGGGGAGAAGTAAACCTAATATAACATACACATCCAGAAATGAAACAAACGTGGACTACTTAGATTATTTACATTATTCAGACTATTGTCCTCATCTTTGTCGCCATATTTATTACAACGTTTCGGCCGTTGTACGCTCCGGCCTTCTTCAGGTAGTTGGAATGTCGAACTGAACCCTGGGGTAGACTGTTTTAGTTCCACGTGCCATGTTTGATGGATATTAACTCCTGTCAATTTCCCTCTGAAAGTTCTCCACTGCCTTAACCGGGTATTGAACTCACACTCTTTGGGTCCTGCAACTGGATCTAACCAACGCCTTTATCCACTGTTCCATGTGTCCTACCGATCAATGGGGCAATTATACATACAAGGAAGCGACTCATAAGGTGGCACACAACCTTGGCAACTAACAATCGGCCTGAGCGGAATACCGTCTTTGTTAATCTTAGGGAGACCGTATATGTGAGGTAGCTTGGTGTAACGCTGCGATAACTGCCTATACGTCTTAGGTGCGAAGTGATCCTTGTTCTTGATTAGGATCTGTGACAGTTTGCGTTCCGTTTTCATAGTAGGATTCTTTTTCACTTTACTGTAGCTACCATTGCTAATGAGGTCTTCCAGTTACCACTTACATGTATGTAACGCTAATCTAAACAATTTCACTAATAACATAGTGGATGACAAAGAAATACGTAAAGCCGGTTATGAACTTTTTTATTTTTTATTTTCTCGATTTTATCCTGTTTTTCCATTCTCATATTCTCTGTTTTGCTGTTTTTATAAACCACCCCTCTGTTTTAATTTGATTACTACTATTACTGAAATAGATCCCTATTTAATCGCCCACTATTTATGATCTTTTGCCAAACTTAAATAAACACTGAATTAAACTCAACTTTCTTTTCTTTTTTTTTCATTTATTTCGACTTTCTTTCATTACACACACTTGACGGCGCTTTTCACTCTTAATAGAAATCAGCGGTCGAAACGGCCTCAGTACTTTATTTTTAATGTCGTCACCCCAAACAAAATAATTCCCCGTTGATGCAAGACGTCACTTTGGGGGGGGGTGAATTATATGTGAAGAAAGTTGTGATGAACTAAACTTGGAGAGTTGAGATAAAAGGAAATAGCATCTGGAAGAGGGATGGCATGTGGAACTAGAACAATCTACCCTGTGGACGAAATAAAGGATTCGGTACAAAATTCCAATCACCTGAAGCAGGCCAGAGAGTACAACGGCCGTTCGATGTGAATATGGCAATCAAGATAAGGATAACAGTCCGAATAATGTAAATAATGCAAGTAATCATAATACCTCATCACAGAGATCCAATCACCCAAGAAGGCCAGAGAGTCCAACAGCCGAAATGTTGTGAATATGGCAATAAATATGTAGATATCAGTCCTAATAATATAAATAATGCAAGTAATCATAATACCTCATCTCAGAGATCCAATCACCCAAGAAGGCCAGAGAGTCCAACAGCCGAAATGTTGTGAATATGGCAATAAATATGTAGATATCAGTCCTAATAATATAAATAATGCAAGTAATCATAATACCTCATTTCACAGATCCAATCACCGGACGAAAGCGAGAGCGTCCAACAGCTGAAATGTTTTGAATATAGTAATAAAGATGTGGATAACAGTTATAATAATGTAAAAAACGAAAGTAATCATAATACCTCATCTAAGGGATATAGACAGATATAGCGACCGAGAAATATGACGTAAATAACTGAGTGTACAACGGCCGAAACGTTGTGAATATAGCAATGTAGATGAGGATAATAGCTCGAAGAATATAAACAATGTAAGTAATCATAATACCTCATCTCCGAGATAAAGACATAGTATTATTGCATCTAGGTAATTTAATAATACTATGAGCCCAAATTGCCAATCCAGCAGTTCTCTTAAACGCATGCGGTCGAGATACCAAGTTAGTAAGCTTATCATAAAAATTACCATAAAAATATTTGTAGAAGATACGGAGGTAAGCTACATCAGGGCTGTGGGATTGTTGCTGAAGTTGAGATGTCAGGATCTATTATATTATAGAAACCTTCGTTGGATTATGTCTAAAATCCCGAGATAAACATAAGCATGAACACCAGACCAGATATGGCAGTAATATTCAATACGAGGACAAGTGCTAGATATATAAATGACAAGATGTGTTATGAAGGAAAAACTTATCAGTTACAATACAGTTACCCAACTTTTTCTAGTAGTAGATATACCCACTGGTTCAATATAATCCCTCAGCATCATGCCTGGTAAGCCCGAAACGAAAAACGCGCTTATTGAAACAAGACAAATAATGATAGAATCGTATAATTTTTGTCAAACAGTCAATATAGCGCCATCAGTAAACTTCATAGATGTGAAATAAAGACAATATCCACAACGAGGATATACCTCGAAACTATTTTATTCGGACAACTGTTGTCTGGATTTGTTAAGATGTACAGATGGGTGTTCTCATTTTTAACCCTAGAATACTAACCATCAATTAAAGTTACACCACTATTAACCATGGGTATATCATACCCGATTTTGAAAATATCAACAAAAAAAAAAAAATAAATATAAATCTTTATTTGAAATATTTTACATGCAGGCAATTCAAACATTGTACTTTGAGTTAACATTAATAGGAACTGAAAAACATTATTTAGGTAAGAAAATCAGGTACTGAATATTGTAATTAAAAATAGGAAAATTTGCGCTGGGTACTATAAACACATGGTTAGTGTTCTGGGGTTAACTATGTACATTGCTTTTCTCATATGCCACATTTTTGAGATTTTGATTTCAATGTTCTTGTAGTTTGATACCTTTTGAAGATCTTCAAAGGTACATTGCAGTCTGAAGGTACTGCCATACTAATAAGGAGGCATTTCTTTTGTGTACGGTCTCTAATAAGTATGTCAGGGCGCTTAGCTTTGATTGTCTTGTCTGTGTATTGTGTAGTCTCATAAAACTGTTACAGGTCCTTGTTAATTTCACTGAAAAGCAACTGAATAGAAAATGGAATCCCTTCTCTTGTTTTTTTTTTGTTTTTTTTGTATCATGTTAAGGTGGGACTCACCCTGTCATGTTACTTGCGGTAAAGTTACATTCAATTCAAGCTGTTTGCATTTCATTCGCTTTGTGACGTTGATTAGAAGTATAACATATTTTAATCTCTCAAGACAAGTGAGGTTTGTACAAAGACTGTAATATGTTTAAACTTGCATTTATTTTTAAACTTAGCTTGAAGAAAAACTGTGGAAATATTGTTAAACATTATTAAACAAGATGGCTTTTCCTTTTTCTTTATATACACTCTTCTGCATGTATGGTAAAGTTTTGGAAGAATTAGGTCACTCATTATTATTATTATTATTATTATTATTATTATTATTATTATTATTATTATTATTATTTCCTTTGATTTCATGTGTGTGTTCATTTCCTTCCGGGTCTCGACGAGGATCCTAAGGTCAGAAATGGGATCTTGATATTTTCCAGAGAGCAGTTTTGAAAATAAAATAAAAATAAAAATAAAAAAAACTCAAAAAGCATCACGCATATTTTACATAGATAAATATACATCGCTTGCAGCTGCAAATTGCTTAAAAAAGAAAGCAAAGTTAAATGCAACCGACCATATATAGAAATGGTGACAAGATAAACCGCTTCACGGCCAATACTCTGCTGGTACCAGACAAGCTGATGTAGACAAACGGCGTCCCCATCAGTGACTACGTAGTGCAGGGTTAAAAGCTGGAACCTATGGTTTTATTCTTGTTGCACATGACCTGTGCTTGCTAACTAGAAATTCTGTTGTATACACATTTCTTTCCGGGTCCTAATCAGGGAACTAACTTCAGAAATGGATTCATGACAATTTCCAGGGATCATTTTCTGTAAAAAACAAACAAGAAAAATGATCACACACATTTTACATAGATTAAGCCCTTACTAAAGTGTGAGCTGTACTTGTGAGTACAATGTTTTGTATTTCTTTAAGGCATGGGCTTCCAGGAATCCCTTCAATGACTCTGTTGGAATCTTTTCCAACCATTCCGAAGGTTCCAACGACAACAAGGATTGTTTATGTTCTCATGTGCCACATTTTTGAGATTTCGATTTCAAAGTACTTGTGTTTTGACAGCTTTTTGAATAAAAATAAGAACTGCCATATCAATAAGGAGGGACTTTTGTTTGTGGTCTTTAATAACGATGTCTGGGCGATTAGCTTTGATTGTTCTGTGTGTATTATGTAGGCCCATAAAGATGTAACAAGTCCTATCTCCGTAACCCAGTGTTATTATTATTATTATTATCATTTTTACTTTTTTTGCTTTCTGGCGTTTACACATTTCTTTCCGGGTCCCACCCAGGGACCTAAGGTTAGAAATGGCATCATGACACTTTTCACTGACAAAAAAAAAAAATGAAAAAAAAATAAAAAAAAATAAAAAAAAAATAAAAATTATTATAATTATTATTATTATTGATGATGATGATGTTGCTTCGTTTTTGTTTGTCTTTTTTTGTTTTGATTTTGTTCTTGTTTGTTTGTTTAGCGGGATATCAACACTTTTATGGATTATTAAGTGCCAACATCTAAATATTTTCTACTGAATGATATGGCTTCATCTACATATATTTCAAACTCAATTTATGCTTTCCAATAAAGTGGAACGTATAAAGACTCTTTGGAAACCTAATATTACTTTTGTTTTTTCTTTGTTTCGTTTTGGGTTTTTTTTATACGGGAAGTCCCACAAAATTGTTAATATATTTTGGATATTAGGAAATGAGACTAAAATGTTTTGATGATATATTGTTCGAATTAAAATAAGCTATGAATTATAAGCCCTATACCTATAGAATGAATTGATAATAATAATAATAATTAATGGGAATATATCTTTTAATCAAATATTGGTCGACTCAAAAGAATGGCAACTTCTGGGAGTTTTACTTGACGAAAGATAGACGTAGAAATAGTAAATAGTAATAAAACGCTTTCATTAAATGTCGGCCTACAAAAATTTAACCTAAACAATGGATTGTCAGAAATAGAAACAGAATAGTGGATGGCAATGAAATCATTTTATTAAATGTCAATAAATACTATGTCCGGACTAATGGAGTTCGTGATATGGGACGTGTACTATCTTTGAATGCATCTGAAGCAAACATATTCCTGGCCAGAAATGCATGTGAAAAACTGTAAAGTTTCTTACGATCAGTTCCAACATTTCATCTGCGTTGAATACACTTGTTTGAACCAGATAAACGTAAGATATCGATTTTCCGTTTAATATTGCGAGGGAATTTTGCTAGATTCAATCGAATCTACCTGAGATATGTGAGCTTATATAATTTTATTGATTCCTATATTTCTCATTCAGTGTCGTAAAGTTTCTTTTTTTCATCCTTCTCCCTTCGAGTTCCAGAATAGTTACGTTTTCTTTATTTCTCCCGATCTATTTGCAGTTGCTGTATAAACTGGCGGCCATATTCTAACTTTGTGCATATTCTTATATATTTCTTTTACAGCGTGGTTCAACGTTTACATGACCCGGGGGCCAATCGAGATAGAGAGTTACGTTTGGAGGCTATTTGTTTGTATAGAATTGGAAGTTAACGGTTAACCCAAGCCTTGAACAGGTTAAGATTGTAACGATCAGGGAAACATCCTGTTTGTTGTCGGTTCACAGGAAGAAGCTGCTCGAGAGGAACTTATTACTCACCGATAGAATACGGAGGATATATGGGTGGTTTGTTATATGTAAATGGTATAGTGTGTTCGTGCTGTGATGGTTTATCTCGGCAGGTCCTGGGAATGTAGTTCATTTGAGCTCTTTCCGTCGAAGTAGCAGTCGAGCAGGGAGATGCTTGCCACATCCCTTTTTTAAGAGAGAGAGTTTGGATGGTGGAGAAATATTCGTCACCCACAAAAGCTCGAAGATGCCGTTGAACTCTGTCAAAGCTGGAGTTAGTTCCGGACAGCTCTCACCCACATATGATAACAGTACTCCATTTTTGGCCCGATCTGGGTCTTTTAACGGTAAAGGATAGTAGGTCGAGTCCGGTACATACTGGAGGGTTACAAAGAACGGACCATTTTACCAGAATCCTTAGCATTGGATCGTATGTACGAGTTCTATTTTAGGTTGGGTGTAGGTTTGAGTCCCAAAAGTCTTTTAAGGCACAGTGCTTCCTCAAGAAAACTTTTATTTATCTATTTATTGTTTATCTTTTATTTTCATGGCGTCTACTTTCGGATTATCTCCCTTGTTTGACGCTCTCTCAGAAATAGAAATAAAAACTCTTCATTCTCTTTGAATTCTCTTTCTCTCTTTTATTTATCTTTCTTTCAATTTTCCACTTCATTTTTAAATATTCCCTTCCCTAAATAATCTCCCCCTCATTTTTCCGGGTTTTTTTTTTCTTTATCTCTTTTTTTGCCTTTTTTGTTTCACCTTTCTTTATAAAGATTTTCTCGGTTACTGTTAAGTTTCACACAGGCAAAGACAAAGACGGACACACTTGAAGAAGAGAAGCAACTCTACGACAGTATTAAATCCAAGGGAGTTAATGCACATAGGGGTGTATGCAAATAAATAATGAAAAAAAAAAACACTTGAAAATATAATTCTTCTCCTAGAAGTGTGTCCAAAGAACAAGTAGGATCTGTACACCATTAATGTCGGAAAGGATGGTTCCTATAAACGTTTTCTCATTACGGTTGTTATTTGTAAAAGAGGAATATTTTAGGATCAAGTTTACCGCAAAGCAGAAGTTAGCCAATTATAGTGAAGTAAATAGGAAGGTTTACACATATAGAATTCCACTGAGTAGTGAGTTCGATCCTCACTGTATGCCCCATACTTTCAGCCTTGTGCCACATCTAAGCTACGCTTGGAAAATCTCTACATGGGGCACATCGAGGCGGTGTAATGGTTAACAAGCTTGTCTCGCTAGAACAATTACGACTGAGTAGAGAGTTCGATTCTCACTGGATGCCCCATACTTTCGGCCTTGTGCCACACCAAGCTACGCATGGAAAATCTCTACATGGAGCACCTTGAGTCGGTGTAATGGTTAGCAAGCCTGTCTCGCTAGAACAATTACGACTGAGTAGTGAGTTCGATTCTCACTGGATGCCCCATACTTTCGGCCTTGTGCCACACCAAGCTACGCTTGGAAAATCTCTACATGGAGGATCTTGAGTCGGTGTAATGGTTAGCAAGCCTGTCTCGCTAGAACAATTACGACTGAGTAGTGAGTTCGATCCTCACTGGGTGCCTCCTACTTACGGCCTTGTGCCACATCTAAGCTGCGCTTAAAAAATCGCTATAGTACACGGTTAGGATCAGAGACTAATGTAATAAACAGTTAACCCTGATTTCATTGGTATTTACTTGAGACCTGCCCACAAGGTGGGGTGTGTCACAAGGCCTTTTTGTGTGTATGTGTGGAGCATTCCTATAAAATATATTCGGGAGCAAGACCTCTGATCTGGAGGTTTTGCGGAGCGTGAAATCACCTCTTAATTATTGGTGTTCCCAGGTCCACCCTGGCACGGGTGGTAGCGCCTTTTAGGGTCTAGTCCTGGATAAGACGATAAACTACATCCAGCAACAAGGCCCCTCATCATGAGGTTTTGAAGAGCGTGGAATCACCTCTTAATTGTTGGTGTTCCCAGGTTCACCCTTACCCGGAGTGATAGCACCTGTTCTGGTCCCCACTATGTGCTAATTGTTAACCCGCATCTAGGGTCAAAACACTATGAAAGTGTAAAAATAGGTTTTAATACCTGCAACAAATTTTTGAAGAAAAAAAATTATTACCAGAATTACCATCCATATATTTTTGATTTAAAAAATATTACCCCTAGTATATTTTTTAAAAAACAATATTACCCGTAATACATTTTTGAAAAAAATATAACCAGCAATAAAAATTTTGTCTACATTAACCCATTGAGGTTGATATGCCGTAAAACATACCAAACCAAAGCCGAGAATAATATGCTACATCGTTTTATGTAACACCTTTCTTTATAAAGATTTTATCGATTGGAGTTAAGTTTCACAAAGCAAAAGAGAAAGATGGACACACTTAAATAAGAGAAGCAACTTAACGACAGTATTAAATGCAACACGTTTAATGCTCAGAAAGGTGTATGCACGATAAGTAAATACAGACTTGTAAATATAATTTATATTTGCGGAATAAACTGCTGGAAGAGGGTCCATGGAACAAATGGAGTTTGCAGCATCTGTACACCATTGACGTCGGAAAAGACGTCTCCTTTAAACATTTTGATATTATGGTTGTTACTTGTAAAGGAGGAATATTTTAGGATCAATTTTCCACGTAGCAGTAGTTAGCCAATTAGATGGTCGATACATATATAAAAATAAGAAGTAGTTTAATCCGAAGAATAATATGTTACACGGATGAGAACGGAGACTAATATAATAAAGGAGTTAATAGTGAAATCCTCAGTATTTACCCTAGACCTTCCCACAATGCGAGATGTGGCACAAGCACATATTTTTATGTGTGTATGAAGCATTCCAAGCTCGTAGAACCTGTATACCCATGGTCGTCTAGGCGTCTAACTGCCCAGACGATACTCTACCCGTAGGCATAGCCACTTCTGGGTACCTTTCTGTCCGGAGGCCAGAGGTACCCAGACAAACTCTAAGAGTTAATCGTTAACTCCTCGGTGTTTACACAAGACCTCCCCAACAAGGCGGGATGTAGCACAAGTCCTGTTTAAAACGATTGGTTATTAGAGCGTTTACGCTCGATCCAAAATTCCCCGTAGACTCCGCATAGACACGTTTGAGTACCTGTCTACCTTCTCAAACAAGAGTCTGCCCGTAGGTATAGCCTAGTGTCGGTTTTTCTCTGGTTTCAGGCAGAGAGGTCGACTAGCGGAGTTTTAACGAAATCTAATCAGTATTTACCCGAGACCACCCAACAAGGCTAGAAGTCGTACAAGGTCGGATTTCAAAGTGGGGCAATTCCGAGCGCTTAATCCCGGGCAAAAATTCCCCTAGACCTCGCATATGTTGGAACTGGTGGCTTTCTATTTCCCCAGAGGAGATTTTGCCTGTAGGCATAGCAGAATAATAATTAATCGTTAACTTCTTTAACTCAATATGAGAGAGTGCTGTTTAAATAGTCTTAGACCAGTCAATAGTTTGGGGGTGTTTAGCTACTCTACAACATCAATCATACTCCCGGATTAGTAAGGGTATCAAGTTCATGGTTGAATTTTGAATAGTACTTTACTATCGCTTTAAAATTCCTATATCTTTCATTCAACTTATTCAAATAATATTTTTTTATCACTTGAGTTTGAACATATATCGCTATTTCTAATCTATCTTTTATTAAAATAAGACCGCTATTCTCAACTCTATACACATATAATAACGCGCTATTCAGATCACTATACCGGTTATTTGTCGAGAGAGACTTATCGAGCAATTATTATTAGTGCGAGTGTTATTCGAAGGCGTCTGGCACTAGTATTGTTCAACGGCGTTACTATAGTTGTATCTGCGATTACAAAGTCTCTACTACAACGAGCATTACGAAAATGACAACGAATGTTCTTTGACATCACAAAACCCATTCTTGTTTCAACCTTCGTTATTTCATTCGACAAATCTATTCTACACGCTTTACTTATACTCATGTGTAGGATTACTCAACATATCTCGAGTTATGTCGACATAAAAAAACTTAAATTTTGGTTAATATCGCTTCAAATAATTTTAAAATCACCGCACAAAAAAAATTTTTAATTTTTATAAAATCAAAAATGTTAGCATTGTTCCGGGCTTCAATACTTCTGAGATTTTTTAAGATCCTGGTACATCTGACCCGTAAGGAAAAAGAAGACATAGAAGACGTGTAAGGAAAAAGAAGACATAGAATTTAAACCAAGAAATATTAACAAATATATCGATAGGGCATTTTACAAAAGGAAAAATGAAATTAAATGCGAAGGGTTCAAAGTAAACTTCAGTGTTTGTAGTCGAGATACTTACATTTTTTTCGCTATGTAAAATCACCGACAACGAGGTGGGGTCTTCCAAATCTCGCGCCGCTTGTAATTACCGTCAGGGGTCACTAATCCAAAATCTCTCCACCTGTTATTATCATCTGTGGAGGGCGGTGGTCGGGGGTGATAATCCAAAACCCTATTATTAAGAATTTTGACACGTCATTATTCTGTCGTATTTGTCATGCTTTTTTTTCGCTAGTCTCACATTCCAAAATAGACGTTACCGAATTATAAATTTTTAGTCTTTCTAACATAATATTTGTCTAAGATGTTTATTCCTTCGCACAGATCGACTATTGTTAAACAAAAGTTTTTGTTTATATGTCTAAGATGAGGTATTATGATTACTTGCATTATTTACATTATTCGGACCCTTATACTCATCTTCATTGCCATATTCACAACGTTTCGGCCGATGTACGCTCCGGCTTTCTTCAGGGGTTTGGATCTCTGAGATGAGGTGTTATGATTACTTGCATTATTTACATTATTCGGACCCTTATACTCATCTTCATTGCCATATTCACAACGTTTCGGCCGATGTACGCTCCGGCCTTCTTCAGGTGTTTGGATCTCTGAGATGAGGTGTTATGATTATTTGCATTATTTACATTATTCGGACCCTTATACTCATCTTCATTGCCATATTCACAACGTTTCGGCCGATGTACGCTCCGGCCTTCTTCAGGTGTTTGGATCTCTGAGATGAGGTGTTATGATTACTTGCATTATTTACATTATTCGGACCCTTATACTCATCTTCATTGCCATATTCACAACGTTTCGGCCGATGTACGCTCCGGCCTTCTTCAGGTGTTTGGATCTCTGAGATGAGGTGTTATGATTACTTGCATTATTTACATTATTCGGACCCTTATACTCATCTTCTTTGCTATATTCACAACGTTTCGGCCGATGTACGCTCCGGCCTTCTTCAGGTGATTGGAATTTGGAAGCGAACCTTTTATTTCGTCCACCAGGCCATGTGTCCTTGAGGAAATATGGCCCAGTGGATTAAGATGTTGGTTAGATCCAGTGACTAGACCCAAAGAGTTGCGAGTTCTATATCATGGCCCAGCAGTGGTGAACCAAATCTTGGAGAGTTGAATTAAAGAGAAATAAGTGAGACATCCGGAAGAGGCATGGAACGTGGAACTAGAACAATCTACCCGGTAGACGAAATAAAGGTTTCGGTTCGAAATTCCAAATAACCACCTGCAGAAGGCCGGAGCGTAAAACGGCCGAAACGTTGTGAATATGACAATGAAGATAAGGATAAGAGTCGGGATAATGTAAATGATGCGACTAAACAAAAGTTACCGTATAATAAGCATTTTAACTCGCTTTTCTTTCATCTTATTTCTCCTCTTCTTTTTTATCGCTACTTTTAGATCCTTTGTAGTTAAGCAAAAGTTACCATATTATTGGGAGTTTTAGCCTGTCTTCGCTTACTCGTATTGCTTTTGCCTTTTTATCGAAATTTACAGACTCGCCATTGGCGAATTAAGCACTACCGAATTATCAGTTTTACAATTATATATTATGTCTTTCTTTCCTCGTATTTGTTTTGACATTTATTCTTACTCACAGAACTTAAATTCTTAACCTTTCTAACTGTGTATGTGAGTTCATTTGCTGTACAAAAAGTGTATCCAGCCGTTGTGTTGTCATATCCTGCTATGGCAACAGAAAACAATTTTGAGTGAAAATAATACGTATGCTACAACTGAGAGGCCTCGCAAAAGAATGCAGTGGGAAGGGAAGTAATGTTAATAATGCAGAGTGCGTAAACTAATGCTACCATATTATTAGAAATTATTTATTGAAATATTATGAAATTTAGGGCTTCATCAATTTCTTATTTTAATTTACATTGTTTCTTTCTTTCTTTCTTTCTTTAATTCATTTTTCGTTCAATCTCTTTCTTCCTTTTTTTTTCCATGCTTTCATTCTTGATTTCTTATATCAATTCAATTCTTTCTTCTTTGTTTGTTATCTTCTTCTTCCTTCCTTCCTTCCTTCCTTCCTTCCTTTCTTTCTTTCTTTCTTTTTTTTTTCACTCTCTTCCTTTTTCTTTTTCCATGCTTTCATTCATGCTTCCTTATATCAATTTATTTCTTTCTTTCTTCTTTGTTTGTTTGCTTCTTTCTTTCTTTCTTTCTTTCTTTCTACTCTCGTTCTTCCTTTTTTCTTTTTCCTTGCTTTCATTCTTGCTTCCTTATATCAATTCATTTCTTTCTCCTTTGTTTGTTTGCTTCTTTCTTTCTTTCTTTCTTTCTTTCTACTATCTTTCTTCCTTTTTTTCTTTTTCCTTGCTTTCATTCTTACTTCCTTATAACTCTTCATTTCTTTCTTTCCTTTTTCTTTCTTTCTTTCTTTCTTTCTTTCTTTCTTATACCACATTTTTTCCTTTACGTTTATATGATAATATCAACCTCGTCCTCAGATTACTCGTCCCTTTACATTCCTCAACCATTTTTCGTTTCATTCTTCCCCTTTTTTCCCCTTCTTTCATTCTATATGCAATTCTGCCAATTATTCCGATTCAACATTTCATTTTTCCCGCCGTTTTTATTTCCACCACTCACTTCTTTCTTTTTTTTTTTTTTTTTTCTACGCATTCAATTTCTTCTTTATTTTTTTCTTCATTCTCATCTTTACATTTAATAATATTTTCTGATTCGCATGCAATATATTTATCGATCAGATATGGTCGGACATTTTTAGTGATTTTTTTTTTATGGCTCACAAAAATACCTTTTTCTATTTTAGATGTTCATAATTACCCCTGAAGCTTGTATGTTCATAACGCAACTAAAAAGTCTTTATTCCCATCAGTTCAGACCTTTTTCAACTCTGACACGTCATGCTACTTCCTCGGACTCGAATCACCCTCATTTCCCCTCTACACCAAATGTAAGAAAAAAAGTTCTACTCTGAACAATTTATTTCTCAAGCACGACCACATTATGGGAGAAACATTGTTGAGGCTTCCCTGGGCATTACAATCTTAAACTTATTGCAAAATTAACGATAAATTTGGACCCATTTTGTTTACAAAGATCTGCTAACTTGTTGAAAATGGTCTCCACATAGAGTTTTCTAAAAGTGACCCTTTGTCGCTTCAAGTCAAGGGTCAAACATTATCTATCCACCTTATCCTCATCATCTTCACTTCCTAACCCATCCTCTTTCATTCATATCACACACCTTTTTCATTATAACCATTTGACAATAACCCTCTACAATACAATCTTAACCTCTTCAATTCAAGGGTCAAACATTATGTATCCTCCTCATCCTCAACATTTCAAATTCCTATCCCCTCTGCTTTCATTCATATCGCACACCTTATTCATTAAAGTCATTAAACAGTAACCCTCTACACTACAAAGTTAACCTCTTCAAGTCAAGGGTCAATCGTTATCTATCCTCCTTATCCTAATCATCTTCACTTCCTACCCCGTCCTCTTTCATTCCTATCACGCACCTTATTCATTATATCCATTAAACAGTAACCCTCTACACTACAATCTTAACTTCTTCAAGACAAGGGTCAATCGTTATCTATCCTCCTTATCCTCATAATCTTCACTTACTACCTTCTTCTCTTCTATTCATATCACACGATTTAATGTAACCATTTTAACAATCACCCTCTACAGCAGATCTTAACCTCTTCAAGTCAAGGGTCAGTTGTTATCTATCCAACTTCTCCTCATCATCATCTTTAGTTCCTACCACCCGCTCTTTTATTCATATCACACAAGACATTCATTATAAGCATTTTAATAGTAACTCTCTACGTTGTGTGGTACTTGATGTATTAGGGGTACTTCATTATAAAATACACACACACACACATATGTATATATGCCTTGAATTATTCAAGGCATATATATATCAATATATATATATATATATATATATATATATATATATATATATATATATAAGTGTGTGCAGGTTTTTCAAATGTATATCTGTTAACAAAACTAAATTTGCCATCTACGAACAAATTATTAAATCAAAGAATATATATACATGCATGTAAAAGTTGAGTTATATATATATATATATATATATATATATATATATTTGTGTGTGTGCATATATAATTATTTATTCGAAAATTATAACATAAATATCGTAAAAATCAATTGTTGAAACAAAATGGCTATTTTTGTAGTGATTTCGTAACATTTTTATGATATAATTTTCGAATAAATAATTATATTTTCTCTACTCCGTATTGAGCACTCATTTAAGAATATTATACACCAATCCTATACCTGTAAATATATACATACAAACATAGATACACGCACGTACACGCATTGACGTGTAAGCATGTTTTCGAAACTGAGGATCACAAACTCACATCAATCCAACTAAATATATATAAATATATATATATATATATATATATATATATATATATATATACCTTGAATAATAAAAAATCTTAATAAAATCTTAATTTAAGCCAAACTGGGTGTTATATTAATATAGAGAGAGAGAATATATATATATGTATATATGTGTAAATATATACATATATATATGTGTGTGTGCGTGTGCGTGTGTGTGCGTGCATGCGTACGCGTGCGTGGGTGGGTGCGTGTGTGCGTGTGTGTCTGTGTGTCTGTGTCTGTGTGTGTGTGCGTGATTGCCAGTTTCGCGCTTTAAGTTATCTTCCGACCAGGATTGCAGAAAGTGTAAACTATTCATCTATCTATCTATCTATCTATCTATATATATATATATATATATATATATATATATATATATATATATATAGTTTGTTAATAGCGCGGATCGGCTTAACGTTCAGTAAATTCTAAATCGAAAAAACAATGTATCTACGCATAATATTTCACACTAATTCGACTGGATAGTTCCAGGCATTGATCACTCAATAATCACCCCAGTCAGTAGACTGACACCGCTATTTATTCACCTGGCGGAATGCATATACTCATAAGTCCACACTGTCAGGCTTGCACCTCCCTGTCCGTAGTTACATATTTTCTTCCTATAGGACAATCATTAAAAGAACTTTATATAATAATATATTAATATGCATCAAAATAATATAGTTTTCACCTTTTCTAAGTTTTTCAAACAGTTTTTGAAATTGTCTAAATACTTTTTGTAAACCCCGTATACTTTTTGTAAACCCCGTTATATATATATATATATATATATATATATATATATATATATATATATATATATATATATATATATATATATATATATATATAACGCGTCAGAGGTAAAGCAAGAATGGTTTATAACGATAAAGAAACAATGTATTTAATGATAAAACGAATAATAATTAAATTTGTTGTTAATAATTTCTTTTACGAACGGAAAATTGCAGTAACTTTTTTTCTTAACGAAATATATATATATATATATATATATATATATATATATATATATATATATTTTCATTCTTCCTGTTCAGCAAGTTTAGCTGTCAATAATACGGCAATAAAAAGACAAAACAAAACAGATTTAATTCGTTTCCGGTAAATTGGCACTAAAAAAAAAAATATCATGTAAAGTCGAAATCATGTTTGGAGGAGGAAAATTATTCTCTGAAATTGCATTTTCAAAGAACACAAATATTTTCCTTTCCGGATATTAAAAATAAAATGCAGACCATAGAGTAGCAGCAAATGGTGAAAAGAGAAAATTATATGAAAGAGGGAGCCATTTCTTTTTCCCCAGGAGAAATGAAAAATAGTTTTTTTTTTTATTTAAAATTTCCCCTGGTTATAATAAAAATGAATTGCAAATTTTTGAGGATGTACACGAAAGGGTTTGTCTAAATATAGGCAATTTACACTAGAGCCCAAGATTTTGAAACTCCCATCATATTTTCTTAAAAATCAGCTTAAAATATATTTCGTACTTTTTAATGTAAAAGACGAAATTTCTGTATAGTGTATTTGCTTTAATTTATATAAAAGATAAGCATTTACATATAAACATATATCGTACAATATCATCTTATTTTGTGAATAAAACTGCTATTCAGTATCTGTCTATATTTCTGAGATTAGATATTATGCACATTATTTGGACTATTATCCTCATATTTGTTGCCATATTTATCACAACGTTTCGGCCGTTCATTATCTGTCTATATTTCTGAGATGAGGTGTTATGTACACTATTTACATTATTCGAACTATTTTCCTCATCTTTGTCACCATATTTTTTTAGAACGTTTCGGCCGTTATATGCTCCGGGCTTCATCAGGTGGTTAGAACGTCGAACTGAACCCATCATTTTGCTCACTGGGTAGACTGTTCTATTCCCTCTTGCCATGTTTAAGTTATCTCCTGTTAATTTCCCTCTGAAAGTTCTCCACTGCCTTAACCGGGTATTGAACTCACACTCTTTGGGTCCTGTCACTGGATCTAACTAACGCCTTTATCCACTGTGCCATGTGTCATTGAGAACTTTCAGCTGTGTATATATTTGCTTTCATTACTGCTTTATAAATTTTTAACATTCTTACTAATAGTTTTTTTTTTCTTTTAATAATAATGTTTGATCTTCCCATACATTATGACTTTAAACATTACTTCTAAACTTAGGGCATTCTCTTCATGCAATCTCTAATCCAACTCATCCTATATTAATTCAACGGCTCGGAGATTTTGGCGACGAAGTCATAATTTCAAAAAAATTTTTCTTTTTTCTGACAAGTGGTTATTTGACATAATTTAGAAGAGTGTTTTAGATCGCTGTCTTGGTAAAACGTGATCCTCCCCCCAGTGATGTATAAATCAGATTGCATGGCATGTCTCTAAATATCCGAGGGATATTGTAGTTTTTTCATGATTTCCCTGACCTGAATCCAATCTCCAGAGATCTTGGTCATCTCAAAATGTCCACTGAGGTGTTAATGGTGAAAACAAAATATAATATTTCTCAAACAAACTAGTAATAAATTATTAGGTTGCTGCAATAATAATGACGGTTTTTGACGTTAAAAAATACGTCAAAAGCCGTCATTATTTTTGCACTAACCTAATATGTATTAAGGATAGACGAATCCAAATTTGATCTTTTTCGATGTAAAGCCTGGAGAAAGACGGAACAATAAACGCATATACTCTCTAATTTTATGTTTTATTAAATAAAAATTTCAATTTAATATATTTAAAAAAAAATAATGCAGGATGGCAGTCAAATTTTTTGCCTGCAGTTTGCAAATATTTTAAAATCAGTAGACGGTGCTGAAATATTTTCAGCCTTTAACAAAATCAAAACAGATGCTTACAGATAAGCTCACTTATTTATAAGCCCCCTCTCGGGCGGGACCGGGATTTTTAAGCAGATTTGATGCTGAAGCTGGCCATTTGTTATAAAGCATGACCAACACTGGCAAGTTAGATGCATGTTTTTAGTTTGTGTGGGAACGAACAACAATGGCTCTTAAAGCCATAAACTGTATAGTAAGACAGGTGAGCCTATACAGTTGTATTTCCTGCGAATATGTTAAGGATGGAGTTTGATAGATTTCCATGCGTGTTTAAATTGAGCTATGGTCAGAGAGATGTAGCCTGAATCTTCTTGATAGCCATGTAAAAAAAAATGAAAGCAAATGCGTTCAACAAAGTTGTTCTGTAAAGGGCCTGCCCTGTTTTGTAATTTCTGTCCAAGTTGAACGTGGGGTTTTTTATGTGAAGTGTCAGACTGTTTCGCTTTCTGCATGTTAACTTAATCCCTGCTTAGTATTGATCGTCTTATAACGTATATACTCGCGTATCATGCAACCTTTGAAGACCGAATTTTAAATCTAATTTGACTACAGCAAATGGATATATAGTTTGGTCAACAGAGTAAGCAGGGGTAGCATTACATACGCTATATATATATATTATGTACAGGGTGTTGCAGCAAAAAAATTTCCATAGCGGCGAACGCCTCCAGGATGACAGCCTTCAGAGAGTCGACCTTGTTGTGGGCGTGCTTGTTGGTCTTGGCCTCGATCACTGCCCAGAAGTAATAGTCAGGGTGGCTGCAGTCGGGTGAGGAGGGCAACCCGCTTGACTATTTCTTCTGGGGCGTGATCCAGTCCAAGACCAACAAGCACGCCTACAACACGGTTGACTCTCTGAAGGCTGCCATTGTAAAGGCGTTCGCCGCTATGTACAAGGACATGATTGCAAAAGCGTGCCTTTAGATGGTCCTCGCAGCCGGTTACATTGAAAAATAATGTAGTATGTAACTGTCATTGTTGCTAAATAAACTGTCGGGTCTGTGCATATAAAACTTTGGTTTTTATTGCCTATTTCGTTTTCTTTTTGTTAAGAATCGGGTTTTGCTGTAACACCCTCTATGATATGATCCACTTAAAATTAGTTTCAAAATTCTCATGATACGAGAGAATATATATATATCAACCTATAAGAATAGTTTTTGGGGAAGTAATTTAAATCCTGTCAAGATCATAAAAATTGTTGCATATACAGTGGCCAAAAAATGGAGGATGTGTTTAATACTAAAATACAATACAACACAGATCCCTCACTTTCTACCATCCCTTCATTTGTCCCTATAAGAATGATTTACATTTACATTTACATCTATGAACTACTGTGGGCAAGAAATGGGCCATGTGTTTAGAACTAAAGAACAATGCAAAACTGATCCCCACTTTTTACCATCCCTTCCTTTGATTATTTAGAAAGTTTTTTTTTTTACTTGCCGTATATACTCGCGTATCTTGCGACCTTTAAAGACCTAATTTTTAAGCTAATTTGACTACTGCAAATGGATATATATTAGGTTGGTGCAAAAATAATGTCGTTTTCTCACATATGTTACTATGTGAGAAAACGACATTATTTTTGCACCAACCTAATACTGTGGTCAAGCAGTACGTTCGGCAATTTTATACCTCGTGTATGATACGACCCCCATAAAATTAGTTTCATCCTCAGGTATGAAATAGATTGTGTTCTTGTTTTTACTCTCAGTAATAAGTGGACAATGAAAACAGGGTTGTAATCCTGAGGAACAGACGAAAGCTTGTAAAAATAAAAAGACCTATTGCAACTGAAATTTATAAAACAGGATCTTTTCATTCATAAACAGGTTCGTTTTTTTTTGTATATTATTTGAATTGTTCGCGAAGATGGATTTTTCGCCATTTAAATCATTAACCTTTGTATTTGTTTTATGTATGAATAATTCATGAATTTGTAAATTAATTTCACCTTTATTGAAATATATATATATGTATATACATATATGTAGAATTGATTTATTGTGTGCTTTTGCGTGTGGGGTTAGGATTTATTTAGTCCCGGTTTATATATAAATAAATCAATTCTATATATATATATATATATATATATATATATATATATATATATATATATATATATATATATATATATTTCTTTCTCTCTCTCTCTCTATATATATATATATATATATATATATATATATATAGAATTGATTTATTCATCAAAGGATATTTTTAGTGGATACCCGTATTTGATTAGACGTCCTTTTTTTATTTTGCCTGCCGGTCTACGCGATCAAGTAAATTTAATCGATAAATTTTCTTTCGACAGGATTCGAACCTGTGTCCTCATTCATGAGAACCCGCCGTCTGATACGACCTACTTTAGACCAAGTCAAACACACTTTCTTTATTTAGTTTTCGTTGAAGCTGTTATCACGACGTTTCGGTAATTGTGCCTTCCAGCCTTCATCAGGTGTATATCGATCAAGGTAACCTACATGGAGTTTCGAACTGAAACCTTTTTTTGATCTATGAGAATAGATTGTTTCCCTGTTATTTTAGACAGATTGCCAAGGCGTACAACATCAAAATAGAAGTTTATAAGCCATATTATATATCATGCAAATAATTAATGAAAGATTATCCTCGGTAAGACGATAAACTACATCTTGCTGCAAGGCCTCTGATCAGGAGGTTTTGATGTGCGCCGAACCACCTCTTATTTGCTGGTGTTCCCAAGTCCACCCTTACCTGGGGCGGTAGCACGTGTTATGGTCCCAACTATGGGCTAATAGTTAACCCCCAAACTGGGGTCAAAACACTATGAAAGTTTAAAAATAGGTTTTAATATCAGCGAATTTTTTTGAAGAAAAATTATTACAAGCATTACATTATTAACAGCTATACATTTTTGAAGGAAAAAATATTACCACTAGTATATTTTTTGAAAAAATATTACCAGTAATACATTTTGAAAAATAATTAAATAAGTCACTGAGGTTGATATGCCGTAAAACATACCAAACCAAAGCCAGTAATAATCTGCTACATCGTTCTATGTAACACCTTTCTTTAAGATTTTATCGATTGCAGTTAGGTTTCACAAAGGAAAATACTAAGAAGGACACACTTAAATAAGAGATGCAACTTAACGACAGTATTAAATGCAACAGGTTTAATGCGCAGAAGTGTGTATGTACATTAAGTAAAAAGAGACTTGTAAATATAATTTTTATTTGCGGACTAAACTGATGGAAGAGGGTCCATAGAACAAGTGGAGCTGGCGGCATCTGTACACCATTAGCGTCGGAAAGGACGTTTCCTATAAACGTTTGGTAATTACGGTTGTTACTTGTAAGAGAGGAAGATTTTAGGACCAAGTTTACCCCGTAGCAGAATTCTAGTGTCGTAAATAAGAAGGTTGACACACATATAGAAAATAAGAAATAGTTTATTCCGGAGAATAATATGGTACACGGTTGGGGGCACCTCGGCGTGGTTAGCAAGCCAGTCTTGCTAGTACAATTACGACTGAGTAGTGAGTTCGATCCTCACTGGGTGGCTCATACATTCGTCCTTATTCCACGCTTAAAAAATCTCTACATGGTTCACCTCGAGGCGGTGTAATGGTTAACAAGCTTGTTTCGCTAGAAAAATTACAACTGAGTAGTGAGTTCGATCTTCACTGGGGTGGGGCTCCTACTTTCGGCCTTGTGTCAAATCTAAGCTGCCCTTGAAAAATCGCTATAGAACACGATTGGGAACAGAGACTAATGTAATAAACAGTTAAGCCTGAATTTCTCGGTATTTAATTGAGATTTTCCCACAGGGCGGACTGTATCACAAGGTCGGTTTTCAACGTAGGGTTTTTCGAACGCGTACGCTCAGGCAAAAACTCCTCGTAGACAGCGCATAGACGGGATCTAGCAGATGTTTACTTCCTCAGACGAGACTCTGTCCTTCGGCATTTCTTTGTCTGGGTCCCTTTATGCCTAATGGCAGAAATCTCGACTAGAAGAGCTTTAACGAAATCTAACCTTTATCTCCTCGGTATTTACTCGAAACTTCCCCACAAGGCGGGATGTAGGACGAGGCTGCTTTTAATGTGGGGCTTACAGAGTGCGTACGCTCGGGCAAAAGTTCTCTGTAGACCCCGCTACACTTGGTCGGGTAGCTGCTTAGCTCCCCAAAATAAATTCTACCCTTTGGCATATCTTCGTCTGTCTTCAGGTACAGAATCGACAAGCAGGGTAACGATTAATAGTTAACTACTAGTTATTTATCCGAGAACATCCCAAACGGCAGGATGTGCCACAGGCCTTTTTTTAACGTAGGGTTATCCGAACACGTTCGCTCGGGTAAGAATACCCCGTAGACCCGGAATACACATGGTCCGATACCTGTCTACGTCCCCAGACGAGACACTGCTCTTTGGCATAGCCTCGTCTGGCTTTCTCTCTGTCCGGAGGCAGATAATCAACAAGCAGGGTGATGATTATTCGGTAACTCATCGGTATTAATCCTAGATCTCCACCACAAGTTGGGATGTGGCACAAGTTCATTTTTTTACATTGAACGTTTTGAATCCGTAGGAGCAGGGAAAAATTGCCCGTACACCCCAAAATAACGGGGCCGGGTAGCTGCGTATCTCCCATGACGAGACTCTGCTCTTTGGGATAGCTTCGTCTGGCCAGAAAGTTAAGAGTGAATTTAAAATTAAAAATTAATAATTTCAAATTCTAAAGCTTCAAGTTTAATATTATTTTAAGATTATTCAGAAAAGAGACCACGTGTATGCATCATATATATATACATGTACGCTCGGGCAAAAATTCCGTGTAGACACCGCATACACAGAGTCGGGTGGCAGTCTAACTACCCAGTCGAGACTCTACCCGTAGGCATAGCTTCACCCGAGTTCATCTCTGCCCGAAGTCAGAGAGTCGACAAGCAGAGTAACGATTAATCGTTATTTATTTAATTAAATTAACTAATTAATTATCCAATTAACGATTAATCGGTATTTCTCCGAGACCAGCTCAGAAGGCGGGTTGTGGCGCGAGGCATTTTTTTTACGCGAGACGTTCTGAGCCCGTAGGCTCGGTTGAAAATTGCCCGTAGACTTCAAACAAACGGAGTCAGGTTGATGTCTAGCTCGCCAGACGTAACTATGCCAAAGGGCAGAGTCCCGTCTTAGATCCTTTCCGGCCGGATCTAAGGAATGTAGATCGTCAGAAGACAAGCCATGGAAGCAGCAAGAGAATCGCAGATTTTCGTCTCAGGGAAAGAGGTTGTAGGGTGGAAAATAATTCATCAATCACAAGTGCACGTAGACACTTTTGAACTCTATGAGATCAGACAGATCCAGTCTAGATATGACAGCAATACGCCACATTTGTTTTGATCTAGCCTTTATCAAGTTTAAGTAGAGTAGCGAGAGACAGTGTAAAACGCTCATTGGTAAACTGCGACCCGCGGGTTAAATGTGGCTCGTTTGGTCTTTCTGAATGGTACGCTTATTTTCATAAGTAAAATAGTATTTCATAAAATTTCATTTTGTTTCCTTCTCATTGTCCGCTCACACTTTCTCTCATACATAATCACATACATAAGCAATAATTAAGTACAATGTTTCATGAATTTTGTAATCTTTCGGGGAAACTAATATCATTTGAGCTTCATTATTTATTATAAAAGACGATTAAGTACATTTATTATTTAAAAAGATATACATCCATTTGTTCTTTCTAAAGAAACTATACATTATCATTCTTTAGATTTTCCTTAGGTCACAACACTTCAGTATCTGTCTATATTTCTGAGATTAGGTATTATGTACATTATTTACATTATTCGGACTATTGTCCTCATCTTTGTCGCCATATTTATTACAACGTTTCGGCCTTTCAGTATCTGTCTATATTTCTGAGATGAGGTATTATGTACATTATTTACATTATTCGGACTATGGTCCTCATCTTTGTTGCCATATTTATTACAACGTTCCGGCCCTTCAGTATCTGTCTGTATTTTTGAGATGAGGTATTATGTACACTATTTACATTATTCGGACTATTGTCCTCATCTTTGTTGCCATATTTATTACAACGTTTCGGCCTTTCAGTATCTGTCTATATTACTGAGATGAGGTATTATGTACACTATTTACATTATTCGGACTATTGTCTTCATCTTTGTCGCCATATTTATTACAACGTTTCGGCCTTTCAGTATCTGTCTATATTACTGAGATGAGGTATTATGTACACTATTTACATTATTCGGACTATTGTCCTCATCTTCGTCGCCATATTTATTACAACGTTTCGGCCTTTCAGTTATTGTCTATATTTCTAAGATGAGGTATTATATACACTATTTACATTATTGGGACTATTGTCCTCATCTTTGTCGCCATATTTATTACAGTGTTTCAGCTGTTGTACGCTCCGGTTTTCTTCAGGTGGTTGGAATGTCGAACTTAACCCTTTATTTCACTCCCCGGGGTAGACTGTTCTATTTCCACTTCCCATGTTTTAATGGATGTCAGTTATCAGTTATCTCTTGTTAATTTCCCTCTGAAAATTCGCCACTGCCTTAACCGGGAATTGAACTTTTTTGAATTGAATTTTTTGGGTCCTGTCACTGGATCTAACTAACGCCTTTATCCACTATGCCATGTGTCGTTGAGGATAACATCATGTTAAGGCAGTGGAGAACTTGGAGAGGGAAATGAACAGGACGTAATTGATAACTGACATATATTACAACATGGCACGTGGAACTAGAAGTGTCTAGCCCAGTGAGCGAAATAAAGTGTTCAGTTCGACATTCCAACCACCTGAAGAAAGCCGGAGCGTACAACGGCCGAAACGTTGTAATAAATATGGGGACAAAGATGAGGACAATAGTCCGAATAATGTAAATAATGTCATAACAATTGTTGAAAAATATTTTTTTAATCATTTTAGAAGACAGGTCCTGTTCATAACAGTCGAAAATAGAAATCTGACATTGGCAAAGATATTGGACTTAATAGTTAATTACAAATGCCAAGTTTGAAAGTGTGGTAACAACATTGATATCTGCTTATGTTTTTAATTTTCTGCATTTTAACTTTTTAAGTTTTTTTTTCTTTAAACATTTCTGTATGGGATTTCTTTTCAGCAACACATGCACCAAAATTTGAGCTTAATTATTTATCTTAAAAGAAGAATAAATATATTTATTAATTATTGGAAATTTTTGTTCCTTATTTAAAAAGATATATATCTATTTGTTCTTTATTTAAAAGAAACCATAACCACTCTCTCCACATACACACACAAAAAATTTTGTAGTCAAAACAGCTACGTTCAACAACTATGTAAATGTCAGGGATCAATTTGATACTGTATCAATATTATGAACAGCCCTCTCCCCACCATATATAAATATTTCCAATTCTGACACGTGTTGCAAACTAAGGAAGGTTTAAAGCAATCACAGGCAAACTGTGACCCGCAGGTAACATGTGACCCATTTGATCTTTCTGGATGTCACACTTAATTTCATTGAATTTTATTTCATTCTCACTTGTTCACTCTAACACAGTTTCATCAATAACAACTTATATAAACAATAATCAAGTACAATGTTTCTTGTATTTTTTAATCTTTTGGGAAAACTAATGTCATCAGCATTTTAAAACATTGGCGATTTCAACTTGGGAAAAATATACGTGTAAACATCTTTTGCTTTTGGAATAGGAAATTTTCATAGGAATTTTTTTTTCTTTAAAAGAAATATTTCCATTTTCAAATGAATAAATCCTATGCAGCAACATGTGATAATATTATACCAAAACTTCAATTTTTTTAATTATAAAAAAATCTCTTCTAAAAAAAAAAGAAAGAAAATTTTCTTACCATTTCTAAGGTATAGGCTTATGCATATGATTTTCTGTATTGAAAGTAGTTAGGTATCTACTAGAAAAAGTTACCTTGAATCTTGTTAGTAATGCAGCCTATCTTGTGATGAGCCATAGATCGTGCGGGCCACTGTTTGAAAGAGGTTGCCCATGCCTGGTTTAAAGAATACTAACATACAAAATGTTTCACACTTTATAAGTGAACCAGTTTTTGAATAATGACCATTAAGGTTAGTAACATGAACCCTTTATGTGTGTGTACATAAGCGAATGAAAGAGCAGTGGTTGTTTTCTAGAGCACTCCTATTATTATTAGCTGGAGGGAGAAGAAGAGGATTCATTTAAGTGAATGTAATGAACTAGACTGGAATTCGACCCCGAGTCTCCGATTCCTCAGTCCGATGCACAATCCATTACTCCACCGTGCATCTTCAGTCTAGAAGATTTGGATTCATGCCTTTGCCAAGAGTATTAGCACATAAATTAAATTAATGAACTCGACTGGAATTCGAACTCTGCTCTCCGATTCTTCATTCCGAGCCGCAATCCATTACTCCACCGTGCCTCTTCAGGCCAGAACAGTTGGATTCATGCCTTTCCCAAGGATATTAGCACCTAAGTGAATGTAATGAACTCGACCTGAATTCGAACTCTGCTCTCCGATTCCTCAATCCGAGCCGCAATCCATTACTCTACCGTGCCTCTTCAGGCCAGAACAGTTGGATTCATGCCTTTCCCAAGGATATTAGCACCTAAGTGAATGTAATGAACTCAACCTGAATTCGAACTCTGCTCTCTGATTCCTTAATCCGAGCCGCAATCCATTACTCCACTGTCATCGTCTAAAACACTGGCTTTTGAGAGTTATCGTTATCCTTAACCCTTTAAACGATTTCTGCACAAGCTATTACCTATTTCTGATTTCTTAATTGCATTTTAAAGGAGGAGGAGAAGAGTTGGTTTCATGCCTTTCCTAAGGGCATTAGCACGTAAGTGAACATAAAGAACACGAATCAAATTCCATCACATTTCTTCGATTTTCCATTCAAAGTCGTTATCCATTTCACTATGTGCACAGCCAAGATTACAGCACATGGTATTCCTGAGCGGCTAGGCTCAACGTTGCCCATGCCTGTTTAAAAGAATGTTAACATACAAAATGATCCCATCCTATCCTGTATAACTAATGACCATTAAGCTTAGTAACATGAACCAGGTGTGTGTGTGGGGGAGGATAGATCAATGCATGTTTTCGATAAATTCCTATTAGTCAACAAGTCAGTCAGCTATGTTTCCATGCGTGATACACGCTTAGGCGAGGGAATAATCTGACTTTCGATACATGACTAACGAGGCAGATTTTTACCACAGTAGGTTGCCATTTCTTTTTGCGGTAGATCAGTTGCTAGTCAAGGCTATGAAACCCAGTCTTTCTTGCTATTTACCATAGCTGGTGGCGGGGAGAAGAATGTTTATACATTTCCCACGTAAGTGAATTTAATGGATTTGACTGGAATTCGAAATCGGCTATCCGATTCCTCAGTCTGACCTGCTATCCATTACTCCACCGTGGCTCCCTAAGTAAATAATTAGTAAGATATATACGTATATCAGTCAAATCAGTAGTACACGCTTAGGCGATTATGTATCTTTCAATACATGAGTGACGAGGATGATTTTTCCCGCAGTACGTTGCCATTTCTTTCGGTGGTAGACCATCCAAGGCTATAAAACCCAGACTTCTCCTGTTATTTACCCATAGCTAGTGGGGGAGAAAAAGATGATTCATTCCTTTCTCAAGCGTATTAGCATGTGACTGTATATAATGGATTCGACTAGAATTTGAATTCGGCTCTCCGATTCCTCAGTCTGACCTGCTATCCATTACTCCACCGTGGCTCCCTAAGTAAATGATTAGTAAGATATATACATATATCAATCAGTCAGTTATGTGACACGCGTAGTACACGCTTAGGCGATTATGTATCTTTCAATACATTACTGACGAGGCTGATTTTTCCCGCAGTACGTTGCCATTTCTTTCTGTGGTAGACCATCCAAGACTATAGAACCCGGAAGAGTTGGATTCATGCCTTTCCCAAGGGTATCAGCGCGTGAAGGAATAGAATGAACTCGAACGGATTCGGACTCGGTTCTCCGCTTCCTCCATCCGAGACGCAATCCATTACTCCACAGTCATTGTCGAAAACACTGGCTTTTAGGAGGTATTGTTTTCTTTAACTCTTCAAACGATTTCTGCACAAGCTATTATCTCCCTTATATTCCTGGTTTCTTAATTGGATTTTAAAGGAGGAGGAGAAGAGGTATATTGATACTTTGTCCAAGGTTGTTTGCACGTAAGTCAATATAATGAACCCGAATGAAATTCGAACTCATTTCTTCGATTTCTCATTCAAAGTCGTTATCGAGATCCTTACTTGCACAGCCAAGATTACAGCACCTGTTATTCTGGATGCGGTTACCCATCTAGTTAATGACCAGACTCAACGTTGCTTCAATTCGGTAACCGTAAGAGAACCAGTGTTGAAACGTGATATGGACTTAAACCGCGCTGACAAAAGCAAAACTTTCGTTAGAAAAAAAGAAAAAAAGAATTAGATTCTCATGTGATATCTTTCCGTTTATAAGGTAACATTTTAAACGCAGCTTAGTTATGGCACAAGGCTGAAAGAAAGGGAGCATCCAGTGAAGATCGAACTCACTAGACATTCATAATTATTTTAGCGCAGGAAGTTTGATAAACATTATACCACGTCGAAGAGCCCTCGTTCCCCTTGTATGGATGAGAACGCTGGACAATAGGGGAAACGAAACTCGAGACTGTAGAAATGTGGTTCTACAGAAGGATGCTGAGCATTCAATAGACGAAGTGAGTAAGCAATAAAAAAGTCATAAAGACAATAGCCGCAGAAAAAAAAAAGACTTCTACTGAGAATTAACTGAATTTTTTTTTACACTTAATGAGAAAGCAGAAGGTTTGGAGAAGCGTAGAACCACCTCTTAACTGCTGGTGTTCGCAGGTCTACTTTGACCCGGAATGGTAGCACCTGTTAGGGTCCCACTTATGGACAAATAGTTAACCCACCCAAATGGCTCAAAACACTGTGAAAATTTTAAAATAGATTTTAATACCAGCAATACATTTTTGGAAAATATTTTACCAACAATACGTTTTTGGAAAAAAATATTACGAGCAATATATTTTTGAAAAAATATAACCAGCAATAAATATCTTGTCGGCATTAAATAACCCTCTGCCGTAAATCAGAATAAACACAAACCCTTACCTACAAACTTTTTTCGTACAAAGAGTACATAATCTGTTCATAAGAACCTATTCTAAAAATCTAAAATCAGAATTAAATAACCCATTGAGGGGGTGATATACCGTAAAGCAAAATAAACCCAGACCTCGATTTACAAACTGTTTTCTTAAAAAGAATACATATTCTATTCATACGAACTTATCAAAAAATCTTCTTAGCATTAAATAACCCATTGAGTTGTTGATATGCTGTAAAACAAAATAAAACCAAACTCTAATCTACAAACAGATTTCTTACAAAGAAAACATATTCTATTCATACGAACCTATCCTACAAATTATGTCAGCACTAAATAACCCATTGAGGTATTGATATGATGTAAAGTAAAATAATCCAAATCTTATCCGCAAACTTATTACTGGCAAAGAATATATATTCTATTCATACGAACCTATACCAAAAACCTTAGACCAAAATAATGCTGTAGAACGAAACAAACCAACCAATAATGAAGGAGGGCTTGGAAAACCTACTCATCATTTGGGAACTGTCTATCTTGCGGGCAAGAGAGATAGGGGTAAGCAGTGACCTACATAATTGACGAGCTTGTGAGAACAGGTAACTGGAGACTTAGTAAATAGAGAAAAACTGCTAAGTTGCGGAGAACCTTGGTCATTTTTAGCACCCATTGAGGTGGATACGCCGTAAATCATAATAAACACAAACCCTTATCTACAAAGTGATTTCTTACAAACAATATATATTCTATTCATACGAACCTATCCTAAAAATCTTATCGGAATTAAATAACCCATTGAGGTATCGATATGTTGTAAAACAAAATAAACCAAAATTCTGATCTACAAACTGATTTCTTACAAAGAATGCAATGTATTCATACGAATCTATCCTAAAAATCTTGTTGGCATTAATAAACCATCGAGGTGTTGCTATGCCGTATAACAAAACCAACAAAACCATAATGAGCATGGAGGGTTTGGAAAACCTAACCCTCATTTGGGAACTAATGAGACAGTGACAAGCAGCGACCTAAGTACTTGACGAGCTTGTGAGAACGTATTAGCAGGAGTCTTAGCAAAAAGAGAAAAGCTGCTAAGAAAGTTGTGGAGAGCCTTGATCATTTTTAGCACTTGAATTGTCAGAATATCCCAACGAGACTTTGAATACGGGATAAGTGTTTCCTTTTTATTTCAACGTCTTCCTGTAGATGGAAATCTGGAGTAACGCATTATTTTCATTAGATGTGCAGAATAAATTCGGTAAACGTTATATAATTTATAAGACTTTAAAAATAGACCTTCATATGAATTAAAAATTATAGCCAGCAAATTTTAAATTCATTCTATGTGGATGGAGACATCTAAACGTTATTAAAATTAATCGATGTCATTTTTATGAATATAAACGTCTTATTTTCAGGACAATACTGTATTTAAAAAAAGAAAGAAATATTTGTTTTAAATGAAATTCTTATTCAACTGCGAAAGTTTTTTTTTAAATTTATTCGTCTACGGTTGCCTGTTTATTCTGGATAACTTTTTTTCCTGTAAGGCAAACTTTGTCGGCATTCTCTCTGCTAGTCTCTCTCTTTGCAAAAAATATCCAATCGTCCAAATTGTTTTCTTGATTTTAATTTTTTTTTTATTTCTCTACCTCTTTCTCTGTTACCTTATCAATCGAAGATTTGACCCCTAAGACATTGGCGCTCGGCAGAGATGAAGGTGAATTTAGGTTGATATATTTTTAGACAAACACACCAGTGACCGGAGAACTCATTTACTCTTAACAAAGAGCCTTGCATCAGTAGCAATAATAGTCACTGTTTACAAATTCACTTTTCTCCCCAAAGTGTTCAACCGAAATAATTTTTTCAGGAGACAGGGTGTTACCCAATTTTTTTAAACAAAATGATCGTGCACACATTAATGACCACAAACTATAGTGTAATGGCAATTATATTTATTGAAAGGTAAAAGGATAACAGTTTAGGATCTGCAACTATTTAGTCTCAAATATGAACCAAAAATGTCAAGAAGAGCCTAAGAATGTATTCTCCAGATGTCTGCCGTTCGCTTAAAGGCATTACTGAAGGCTAAATTGTTGATAACGCGTGCACATTCCTCCTGTATGATCACTGGATTCTTCTCAGTGATCTTCAATGCAGCAATGGTACAAGGGTTTCCCTTGGTAGATGTTGTCCTTTAGGAATTTTCCAAAGGAAGAAACCTGGGGGAGTTCAGGTCAAGCGTGTGACGTCTCCCATTGCACTTCAGCTTTGCCGCTGATATAACAGTCTCCAAACATTTCACGGAGCCATACCATGATAATATTGGCAGTATAAGGAGGACTACCGACCTGCTGTAACCACTGTCCTCTTCATCAAGGTAGTCGCCATTCTCAAGCTCTCCTCATCTATGAAACCGCTGATTTGTTCCAATACTCTATGAGAGAGTGCAGGAGTTAACATGCGAGAACGAAAAAAAAAATGAGTATCGTTATTTTCCTTATGAAATTGTGATATTAAAAAACAAAACAAAAAAAAAACGGGTTGAGGTTTGCCCATGAGAGGTATATACTCTTGCACGTTTAAAAAATGTGGGGGATATAGGATTATAATGTTGTCTTAGTGAAGCCTGATAAAAGTTTCGAAACTAAATTGCGCCTACATAAAATATTTTTTATTTATTTTAGTATGCATCAAATTAACATCGGCCAATCAACACATATATGGTTTCGGGTCTTTCGTCAAATGTCCGATTTTCTTGCGCGGAAATGAGTAAATATTTATGTACATTCTTAAGTCAGGCGTTTCATATATGTGTATATCCTAAGTTCACCTTTGGTGACATTCTTTTTATATTTAGAGAGCAGACTTCCATACTTTTGAGATCCGATTCTTCGTTTGGTGGCTTTGAGGGGTACCTTCTTGGTCAACCCTCGAGATACCTCGGAAATTCGTCGTTCTGAGGTAACACCGTGTAAAATTATATTTTGATATCTCTTAAGCGGAACACAGCCAATTCTGGGTTCACCACAGATCAATTCAATTATAAAATGGTTTAAATCATCCAGACAATTTCTGGACATTAATCGTCTGCATGATTAAAACCATTTTATAACTCCAGTCTGATGAGGCAGTTGTTTTAAATAAATTATTACCAAATTCTTTAATTATGTATTGAATTTTTCCTTACATATTTATATATATATATGTGTGTGTGTGTGTGTGTTTCTGTGTGTGTATATGTGTGTGTGTGTGTGTGTGCGTGTAAAAATTGTGTGTATATAAATATAAACATATATATATATATATATATATATATATATATATATGTAATATATTATATATATTCTTATATATATTATATGCGCGGTACTTAGTAGAAAGCGCTCAATATCAGAGATAGAGCTTAACATATTTGGTTGGATTGATGTGAGTTTGTGACCCTGCGTTTCACGCTTTTGCGATCGTCAGACAAACTGATTAATTTTTAAAAATTTTGTATTTTGTATTTATGTAGATTGCGTGTATTGGTGTTATTATAGAAGTTGGATATATATATATATATATATATATATATATATATATATATATATATATATATATATATATATATATATGAAGAATGGGATAAAGTGCTCAATATCAGAGATAGAGCGTGTTTTACACACACATATATATATATATATATATATTTCAAGAGAGGTAATAAGAAGGAAGAAACAGATAGAGACCAAGTGGAAAGACTTAGAGTGAGAGAGTGTGAAGTAGAGAGACAACAGAGAGTGAATAAATTTTAATAGAGGAATATGGAGAAAGATTGCGAGTTAGTAAAGTAGAGAAAGAAAAGGAGAAACATTCAACTGGAGGGGAGTGTAGCGCAACAGAGAGAAGTATAAGTAACATAGCGATGTATAGACATATATATATATATATATATATATATATATATATATATATATATATATATATATAGAGAGAGAGAGAGAGAGACGGAGACGCAGAGATGTATAGATAGACAGAGTGTGGTATACCATATATATATATATATATATATATATATGTGTGTGTGTGTGTTGCATACACTAAAAGACTCTCAGAGATTTCCTGTTTATTCTATCACCGACTGCGATTTATACTCATTTTTATGAAGCAGAAGTGAGATCAAAGGTCTTCCTCAACCGATATCCCAAACCTTGAACAAAACGACGGACATCTTTAGCATGTACTCTAGGGCTCCTCTTGTTATTTTTGCTCCATGTTTCAGACTAAATTATTGCAGATACTAAAATGTTATCCTTTTACTTTCAATAAATATAATTTCCATTACTCTAACATTTGTTTCTTTGATGGGTACCCGATCATTTTGTTTAAAAAATTGTCAAACACCCTGTATGTACAATAATAGTATAGATAATCTTAATCTATTACAATTTTTGGCTACACCTTTGGTTCCCTACTCGTCTAACAAAGTTAGGCCTACAATTTTCTTGCTATTTAGCCAGCAAGCCTGTGTTTCTAAGTCTTTCATTCATCTTTACTCTTTCTCTCTTACTATTTCTTGGTGAGGAGAAAAAGTGGTTCAAGCAAGATTGTGCCTCTCCTCACACTTCTAATGTCACCCTAGCATGGCATTGTGGGATGTTTGGAAAACGTCTCATCAGCCGCAAAGCTGAAGTAGAATGGCCACCTCAATTATCCTGACCTGAACTGACCTGACGCCCAGTTTCTTCCTCTGGTGTTTTTTCAAGGACAATATCTACCACGGCAACCCTTGCGCCATTGCTGCATTAAAACAGGCACCACTGAAAAGATTGAAGCGATCACTTCGGAGAAATAGTTCCATGTTATCAACAACTTTGCATTCAGCAGTACCTTCATCTGAACGGCGTACATGTGGAGCATGTTCCTTTTGCCATTTTTGGTTCATGTCTGAGACTAAATGGTTGCAGATTATAAACTATTATCCTTTTATCTTTCAATAAATATAATTCCCCAAAAAAAGGATTCATGTATAGAAAAGATGACGATTTATGGTGCATTTTTGAAGATCGTAGTTGACGAGGAAGCAAGAAGGCGGAAAAGAGTTCCACACGTGAGATGTGAGACAGAAACTATCCAAATAGAACCTCCGGTTAAATCTAGCATTTTCAATAGAAAAATGACGAGACAATGGCCGCCAGTCTGCTATTACGCATAAACTTAGGAAGCGGAGATATCCATGATGGAAGCTTATCCCAACAATTTCCGTAAAAACTATTTATAGAAAACGGACAGGGAAGCCTACGTTAAGACGGTTGGAAAGGGATTGAAGCCGAGATGCCAAAATAGGACCGATAATATAGCAGATTCTTCTTTGGATTTTTATCTACAGGGTGTTTCACAATTGCTGAAACAAAACAGCGGCCTCTCAGATAAGGGAGAGCTCGAGGTGCGTATGGACCTTCATGAGGAGGAACAGTGATTCTAAGAGGATGATGCTCCTCCTCACATTGCTAATGTTGCCATGGTTGGCTGCGTAAAAAGTATAAGGATGTTATCATCATCCGCAATCCTGAAGGGGAGAGGGCATCTCACTCGCCTAATATGAACCCTCCAGATTTCTTCCTCTAGGGGTTCTTCAAGAACAACACCTGCCAGTGCAACCCTCGCACCATTGCAACATTGAAGGCAGCCATCACTGAGAAGATTCAAGATCACCCAAGAGGAATGTCTGCTTGTTATCAACAACTTTGCATTCAACAGTGTCTTCAAATGAACGGCAGACATCTGGAGAATACATTGTTGGGCTCCTCTTAATATTTTTGGATTACGTTTGTTACTAAATTGTTGCAAATCCTAAAATGCTATCCTTTTACCTTTCAATATATCTAATTTCATTTTTACCCGATTATTTTGTTTCAAAAATTGTGAAACACACTGTACATAAACACATACATAGTATTTTTTTTATATATTGGAAGCTGTCAGTGAATATAACGTTTTGGTAATTTTAAACCATTGGCTAATTTTTAGTAAGGAAGATCATTTGTGTAAAAATCATTTGCTTTTGGAGAAATGAATAAATTAAAAATAAATCACAAGCAGAGACACGTGATACTTTCGCTGTTATTAATCTTAATATTAAACCAAGAAATATATTTTCTAATTATAAAAACATCGTTTCTCAAAAGGAAAAAAAATTCTAAGGTATATGCTTACGCATATGGTCTTCTGTAGTTAAAATAGCTGAGGTACCCTTTACGAAATAAAATCTTGAATCTTTTTAGCAATGTGGCCCGGCTTGTGTTGAATCATCAATTATCCGCCACAATGATCGGAAAAGGTGTGTATTACAGGTTTAATATTCGCTGTATACGTAACAGGGCACTTTTAATTGTATAAAATTCTAGCATGGGTATTTGGAAAGACTCAAATTTACAGGAGTGTAGGTTGAATAGCTGAGAAGATTAAAAACGAAACGCGTTAAAAATTATGTTTAAAAATAATAAAAAGAATTTAAGAACAGTTCCAAGGAGAATCGAACACAGAATCAACTAAACAAGATAAAGTAAAAGTGAGCAAAAACAAGGTACCCAACCCTAACAATTCCACACCGATTAGAAGAAGACGTGATTAATGTGTTGTAATTTTTTTTTAAATCCTGAGAAATTAAAATTCGGCAGTTTGTTTACACAATGCTATCTGTTCACAAAGTCATACTAACAAGGAATAAAGTATCTGGGCCGTGTGAATCCACAAGACTGGGGTGTGTTTATACCGCCCGCCCGAGAAGTCACTTATCTTTACAGAAAGATACCTAGCAATTTTCTAAAATAAAGAACAGAACTAGAAGATGTTTTTAACAAGTTCTCCTAAGGTCGGGTAGAGAGATTTAATATATCAATGTCACATTTTGGAGGACTCTTCTATATAAAAGACATACCCCGACAGACTGACATAAAATCGATCCGACTTGCAAGAGATTTGCTTCAATCGCATTTTCCGCGGCTGGAGCGAAACATTTTTTTTTTTAATTTCAAAGCGTCTATCTGTATCCTATTCACTTTTATTGTCAGTATCACCGATCTAACACTGAACTAGTCACCAGTCGCGATGAATTAATGTTCTTCCAGGGAGTCCTGTGTCTTGGGCGACTCTTCGGCCTTAAACTCAGTCTAGATCTCTAGTGGAACTTGTAAATACGATACATCGCTAAAGAAGCTGAAAATATGGTCGGTGCCCTAAACCGCTCCCGTAAGTAACTGAATCTATTGTTTACCTTTACAGGAGCCAGAAAAGAGCCTAAAAGCAATACTACTTTTTATTTACATTATTCCGACTATTGTCCTCATCTTTGTCGCCATATTTATTACAATATTTTGGCCGTTTTACGCTCCGACCTTCTTCATGTGGTTGGAATGTCGAACTTTATTTCGCTCAATGGGGTAGAATGTTCTAGTTCCACGTCCCATGTTTAATGGACGTCAGTTAATCAGTTAATTTCGCGCAGAATGTTCTCCAGGACGCATGGTACAGAGGATAAAGGCGTTAGTTAGATCTAGTGTCAGGACCCAAAGAGTGTGAGTTCAATACCCGGCTAAAGCAGTTGTCCTTCTCCTAGGCCAGTTGCTATATCCTGCTATTTACCCATAGCAAGAGAAGAAGAGGTTTCACACCTTTCACAATGGATTCGACTTGAATTCGAACTGGGCTCTCCGATTCCTCAGTCCAACGTTATCCATTACTCCACCATGCCTCCTCATATATATTATAAATTAATTGATTTAAAATATGTTTTTTTCGCTACACAGTTCTAACCATGTTTCAAAAATGGAAGCTAAAAGCTTCGAATTTAATTTTGTAATTAAATTAAAGACATTAGTTCCATTTCATCCCCAAGCTAATTTTGGAGTAACTTATTACTGTATTTTAAAAGCACAGCACACAGTTTTTAGCTTCCATTTTTGAAACATGATTAGAACTGTGTAGCGTAAAAAAACATATTTTAAATGAATTAATTTATAATATTAATGCTCTGTAAATTTACATTGCGCACTATTTTGTTAAAATAAAAATATCTATAAGAACACTGGTTTATATATCTTACTGTTCTTTCTTTATATATATATATATATATATATATATATATATATATATATATATATATATATATATATATATATATGTCTCAAACAGTACAAAAACGCATTATGGCATAAAAAGCAAGAACATTTTTTTTGTTATAGGCCATGATGGATTTAAAATAAAACCCCACACACCAGTCGACTGGTTTCGTCCCCTCTCATCAGGACTGTTAACAAGGAACACAAATTATGTAGAGAGAAAAAAAATGAAAAATATTTTTTCTTTCACTTTTAACAACTTATGTCTTTGGCAAATTCAACGATGGAATAATTAACAATCAAACAACGTGTTTAAGTTATCGAAGTCTATTACGAAAATGGACGTTTAAACAGAATTTCCCGCAATTTGCTATTGTTTTCGTCAACATAATCGACAAGCCGAGAGTGCAATTGAAATTTTTATATATTTGTGTTTTTAAATGTTAAAGAAAGGGATTAAACGATGTACTACATAAGTAAAGAGTGTTTCATTAAGACGGATCAAAGTCAGCAGGAAATAAATCAGTGTTATTAGTGAAAATGTATTTATTTCTCTATTCGCTCATCTTATTTACGTCATGGTAATTATGTGTAAAAATAATATCGAACAAAACTTAATTCACATTTTAAATCAGTCCAAGTTTCCCTTTATATATATATATGGATAAAAAGAACACACACACACACACACACACACACACATATATATATATATATATATATATATATATATATATATATATATATATATATATATATATATGGCGCATCAAAATACATCCGCGAACGTTTAGGAGGCTGATTCCTCACACAAAACAAGGACAAAAGTCCATATATTTATTTATCTGCAAATACTTCGTTTTTGAGTTAAGTTTAAATTTACTTTAGATGTTGTTAAATATACAATCCAAGATACAATACAGATATATTTATAACCATAGTTTGTTTTGCCAAGGATCCTGTTTTAGCAATGCGATGATAAACAGCAGCAAAGTTTGTATGATTCGTCTGCCATCGGTCTTGAAATACAATCTGATAAAGCTGGACAACCTCGAGCCCATTAGAATTCGCGTGAAAGTATATAAAAAAATCATATCTACCTGCTCCCGATACGAATATCTTGCCATTTTTAAACGGAACACTTCTAAGTTAACTCACTGGTGCCCATATTAAACGTTGAAGACAGATTAACCACAAATATACACGAATGACAAATGTAACCCAGTCCAAATTATTTCACAGTGCTATATGTTGTAAACTTCCTTAAATTTAATCACTTAAAAACGAAGGATTTTGGGACGTATATTTATTTGTAATTTTTTCCCTGTTTAGTGTGAGGAATCCGTCTCCAATTTTTCTAAAATTATTTTTGATACACATTGAGGCAAAATGGACAAAGTCCGACAATTATTTTAAGAACGTATAAATATAAAAAAAAAATGTCTTAATATATATATATTATGACATGGAAAAAGTCCGAGAATTATTTTTATACTTTCTTTTTATAGATACAAATATTTAAGTAAATGCTCTGTTTATAATAAACAGTATTAAACAACATTTACCGGCCTGAGAAAATATATATATATATATATATATATATATATATATATATATATATATATATATATATATATATATATATATATATATATATATATATAAAAATAAATAAAATTTAAATAAGGTTCCATGTTGAATTCAATGTTCACTTCTATATTTACACACGCTCTCCGATATTGAGTACTTTATCCCATAAATATAGCAAAACTTTAGAGTATATTTCTTCAAACACAGACGCACTCATATATATATATATTAAGACATTTTTTGTTTATACATTCTTTTTATAGATACAAATATTTAAGTAAATGCTCTGTTTTATAATAAACAGTATTAAAGAATATTTACCGGCCTGAATGTCCGAGAAATTTTCATAGAAAATATTCGTCCTCCGAGAGGATTCGAACCTGTATCCTATACGGAACCGCCAATCAGCTGACAGTGCCTTTAACCGATTTGGCTACATAGAAGCGTTTGGTCAGCAAGGTCGATTTTACTGTCTTTAAACTTCAATCTTCCATGATTCCTTCACGTACATTCATATCTGTTCATGACGTATCGAAATGTAAACAAATGACGTCACACATTATGAAATGGACAAAGTCCGACAATAAAAAGAAAGTATAAAGATAAAAATGTCTTAAAATAATTTTGGTCGAGCTTACGAAACCACATTAAATTCGGCCTTCTCCCACATCTGACCGCGTGGGGCATTTGGAGATTCATCGTGGAATTGAATTCAGTCACTTCTAGCAGTTGGCACCTATGCGCCACTGGTGAATACACGCAAACAAAAAGAAATCAGATTTCGAGTCACTGACGAAATGAATGAATTTTACATAAATCAAAATTGAAAATATCTTTTCCCCAGGGGAACCTCCCACCGAAAAATAAGAAATCAAAGAATCTTTGATAGGCTGAGAATGGTAACACTTTTCGTAGTAACATCGCAAAGACTCCTCGAAGACATTGCTCGCAGATTTCATAAATCGAAAGGATCACCTTTCAGGTTTTGTTATTTTCAAAGAATATTTGTGATAGCTTTTTTGTTCCATCTTTTTTTTTGCGGTTGGGGGTTCCTGTTTTTCAGAAGATCCTTGAATATTGCCTCGACATTTTTGTCGAAAAGGAAGTGCAAATATTAAAGAAGAAGAAATAAATGGATGCCAAGAAAAAAAAACAGTTTAATTGATTTATTAGTTTTTACGGTTTATCGACCCTCTGTGAGTTATCATAAACCAAAACAAACTTTTGATTGTAGAAGGTTTTCTTGCAGTAGCCGGTGGTCGAAAGCGTTTCCCCATCTAAGAACTGGCCGGGCTCGACACTGTTTAACTTCAGTGACCGAAGAAAATCGTTGTTTTCTGAATTTCTTTTAAGCATTTCACACAAGCAAGGCAGGAGTACCCCCAGTACGCAAGGGTTTACAGAGAGTAAGACTAAAATGGGATGTTGGAGGAAAGGATAAAGAGAATGGCGGGGATCAAGATCAAGGCAAAAGAAGATATCAATTGACATTACATTAGAATATTTGAAGATCGGTTGAAACAAGTAAGAGGAAGAGAATTCCTCTGTCGGGAAGTGCGAGAGAAGAAGCTGCTTGAGTAGAAGAGGCGGTTACATTTAACTGTTTCGGTACTGAAAGGGTGGGACCGATGTACCAACCTAGCAGCGCGCTTAAATTCAGGCAGTTGGGCCACCAGTGAAAATAGTCCGTCAGAGCAGTTGCGATGAAAATATTTGTAGAAAAGACAGAGGGAAGCCATATCACGTCTGTGAGAAAGTGATTATAGATGAGATGCCATGTCATGACCTATCACATTGCACATCCGTGTTTGGATTTTGCCGAGGACCTCGAGATGAACTACGGAGATACCTGACCATATATTGCAACAGTATTCAATGCAAGGTCGAATGGTAGATTTGTAGATTTGAAGAATGGATTCAGGCGATGCAAAACATCTGGCGCAACACAGAGAAACAATTTTCCTTGTGGTAGAGAAAGCTATATAGAAAGAAAGAAAGAAAGAAAGAAAGAAAGAGGAAAATTTTGTGAGAAGAATTGAAGGGAGGAAAGAAAGAAAGAAACCATGTAAAAAGAAAGAAAGAAAGAAAGAAAGAAAGAAAGAAAGAAAGAAAGAAAGAAAGAGGGAAAGAGGGAAAATTGAAAGAAAGAAAGAGGAAAAATTTGTGAGAAGAATTGAAGGGAGGAAAGAAAGAAACCATACGAGAAGAAAGAAAGAAAGAAAGAAAGAAAGAAAGAAAGAAAGAAAGAAAGAAAGAAAAGTTGAGAAGTATGAAAGAAAAAATATGCGAGGGGATAGAAAAAATAAAAACGGACGACAGAAAGAAAGAAAGAAAGAAAGAAAGAAAGAAAGAAAGAAAGAAAAAGGATAGAAAGGCCGTCGGAAGAGAATAACAGAAAGATGCAAGATAATTAAGAGAAAAAAAAAAACAAATAAAGAAAGAAAGGAAAAGAATGTGTGAAGAGAAATAAATGAGAAAATGAATGAAAATAGTGTCATAGTAAAGAGAGAGGATGTGACGAGGAAGAAAGATAGAAAGTCCATAATGTGGAGAAGGAAGGAAGGAAGGATGGAAGGAAGAACGTGGGGATAAATAAATAACAGGATAATTTGAGAAGAAAGAAAGAAATAAAGAAGAAAAGACAGAAAGAAAAAAACAACAAAGAAATAAAGAACTGATGTGAGAAAGAAAAGAAGAAAAAATAAAGAAAGAAAGGTTTTGAGAAGAATGAAAAGAAGGAAAGAAAGAAATCATAAGGGAATAAAGAAATAAATATAGAACGTACAACAGAAAGAAAGAAAGAAAGTTGTGAGAAGAATGAAAGAAAGAAACCATTCGAGCAGAAAGAAAGAAAGAAAGAACAACAGAAAAATAGAAAGAAGGAAATTGTGTGAGAAAGAAAGAAAGAAAAGTTGTGAGAAGTATGAAAGAAAAAATTATGTGAGGGGGATAGAAAGAAATAAGAGCAGACGACAGAAAGAAAGAAAGAAAGAAAGAAAGAAAGAAAGAAAGAAAGAAACAAACAAACAAACAAAAGAAAATAAAGAAATAGGAAAGAAAGAAAGAAATGGTGTGAGAAAGAAAGAGAGAAAAGTTGTGAGGGGATAGAAAGAAATAAGAGCAGTCGACAGAAAGAAAGAAAGAAAGAAAGAAAGAAAGAAAGAAAGAAAGAAAGAAAGAAAGAAATGGTGTGAGAAAGAAAGAGAGAAAAGTTGTGAGGGGATAGAAAGAAATAAGAACAGTAGAAAGAAAGAAAGAAAGAAAGAAAGAAAGAAAGAAAGAAAGAAAGAAAGAAAGAAAGAAAGAAAGAAATGGTGTGAGAAAGAAAGAGAGAAAAGTTGTGAGGGGATAGAAAGAAATAAGAACAGTAGAAAGAAAGAAAGAAAGAAAGAAAGAAAGAAAGAAAGAAAGAAAGAAAGAAAGAAATGGTGTGAGAAAGAAAGAAAGAAAAGTTGTGAGAAGTATGAAAGAAAAAATTATGTGAGGGGGATAGAAAGAAATAAGAGCAGACGACAGAAAGAAAGAAAGAAAGAAAGAAAGAAAGAAAGAAAGAAATGGTGTGAGAAAGAAAGAAAGCAAAGTTGTGAGGGGATAGAAAGAAATAAGAGCAGTCGACAGAAAGAAAGAAAGAAAGAAAGAAAGAAAGAAAGAAAGAAAGAAAGAAAGAAAGAAATGAAAAGAAAAGAAAATAAAGGAATAGGAAAGAAAGAAAGAAATGGTGTGAGAAAGAAAGAGAGAAAAGTTGTGAGGGGATAGAAAGAAATAAGAACAGTCGACAGAAAGAAAGAAAGAAAGAAAGAAAGAAAGAAAGAAAGAAAGAAAGAAAGAAAGAAATGGTGTGAGAAAGAAAGAAAGCAAAGTTGTGAGGGGATAGAAAGAAATAAGAGCAGTCGACAGAAAGAAAGAAAGAAAGAAAGAAAGAAAGAAAGAAAGAAAGAAACAAACAAATGGTGTGAGAAAGAAAGAGAGAAAAATTGTGAGGGGATAGAAAGAAATAAGAACAGTCGACAGAAAGAAAGCTAGAAAGAAAGAAAGAAAGAAAGAAAGAAAGAAAGAAAGAAAAGTTATGAGAGCAATGAATGAAAGAAACGATACGAGAAGATCGAGAGCTAAAATGAAAGAAAGAATGAAATAGCAAAGTAAAAAAATTGTCTGATAAAGAAAGAAAGAAGTAACGAAAAGTTGTGAGAAGGAAGGAAGAGAAACAGCTAGAAAATAAAGTAACAATGTGAGACGAAGAAAAAAAATGAGACTATCTTCGAAAAAAGAAAGAAAAAAATATGAAATCGGATGCGAAGAATTAAAGAAAAAAAGAAGAAATAATAAACGACTTGAGAAGAAATAAGAAAGAAACAATGTGAGAAGAAAGAAAGAAAGAAAGAAAGAAACAATGAATGGCTAACCCTGCAAAATCCATACACGCAGAGGTACCTTTATAAATAGAATCCCTCATTTTAAATAATACCCTTCTTCTTTTTCAACACATGACAAATGATGAAACCCGATTAAAATGTAAACCTGTGTCTTCTGCCTTCTTAATTATGTCAGTTTGTTTTGAATACATCAACTTGTTTTGCTTTTTATTTATTTTTTTTTTCTTTTAGCCTGTTACATTTGTCTTGCTTCCCCTCACACAGTTTTATACATGATTCATTCTTTTAAACAGCACCATTTTGTTTCATTTATCTTTAAATATTCGTTTGTTTTGCAGATATTTTTTGTATTTTCTTTATTTTTCTCATTTCGCCTCACGGCACCTCAAAAACAAAATCGGTAAGATAAGACAACAAAAACATTTTCTCTGCATAAATTCTGTCAGCAGGCTCAAAATGAATTATTAAAATATATTTTTTTAATGCTAAGCTTTGCGCTCTTTTGTAAATGGCTTTAACGTTCCCGTTCGATAGGTTAGTTCTTTCAACAACACATACTACAGCGTAAAATATCTAAATATAATATACTCAACATTTCAATAACCCCCAAGTCTAAAAGAAGGGTAAATGGTTTGGCATTTTTTTAAACTTTGACAGAGGCAATGCGTAGAAGGATATTGTAACGATCTTCGAGTCAAGATCACGAACAATTTGGTATTTAATTTTTTTTTCCGGACAGATTAATAGAGTAATCAGTACAGTTTGATCTCAATCGAAGAATAACGAACTTCAGAATTGAATAACTCTCCATTGCTTCAAGTTGAAAGAATGATACTGAGGAAGGTGCTGAATGTCCCCGCAGTTGTTCTATTCATCAATCTCCATCTATTGTCCTAAATGGAGATCGCCTGAAAGAAAATCTTGACATTTTGCCCTTAGGCATCTAGTGTAAATATGGCGACACAATAATAATAATAATAATAATAATAATAATAATAATAATAATGAAATAGAAATCTCGAAAATGTGGCATATGGGAACATCAACAATGCCTGTTGTAGTTGGAGCCCTATGATTGGTTGGAAAAGATTGCAGTAGACTAATTGAAGGGATTCCTGGAAGTCCATGCCTCAAGGAGATACAAAAAATTGTTCTGACAAGTACAGCCCACACTTTACGAAGGACTTTATCTATGTAATATTTTTTTTTTTGTCAGTGGAAAGTGTCATGATGCCATTTCTAACCTTAGGTCCCTGGGCGGGACCCGGAAAGAAATGTGTAAACGCCAGAAATCAAAGAAAATAATAATAATAATAATAATAATAATAATAATAATAATAATAATAATAACATAACATGACGGAGTGGGCCAATGTCTCCACTGGAAGGTCTGCAACTTCTGCAGGAAGGAAACTGAAAGAAAATGGTATGAACACCACCCAGACCCGGTTACGGAGATAGGACCTGTTACAATTCTATGGGACTACACAATACATAGTGACAGAACAATCAAAGCCAACCGCCCAGATATTGTTATTAAAGACCACAAACAAAAACGGTGCCTCCTTATGGACATGGCAGTCCCTACTGACTGCAATGTATCTTTCAAGATATTCAAAAAGCTGTCAAAATACAAGGACCTTGAAATAGAAGTCTCGAAAATGTGGCATATGGGAACATCAACAATCCCTGTTGTAGTTGGAGCCCTAGGACTAGTTGGAAAAGATTGCAGTAGACTAATTGCAGGGATTCCTGGAAGCCCATGCCTCAAGGAGATACAAAAAATTGTTCTGACAAGTACAGCCCACACTTTACGAAGGGCTTTATCTATGTAATTTTTATTTTATTTTATTATTATTTTTTTTTTATTTATTTTATTTTTTTTTTTTTTGTCAGTGAAAAGTGTCATGATGCCATTTCTAACCTTAGGTCCCTTGGTGGGACCCGGAAAGAAATGTGTAAACGCCAGAAAGCAAAGAAAATAATAATAATAATAATAATAATAATAATAAGAAGAAGAAGAAGAAGAAGAAGAAGAAGAAGAAGAAGAAGAATGGCACCGTCCAGACGCGGTTACGGAGATAGGATCTGTTACAATTCTATGGGACTACACAATTCACACTGACAGAACAATCAAGGCCAACCGCCCAGATATTGTTATTAAAGACCACAAACAAAAACAGTGCCTCCTTATTGATATGGCAGTCCCTGCTGACTGTAATGTATCCTTGAAGATATTTAAAAAGTTGTCAAAATACAAGGACCTTGAAATAGAAATCTCGAAAATGTGGCATATGGGAACATCAACAATCCTTGTTGTAGTTGGAGCCCTAGAATAGTGAAAAGAAATATTTGAAAATGTTTAATTCTTATTCCTTTATTCAAATACTAACTTTGTGCCACTTGTACTTCCACACACACACACACACACACACACATATATATATATATATATATATATATATATATATATATATATATATATATATATATATATATATTATAGTAAAAAAAGAAAGAACAGTAAGATATATAATCCTGTGTTCTCATTGATATTATTATTTTTAAAAATCAGTAAATGTAAATTTACAGAGCATAAATATTAGAAATTAATTGATTTAAAAATATGCTTTCATCGCTACACAGGAATTACAATGTTTCAAAAACAGAAACTAAAAACTTCAAATTCAATTATATAATTAAATCATTAGCATTATTTCTGTTTCATTTTCAAGCGAATTTTGGAATAACTTATTTTTAAATTTACTGAGTTTTAAAAGCACATACATTCATAATAGTTCCAGGGATACAAAGAAATCCAATCATTTAAACAGGGGCGGTAACGCGTTCATTTTTATTGACAACTATTGTATCAAATATGAGTTACTTTCCAACAGAGGTTAAGTCTAGGTAGGGTAGGAGTGCATTTTTCAACAAATTATGACATATGATGCGTATATATATTCTATCGTTTTTGTATGTAACCATTATATCAGCTTTTATAATGCAAGTCTAGAGTTTGAAAACCCTAGTTGATATTAGCCAAACAATGTACTTCTTCAATGTATCTCCTTCCGCTAGCTATGGGTTAATTAGTAGGATATATATCAGTAAATTATTAATATATTCCTAAAATTTCTGACAATCTAAAAATAGTTTTTGCCTTTAAATAACCTGCAAAAGGTTGATAAACTTTAAAAATATAATTAATCAATAAAGTTAACGTTTTTATTGAGACCTGGATTGTGGGCCTCCAGAGATCGCCACCCCAGGGAGATATTGTGAAAAAGTCACCTCTTTGACAAATTGACGGTGTTGTTCGGACCGGGGTTTCATGTTTGGAATTCTATCTATTTATGACCTTGGACATTAGTATCATCCTTATTATTACTAAAGGCATACACGTGAAACTAGACAAAGATGGTGATCCCATTGCATTCACTTCCAATGAAAACGACTAAAAATAGATGTTCACGAGCTTTTTTTAGACTTTACCATATAGGGTGAGTGCAATCCGACTAAAATATGTTTCTAACTGAACGCTTAAACTGGTGTAGATAGCTTACGAAAAACTAACATCGGGGAAAATTTTTAAAATAAAATCTGGTAAGAAACAAATAAATATAGAATTAGATTAAAATATCTACCAAGTTTCATACGAGACAAAATCATCTATTCTTTATGATTCAATATCTTCGCTAACATTATTAATTATTAATATAAGAATTGAATAAGTATTCTCCCTATTTAAATTGGAAACGGATAAACGTTCTTCAAGCAACACCTCCTGCATCATTTTAAATTGAACTTGAAGATATTGGTATTAATAAACTGTGAAGGACATTTAGTACAAATTTTAATTTATTTTGATAGATTTTTCAAGTTTCTGCTAAAATTTAAAATATCAAATTGGGCGATATTTTATTAAGAGATTTTTCTCCTTTAGACTGAGGAAATATTCATATTCGAATGTCCTCATTTAGGGATGTGCTCATATCTAATCTTCCGCATGTCTTATATCGGAACACCCTGATATGAAAAGTCCTCATATCCGAACGTCCATATAACCGAATGTCCTCATATCCGAACGTCCACATATTCGAACATACTCTTATCTGAACCTGATGTCTTCATAACCGAACGTCTTCATATGCGACTATCCTCATATCCAACGTCCACATATCCGAACGTCCAAATATCCTCATATTCTCAAATCCGAAAATCCATATATCCGAAATTCTACATATCCGAACGTCGTCCTAATCTTAGAATTGTCTTCACGGCCGAAACTCTTATCTGAAATTCATAGAACAAAATACGCGTAAACGAATGTCCTCATATCCGAACGTCCACATATCCGAACGTCCACATATCCGAACCTCAAATCTGAACGACTTCATATCCGAACGTCGTCCTCATATCCAAACATACTCATATTCAAATGTCTTCATATCCGAATGGCCTAAATATCCGAAGGTCCTTATATCCAAATGGCCTCATATCTAAACCTCTTATACGAATGTCCATATATCACAATGTCCTCATATCCGAACGTCATTGCCGAATGTCCTCATATCCAAATACATTGATATCCGTACCTCATATCTGAATGTCGCCTTATCCGAATATTCTCATATCAGAACATCCACATATCCGATCCTCATATCCGAACGTCCTCATATCCCAACCTCATATCCGAACGACCTCATATCCGACCCTAATATCCGAATGTCCTCATATCCGATCCTCATACCCGAATGTCCTCATATCCCAACCTCATATTCGAACGTCCTCATATCCAACCCTCGTATCCGAATGTCCTCAAATCCAAATGTTCTCATATCCGATACTCAAACCCGAATGTCCTCATATCCCATCTTCATATCCGAATGTCCTCATATCCGAATGTTCTCATATTCAATCCTCATATCCGAATGTCCTAATATCCGAACGTCCTCAGATCCCAACCTCATATCCGAACGTCCTCATATCCGATCTTCATATCCGAATGTCCTCATATCCGATCCTCATATCCAAATGTCCTCATAGCCGATGCATATATCCGAACTTCCTCATATCAGATCCTCATATCCGAACGTTCTCATATCCCCCACCCTCATATCCGAATGTCCTCATATCCGAATGCCCTCATATCCGACCCTCCACGTATCCCAACCTCATATCCGAACGTCCTCATATACGAATGTCCTCATATCCAATTATCATATACGAATGTCCTCATATCCGAACGTCCTCTATATCCGAGTGTCCTCATATCCGAACGTCCTCATATCCAACCCTCATATCCAAATGTCCTCATATCCAACCCTCATATCCGAATGTCCTCATAGCCGATCCTCATATCCGAACGTCCTCATATCCCCCACCCTCATATCCGAATGTCCTCATATCCGAATGTCCTCATATCCGACCCTCCACATATCCCAACCTCATATCCGAACGTCCTCATATACGAATGTCCTCATATCCAATTATCATATACGAATGTCCTCATATCCGAACGTCCTCTATATCCGAGTGTCCTCATATCCGAACGTCCTCATATCCAACCCTCATATCCAAATGTCCTCATATCCAACCCTCATATCCGAATGTCCTCATAGCCGATCCTCATATCCGAACGTCCTCATATCCCCACCCTCATATCCGAATCTCCTCATACCCAAATATACTCATATCCGAATGTCCTCATACCCGAATGTCCTCATATCCGAACATCGTCATATCCCGACTTCATATCCGAACGTCCTCATATCCCAATGTCCTCATATCTAATTATCATATACGAATGTCCTCATATCCGAACGTCCTCATATACAAATGTCCTCATATCCGAATGTTCTTATATCCGATCCTCGTATCGGTGTGTCCTCATATCCGAACGTCCTCTATATCCGATCCTCATATCCGAACGTCGACATATCCCAACTCATATCCGAACGTCCTCATATCCAACCCTCATATCCGAATGTCCTCATATCCGATTCACATACCCGAATGTTTTCATATCCGACTCTCATATCTGAACGACCTCATATCCAATTCTCATATCCGAATGTCTTCATATCCGTACGTCCTCATATCACAACCTCATATCCGAATCTCTTCATATCCAAACCATATCATATCCGAATGTATTCATATTCGAACGTCTTCATATTCGAATGTCCTCATATTCGAATGTCCTCATATCGAACGATTTCATATCCGAACGTTCTCATATCCGAATGTCCTTATATCCGAACGCCCTCATATTCGAATGTCCTTATATCCGAATGTATTCATATTCGAATGTCCTCATATTCGAACTTCGCAGTGTTGCCATTTAGATGTTGTAGGAATATATGATATTCCAATATTTTTCTTTCCTTTTTCCGATAATTATTATGACCTTGAAATTCCTCAACTCATAATGTCTCGCTCAGAAGAAACATCAACTTGAAGAAAAAAAGAAAAGAAATCCTTCCACGTTACGTCAGAAATTATAGATTGAGGAAAAACTGGGCGAAGCTCTAAGTCGATGAATTTGCAAATTAACAAACAAGGATTTCAGAATCTGAATGAAATTCTAAAACTTCCGCTAAAAGTTCTCATTTCGGATGATTTAAAATAATGGATAAATGATGACGCTAAAGAATTGCAAAATAATTCAACTGTCGATTCGCTTCAAAATGATTTGAATTGTCAAGAAATAAAGGAAGAATCAAATTCTTCCGATAATGGTAAAAATATGAAGGATGATGAAAGAGTCTGCGACTAAGTTGAGAAAGATATTGATGACGTCATCAAATTCATGGAGAAGAAATCTTGGTTTAGTAGTACAGAAAGTAAAAGTCTACGTCATTTGCAGAAATGCCTGATTTAAAAAAAAACAAAGACCAGCGAAAATTAAGCCAAATGAGAAGAGAAATAAGAAAAACAACTGAAAATAAAACTTATTAATCATTATTAAACATTGCAAATTAATATTTACTTTCGTGAGAAATTTAATTTTTCATTTTTATTGCGATAAGCTCTTGAGGTTTGTTAAGTCATATTTACATTACACTCACCAAATTATATTCGAACCCGTCCTCATATCCAAATTACTCTTAAGTTTGGATATGAGGACTTCTAATCTACAGTGTAACCCGGATATAAGATACCCTGATATAAGAGAAACCCGGATATAAGAGATATTTTCTCTGGTTCCAAATTATTCCCATACTTACCTAAACAAAATAGACCAAACAGGGATATAAGAGAAACCCGAATATAAGAAACTTCTTCTCCGGTCCCGACAACTCTCTTATATCCGGCTTACACTGTACTTGATTTTTGCATTCATTTCCTCATGAAATATATAAAATTTATAAACGAATTCAAAATCTGCTGGCTTACAGCCATATCACGTTAAAACAGCGGTTCCCGAACAACCACCGAAGTTAAGACTTGTCAGTACCTAGAAGGGTAACCGCTTCGGAATATCACCTACTGTAAGCTTTGATGTGAGGGTGGTGTAACGGTTAACAAATAGGAATTTGAAATCGGAGAACTGTGTTCCAATTCCCGTTGGGTTCTTTATATTTACTTCGTTGGAGAAGGAATGGATTTACCTTTCCTCCGCCCCGCTATGAGTTAATCAGTCAATAATCATTACGCTCCTCCTCCAAAAATCTAAAAATATTGTATGGCTTTAAATAACCTGCAATGGGTTGATAAGTCATGAAAAATGAATGAATCAATCAATGAAATACCGATTAGTTTATTTATATTCTCTGGAATATAAACATATAGAAACTAACGTGATCACAAAGTGAGGGATCAGTTTATATATTGATTGTAATTTAGAATTGATCCCCAACTTTATACCCGCATTAGAATTTACTTTGTTTATCAAATACTGATTACGTTTAGAGTCATGTCTTTTAGATTTATTTACATTCTCTGGAATATAAATTTACAGAAACTACAATGGCCACAAAGTGAGGGACCATATAGATTTTAATATAAAATTGATCCCTCTGTTTATATCCACAACTTTATTTTTCTTGATTGTTTATCAAATTCTGATTAGTTATGAATCCACCTCTTCTCCCCTCCTAGATATGCGTTAATTAGTAAGACATGAATAACTAAATCATTATAAACTAAAAAAAAATCCTTTAAATCAATATTTTCTGGGTTTAAATAAACCGCAGAGGGTTGATAAACCGTAAAGGAATCAATCAATCAATGAATCAAAAAAAAAAAAAAAAAAAAAAGCAAACAAGTTGCTCGTTTGGTTCAGACAGATTCGGTACGAAATGTATCTTTCTTTCTTTTTTTTTTCTACTAACTCACAGGAGATACTTTAATTCAGTCTTATGTAGGAATTCTGATCAATTGGGATTTGTTTAATTTTTTAACAAACTTTGAACACTATCTATAAACAAGATATATTTTTTTGCTATCTTTTGCCAGCCACAATGATGAAGAAAGCATTACTTGCCACATCATCAGTGAGACACTGTATAGCCACTTCAATTCGCAAGGCTCGTCCCTTAATCGAGACGCCATCCTGCCAATCCCCCGAAGGAACGGCATCGATCGAGGATCTATAACCACAGAATTCTTCACTGCCACAGGCGTAAAAATAACATCTGTCAGGAAGAGATGAATATTTAACTGTTTTTTTGTTTTTTTTTTAGTTTTTTTTTTTTAGTTTTTTCTTTTTAGTTTTTTTTTATTTCCGCGTCCCGAGTTACAGACCCCGGCTCAATGCATTTTTTAGTTTTTCGTTTCCAAGGCCTGGTCGAATTCCCACATTCTAAGAATTAGAATCAAATCCCAATCTCATATTCTAAGAATTAGAACCTCTTCGCCTACCCACATTCTAAGAATTACGACCTGGTCGAATTCTCACATTCTAAGAAGTAAATCTTAGGCACAACTCCTATTCTAAGAATTACATCCAAGCTGAATTCTCGTATTCTAGGGATTAATAAATGATCAGAAAATCTTAAAAAAGATCTTAAAAAAGAATTAAAACAGGTCTTATTCTCACATTCTAAGAATTAAAACATGATCGAAATTTTACATTCCCAGAAGTAGATCTTGACGAAATTTCACATTTAATAAGGTTAAATTCACACATTCTAGAAATGAATGCCTGGTCTCAAGCTCATATTGTAAAATTTAAGATCTGGTTATACCTTGACGCAATCTCACATTCTAAGAATTACGGCCTGTTCGTATTTTCATATTAATCATCAAAATTTGGAATCATCCAAATTCAAATTAACAACAACAACAACAACAACAACGACAATAATAATAATAATAATAATGATAATAATAATAATAATAATAATAATAATCAGTCTACATTTCTGAGATTAGGTAATATGTACATTATTTACATTATTCTGACTATTGTCCTCATCTTTATCGCCATATTTATTACAACGTTTCGGCCGTTGTACGCTCCGGCCTTCTTCAGGTGGTTGGAATATCGAACTTAACCCTTTATTTCGCTCACTTCGGTTGACTTTTCTAGTTCCACGTGCCATGTTTAATGGATGTCAATTATCAGTTATCTCTTCGAGAACTTTCAGAAAGAAATCAACTATATAACTTGTTTCTTTCAACTTGAAAAACAATGATTATTTTATAATCAATAATAAAATTATTTAAATTTGTAGTGCGGTGTTTGAAGATTATTTCGTTTCTTCGCTTTCACACACTTTTTTATCTAAGCATTAAACAACACTGGCACAGTACGAGAAACTTATTGTCAGCTGCAAATTACTGCAGTAGGTGTTTTGTTCTATTTCGATAAAAATCTTCCCCTTATCACATATTGTAGCAAATTCTTGCATTTAAGTCTTGAAGCAAACAGTGCTGGTAATTCTTTTGGTAGGCCTAAATATCTTACGAAGACCTCTTGGATTAGCAACAGAAGCCATCTTAAAACAAAACAACATATTAAAAATCAGGAAAATCTCGCTAGAAACAAAGAAAAGACAACTGAACTGTAATGTAATATCCCTCTTCCTATCTGGCAGTGAATGCTCGACAATCTCCTCACTGATTAAGAAGAAACTTGAAGCAAGAGAAACAAAGAAAATAGTGCAGTTCTGCTATGTAATATTAGGTTGGTGCAAAAATAATGTCTTTTTTACGTTAAAAAATACGTCAAAAAACGACATTATTTTTGCTAATATTAATACTCCTATATAGCGGTGAATGCTGGACAATTTCCTCACAGATGAAGAGGTTACTTGAAGCAAGAGAAACAAAGAAAAGAGTGCTGAACTGCTATGTAATATCAATCCTCCTATATGGCAGTGAATGCTGGACAATTTCCTCACAGATGAAGAGGTTACTTGAAGCAAGAGAAACAAAGAAAAGAGTGCTGAACTGCTATGTAATATCAATCCTCCTATATGGCAGTGAATGCTGGACAATGTCCTCACTGATTAAGAGGAGACTTGATTCAAGAGAAACAAAGAAAAGAGTGCTGAACTGCTATGTAATATCAATCATCCTATATGACAGTGAATGCTGGACAATTTCCTCACAGATGAAGAGGTTACTTGAAGCAAGAGAAACAAAGAAAAGAGTGCTGAACTGCTATGTAATATCAATCCTCCTATATGGCAGTGAATGCTGGACAATATCCTCACTGATTAAGAGGAGACTTGAAGCAAGAGAAACAAAGAAAAGAGTGCTGAACTGCTATGTAATATCAATCCTCCTATATGGCAGTGAATGCTGGACAATTTCCTCACTGATGAAGAGGAGACTTGATTCAAGAGAAACAAAGAAAAGAGTGCTGAACTGCTATGTAATATCAATCCTCCTATATGGCAGTTAATAATGGATAATTTCCCCGCAGATAAAGAGGGAACTTGAAGCAAGAGAAACAAAGAAAAGTGTGCTGAACTGCTATGTAATGACAATCCTTCTATACTGGACAGTTTCTTCACTGATGAGAAGATCAAACTCTACCAAACGATGCTGAGAATATTATGGACGGAGGATGTGAATGACGATGAAATTTTAGAGATAAATAAAACAAAAGGAAGCCTGTACGTAGAAAATGTTGAAATGAGGAAAGAGGGCATGGAAAATTTGACACTCACAGGGCATATCGAAGGCAAAACGGACAGAGATAGATCGCTAGTAAACTACCTGACGAGATTTTGTAAATGGATGAGACTGGGAAAGATAGATGAAAGACTCATATTACTCAGAGTTACAAAGGAGAGGAATTTGTGGAGAGCCGTGATCGATCACGCCATGAAGGAAAATGGCATATAGAAAATATACAGAGTGAATCAAAGCTTATTCTTGTGTCTTTCTGATGATTTTTCTTAATGTGATGTTACTTAATGAAGTTGGTGGTCATGATCATCTATAGCTTTCATTATCCTCTGTCAATTGATATGATTTCTCGGGAAATATATGAGAGTAGTTTCCCGTTACATTCTGAACGTTTTAAAATTCACAGTTTATTTTGTTTTTTGTTTTGTTTTTTTGTAGTCTCCGCTACGTTTTAACACATAACTGTGGTGTGAAGAAGAAGTGCATTTATCACTTTCCCGAGGGTATTAGTGAGAAGATAAGCTTATCGGTCTTCTTTATTTTGTTTTCTAATGCATTGTCGCATAATGATATTGATGTTTATGGATCTCCGCAGCTTCCTTTTCATTATTATCTGATAATTGCCATGTATTCTTGGAAAATATATTACGTCTATTTTTCTCTTGCCTTCGCTACGGTTTTGAAATCAGAGATTTCCTACTTCTAAAGTGGCTGCCACCCAAGGCTAAAGGGCCTATTCTATCCTAGTATTTAATTATAACCACTTGTTAGTGAGAGAAAAAGATCTACTCATCTCTTCCCTGAAAGGCATTAGCGATCACAGAAAATTAGGCGAGAATTTCAACTCTTCCTGACGATTCCACGTTGTGCGCCGATACCTTCGGCTGCGTAAACTGCATTAACCAAGGTTGGTGAATCAAATTTCCGCGTCTTAATGAAACGTATCGTTTCACTTCTCCTGCTACAAAGAGAAAAGTCAAAAACGCATCATCAAATTTTGTAAGTTAACGAGTGACATGCTCAATTAGCCATGGCGCCATTTTGCAGACGATAATATGAAAAAACCGTAAGCGTTTTTTTTTTTATTGACATTTCTTTTGTTCAGACTTCGTTTGCTTCATTCATTTTAAAAAAAATCCCCACTTTGCCTCTCTGTCGCTCTCATGAGATATTTTAAAACTTCTCCTTCTTTAGCAATATTAACTATAATGATTTTCTTCGGTGCTGTTATATTTTCAAAACAATAGATATTTTTTTTTTATTTAAGATCAAGTGTGTCTTCGTCATCTTTATCTCCCGATTATAATTATCCTTGTGTCTCCCTTCGTTAGTTAGCACGACCGTTACTTCTTGTCAAAACCCCATAAATAATTGAACTGTAGAGGATGTATGGTGGAGTAATGGATAGCGTCTCGGATTGCAGAATCATTCGAGCCGAGTTCGATTTCGAATCGGACACATTACATTCACTTACGTGCTAATACACTTGGCATAGATATTAATCCAAGTCTTCTGGCTTAAAGATTGCGCTTCGGAATGAGGAATCGGAGAGCCGAGTTCGAATTCCAGTCGAGTTAATTACATACTAATACACCTGAGAAAGGTATGAATCCAACTCTTTTTACCTGAAGAGGCATGGCGGAGTAATGGATTGCAGCTCGGATTGAGGAATCGGAGAGCCGAGTTCAAATTCCAGTCGGATTCAGTGCATTGACTTACGTGCAAATACGCTTGGGAAAGGCATGAATCCAACTCTTCTGGTCTGAAGAGGCACGAGGGAGTAATGGATTGTGGCTTGGATTGAGGAATCGGAGAGTTGAGGTCGAATTCCAGTCGAGTTCATTACATTCACTTACGTGCAAATACCCTTGGGAAAGGCATGAATCCAACTTTTTTGACCTGAAGAGGCACGGTGGAGTAATGGATTGCCGCTCGGATTGAGGAACCGGTGAGCCGAGTTCGAATTCCAGTCGAGGTCATTACATTCACTTATGTGCTAATACCCTTGGGAAAGGCATGAATCCAACTCTTCTGGTCTGAAGAGGCACGGCGGAATAATGAATTGCGGCTCGGATTAAGGAACCGGTGAGCCGAGTTCGATTTCAAGTCGGATCTATTACATTAACTTACGTTCTAATACCCTTAGGAAAGAATACTCTACTTCTTCACCCTGCTATGAGTAAATAGCAGGACAGACTGTATTCTGTTAGAAGGCCTTGAGTGGATACCGGTCTAAGAGAAAGTAACTCTGATTTCAAGGCTGTATGTAGCATATACCGTATATCTCATCGTCCTCGATGTTCGCGAATAATGTTCAAATAATGAGGAAGAGGATGAATGTGTTTTAATTGAGTGAAAATAAGGGGTAAGGACAGTGAGAAAATGAAAGACGGGAAGATATAGAGAGAGAGGGAGAGAGAGAATCTGATTAAGAACAAATGCTACACAACTATATACTCACTTAAAATGTGAGTCGATGGCGACCGTGATAAAAGGGCCATTTTTCAGGCTCACACTATGGAAAGACGGAAAGCAAGGCAATCAATAAAAAACAGTTATCATAAATAAAATAAACAATATTATTAAGAGAATAAGACAGGGATGTGGTTAGAAAGGAAGGTAAAAATTGTTTAACATCTCCTGCCAATGCCGCATAAAAAAATAGACTAATCCATTTTGATCGCGTAGAAAGTGGGGGGAAAGACACTACTTGGTTTCAGTGAGAAAATGGAAGAAAGAAAGAAAGAAAGGAAGAAAGAAAAAAAAGAAAGAATGAAGTGTTTAACATCTCTTTTCAGGACCTCATAAATAATGGACTAATCCGTTTTGACCACGTGAAAAGAGGGGGCATGTCACTACTTAGTTTCAGTGAGAAAAAGAAAGAAAGAAAGAAAGAAATAAAGAAAGAAAGAAAGGAAGAAAAAAGAAAGAAAGAAGTGTTTAACATCTTCTTTCAATACCTCATAAATAATGGACTAATCCGTTTTGATCGCGTGAAAAGAGGGGACATGTCACTACTTAGTTTCAGTGAGAAAAAGAAAGAAAGAAAAAAATAAAGAAAGAAAGAAAGGAAGAAAAAAGAAAGAAAGAAGTGTTTAACATCTTCTTTCAATACCTCATAAATAATGGACTAATCCGTTTTGATCGCGTGGAAAGAGGGGGGAAGTGAGAAAATTAATGAAAGAAAGAAAGATTAATGCGTTTATTTACTGTTTACACAGAATGGAAAAAGATGCCAATTTCAAATCTTCTCATTTGTCCCCATCTTTAAAAACAACGACAAGCATTTATATTTATGATTGTCATTTCAAAATTCTCTTAAAGTTTTTAAGATGAAATATTTAACGACGTGATAGATGAATTTCTACGGACATTTTATTACCTTAGAACTCGCCATCAGCTTATTATCCAACCATTAAGGAAATAAGAATTAAAATTCATCAGTAAATTCAAATAGGAAAATCGTGAAATTTTCACGGGTCTTTCTTCTTCTTCTTCTTCTTCTTCTTATTCTTCTTCTTCTTATTATTATTATTATTATTATTACAGTAGAATCCCTCATTCCTGGAATCTCTAATATCCGGAATCCCTAATATCCGGAATTCCTAATATCCGGAATTCCGAATATCCGGAATTCCGAATATCCGGACATGATTTCGATGTGTATATTTGAACTATTTGGGTAATATGTAACTGATTTGAAATTTCTGTTTTTCAGGAAATTTACTTCGGATAAATGCTTCTGCTTATTTCACCCTAATGGCTTGCATTGGTGCAAAAGAATAAGAGGAAAATAAAAACTTTGAAATTATCGCAAAAAGTGGAAATTTTAAACAAACTAGACGCTGGTGAAAGTTCATTGTAACTAATGGCTGAGTTCAACATAAGAAAGTCAACATTGGATGATATAAAATCTTCCAAAGAAACTATTCCCCAGCGTTCACACTGTCATAATGAACAAGGAAATAAATACATGATTGTGATAAAACTTGGACTGAAATTGAAAAAGTTATTGAAATGGTTGTCAGTTTTATGGAAAGAAAGCCAGCATTCCGCTATGACGATTGCAATAACGCACGCAGAGTTTGTTTTTTTTTTTAAATTTTCGTTTAAAAAAATTCAAAAACAAAAGCAAAAAAATATGCGGAAAATGTTGAGAATGACATTAGAAGAGAAAGAATCCTCATGCAACAGCGATTTAAAAAAACCCTCGTTACATTATTTGTTTTGCATACGTGGCAGACTTAATTTAATGAATTTTCATTAACATTACATAATTTATTTCTTTTTCCTTAAAATCAATTCCGTTATATTTCACTCACCATTAGCATATTTTGTTTACTATAATACATTGAAAATAAATGTTAAACCTGATTTCAGTTCTTTTATTTTAATCTAAATATAACCACTCATATCCGGACTTTCTAAACAATTCCTCATATCCGGAATCCCTCATAACCGGAATCCCTCACATCTGGACTTTGTAACCAATTTCTCATATCCGGAAGGCCTTCTAATCCGGTTCTCAGGGATTCTACTGTATTATTACTGTTATTATTATTATAAAAACACTAACAGAAGTACGGAAATTAAGAAAACAAAAGACATGGTGTTTAATAATGTTTAACAATATTTCGACAGTATATCTGCCTTTTTAATTTCAAGTTTTAAAATTGCATCGTCATGGGTATGATGACAAATTACATCCGACAGTAAGGACTTTGATCAGGAGGTTTCGAGGAGCATGGAACCACCTCTTAATTGCTGGCGTTCCCAAATCAACCCTGGCCTGGGGTGGTAGCACCTGTTCGGGTCCCAGCTATGGGTAAATAGTTAAAAAGCAGTAAAATAGTTTTTAATACAACCAATACTGCTTTTGAAAAAAATATTAACAGCAGTATATTTATGAACAAAAATATTACCATTAAAAATATTTTAGAAAAAATATTACCAGCAATGCATTTTTAGAAAAATACTGTCAAGAATATATTTCTGGGAAAATATTACCAGGAATAAAAATCTTGTTGACATTAAATAACCCATTGAGATGTTGATATACGGTAAAACAAAATAAACACAAACCTTGATCTATAAACTGATTTCTTACAAAGATTACATATTCTATTCATATGAACTTATCCAAAAAATCTTGTCGAAATTAAATAACCCATTGAGGTGTTGATATGACATAAAACAAAACAAAACAAAATGAAAATTGCATACAAGTATAAAAGCTATTTTCAAAAATACATGTCTTTGTAGAAATGTCGCTTGTTTTGAGAAAATCTTTTTCTGAAGATTGGCAACGTTTGTGTAAAGACTTTTAAAAATATTTTTTTATTCTAGTATGAAATTTTGAAACATAATTTGAAGACAGATATACTGTCAAAATATATCAAAACTGTATTTTTCGTTTACTTTTCGTAAATATGGTTGTTCACTGAGTGCTGAAAACACTGGAAGAAATATGTCGATCATTTTGTTTGTTCATTATTATTATTATTATTATTATTATTATTGTATGTTATGTTTTCTGCTTTGTATCCTGTAGAGCCGGGTCCAAACTATGGTCCAAAACATGTTAAATATCGCTACACAATAGCAATTGTGTTTCAGGATTAAAAATGTGTCTCTCGAGCGATGGCAAATTACTGGTGAGTTAACGATTAATTTCAAGTAGAATACATGCTTTTTTTTTTTAAAGAGAAAGAGAAGACGAAAAAAATAAAATGAGGCTTGTGAGCTTACCGTGATTAACCAATCAAATGTGATGCCTACGCTAAAATATAAACCAACTGAAAAAATATGTAGGCCATGACATGAAGTTATCTACATAGAATCTTAGACAATTTCGCTTGCGACTGATAAAAATGATTAAATTATTTCGTAAAATATGGAGAAGTATGACGTTCCACTTTTACAGGAATCTAAAGGGAAAGTGATATGGAGATAAGTTAGAATAATGTTAAAAACACAGATACAACTGCATCCAAAATTCAAAACTACTTTGATAAATTAATATGCAACCGTTAATTAAAGATCATTCATATAAGATGTTAATAATACTAAAAAAGACATCTATACAGAGCTATATTAAATCCAAATGTATTTTAGACAATACTATAGTAAACCCTATAAGCTGCACTGCAGTACATCTGCCAATTATTACTGTAAAAAGTATTATCAAATTCGCAGTTTAACCATACACTAAGGCAAATGGTAAACTATGCCTACAATTTACAGTTAGTTCGCTTCTTTGATTTAATAAGGTTAAATTATGAATGAATTTGATAATTTCTATTTAGTGATCTATGCATTAGAAACAAGGTTCATTTAAAAATCTACACCTTCTAACTTTTTTTAATAGTTCTCATTTTACTGTAGAAATTTTATTAACTCCTTGTAAATTCAAAAAATATTTAGAAAGAGGTGTATTATTTTTATAAGTACTATTGTTGAAGCGTAAGATATGTTGGTATTAAATAAAAGAATTCTTACAAATCCCAATATATTTTCTTTCTTTTTTTTTGTCATCTTTTCAAAAACAGGAAGTATTCTGGATTTGTAATCAATTATTCACTCATCAGTAATTTACCATCGCCTGACAAGACACATTTGTAGCGTTCAAAGACAATTGCTACGGAATAGCGATTTTTAACATATATTTGTTTTAATCTCTTATAATAAATAACATTTATCTCTACTCTGTATTGAGCCCTATTTTAAATTAAAAGTTACGGACAGTGGAAGTGTACTCTCCTTGTACTTATCTTACCTGTATCTTTTTTTTAAGCGTTTCACCCCAAGCAAGGCGGGAAGCTACTAGGACGCAAGGGGTTATAGAAGATTTGGAGCAAGATCAGATAGAAGTGATAGAAGAAAGGATAAAGCGAAGGATAGTGGATAGATCAAGACAACTGGAGAGTTCGATTGACATTACATTTGAATAGTTGGAGATTATAACTATAAGGGAAACTGAAATAGGGAAGGGAGTTCCACAGGCGAGATGTGCGAGACATGAAGTTATTGGAGTAGAAGAGACGGCTACATTTAATAGTTTCGACAGTGAAAGGGTGAGAGTGGGATGCCAGCATCGTAGGGCGCTTGAACTCATGAAGTCTGGGAACCAGCGAATGCAGCTCTTCGGAGCAACTGCCATGAAAGTATTTGTAAAAAAGGCAGAGAGAGGCGACGGCGCGTCTGTGAGAGAGCGACTGTAGACTTGATGCCAGAATAGGGGAAATTATATTGCGTACCCGCCTCTGGATCTTATCAAGAACACCGAGGCAGACAGAAGACTTAACTATCATAAACCTACAAACATGGAGAAAACTGAACAAACCTGTCATGTTAAAAACGGATAAAATTGCGAGATCAGTTACGGGGAGAAAGATAAAATTCGAGGGTGAAGTAATTACAAACGTAACATTTAATGGAATGACGAAAAAAACTAAAAATGTACGTCTTAAGAAATACCGAAAACCTATTCGGAACAGACTGGATGCAAAAATTCGAATTGTGGGATTTACCTATTAGTACGTACAGCTTATCAACCGAGGCCGACAAATTAAAAGGAAAACTAAAAACGAGTTTCCACGAAGTATTTTCAGCAGGTCTCGGAAGATGTAAGAAAATGGCAGCTAATATCGAAATAAAGGAAAACGTTCAACCTGTTTTCAAGAAAAAAAGGAGCGTACCGTTTTCTTCAATAGAAAAAACTTACCAAGAATTAACTCGACTCGAAAATACGGGCATATTGAAAAAAAGTAGAATACAGCAAATGGGCCGCACCGACGGTCTACATCAAAAAGAAATCAGGAGAAATTCGAGTTTGTGCTGATTTTTCTACAGGTTTGAACGCAGCAATAAAGGACTACCACTATCCTCTACCAAGTCCAGAAGAAGTCATGTTTGCTAGGAAAATCAGATCAGCGTTCGATAAATTACTACCAAGTAAAACAAAACAAGTAACACAGTCCTACACACCAAAAAAAAATTCCTCCCAGGAGAAAAAAGTTTTTTAAGGCATATAAAAATAATACCCCTTACTGGGAACAGGGCATAATTGAGAAAAGAATTGGTAATATGATGTACATAGTACAAGGAAAAAAAATTCTCAGACAGAAGACACGTAAACCAAATAAGGAAGATACCGTTTCAGGATGCTAACGGTCCACCTCAAGAAGAGTATTGGACACGATTTTCGACACATTCGATATAAAAAGACCGCAAACAATGCCAAAACCAAGAAAATCGTCAAGAAAAAGAAAATTCACTGAACCTTTGGAAATAGATCCAAAGAAAAAAAGATATTAAAAAAACCTGCTACGCAAAAGCTTCGGAAGGTGGGTGTTATGGGATCTTACCAATAATAATAATAATAATAATGGACTATTCCATACTTAATAAATACTACGCCTCAGGAGTAGGCAAGGAGTTCAAGTGGAGTCAGTAGTTCAAGTCGTCAAGAGTCGTGTCAGAGGCAGTCTGAAACAGAGTTGCGTTCAAACAATTACTACAAGACATTGGAATAGTGATACTGGTCGAGACTACATTGTTCTCTCTACTAAACATGATTGTTCATACTAACACTTCTACTTCTCTGTATATATTCCTGTTTGTAATATATCTGTGTTATTTCATATCTGTGTTCGAGTTCTTTATTGGTTCTATTAGGTTGGTGCAAAAATAATGACGTAATAATGTCGTTTTTTGACGTTAAAAAATACGTCAAAAAACGAAAATAATACTTCATTATTTTTGCACCAACCTAATACCTAATACCTTGGACTATCACCGTGGTACAAGGAACTATGACAATAAATATCTGTTAAATTTTGAGTATATTTTTCTTGTATGCGAAAAAGATTTTTCTTTTGTGAATACAGTGAATGCAGAAAATGTTGTTCGTTCCGAGCGCTTTCCGCTAATTAGTTCGCCATTTTCAAGAATTTGGGCCGTGATGATTACATAGTGCTTTCAAAGATCAATGGTTGAAAAAAGAACAAACTCCACGGTTTACTGGACTTCGTGGACTGGCGCAACAGAATCACAAACAAAGAGCTCTGCCAAATAACAGAAACCACATCACCTGACGCCTGCCAACAGCCGCAACAACTAAAACGGATAGCACATATAAGAGAAAATAATGACATAAAATGATAACGTTCCGTAGTACTTCAAATAAAATGTTAGGAAGTAAAAAAAAAACTTAGTAATAGTGAAAACATCGATAACATCTACTGGCCTTGAGCAACCTATTTTCCCGAAAAATTATTTTAAGAAAAAGATTTTATCATTTACAAACAAAAGCAGTGCTGGCAGTTCGGACGATGAATGGCAAATGTTTCCTTGTAGGGAAACGACTCATATTAACTTTCGAAAGAGGGATAACAGCTTCTGGACATTACTAAAAAAAAAAAGGATTTTAAGACAAAGATTTCATGAATTTGAAGAGAAAGTAACACTGGCTGGTCAGGTAATGAATATCTAACGTCTCCTTGTAGGGAAACAGTTAATATCAATACTGGAAAGAGCGATAACAGCTACTGGACTTGAGAGACCTGTTTTCCTGAATAATTGTTTTAAGAGAAAGATTTTATAAATTTAATACGAAAGCAGTACTGGCTGCTCGGTCAATGAATGCCAAATGTTTCCTTGTAGGGAAAAGGCTAATATCAATGCTTGAAAGAACGATAACATCTACTGGACTTGAGAGTCCTGTTTTCCTGAATAATTGTTTTAAGAGAAAGATTTTATAAATTTAATACGAAAGCAGTACTGGCTGCTCGGTCAATGAATGCCAAATGTTTCCTTGTAGGGAAAAGGCTAATATCAATGCTTGAAAGAACGATAACATCTACTGGACTTGAGAGTCCTGTTTTCCTGAATAATTGTTTTAAGATAAATATTTTATAAATTTAATACGAAAGCAGTACTGGCTGCTCGGTCAATGAATGCCAAATGTTTCCTTGTAGGGAAAAGGCTAATATCAATACTGGAAAGAGCGATAACAGCTACTGGACTTGAGAGACCTGTTTTCCTGAATAATTGTTTTAAGAGAAAGATTTTATAAATTTAATACGAAAGCAGTACTGGCTGCTCGGTCAATGAATGCCAAATGTTTCCTTGTAGGAAAAAAAATCTTTTCGACTCATATTAATATTGGATAGAGTGGTAACAGCTACTGGACATTACAAAAAAAGTATTTTAAGATAAAGATTTCATAAATTTCAAGCGAAAGTAACACTGGCTGGTCAGTTAAAGAATACCAAATGTTTCCTTGTAAGGAAAAGGCTAATATCAATACTGGAATGAGCGATAAAAGCTAGTGAACATGAAAAACCGGTTTTCCTAAATAATGATGTGTTAAGAACATGATTTTATAAATTTCAATCGAATGTAATACTGGCTGGTCAGTTAATGAATTCAAAATGTTTCCTTATAAAAAACGACTAATATCAATATTGGAAAGAGCGTTAACAGCGACTAGACTTAAGAAAACTGCTTTCCCTAAAAAAATTTGAAGAGCAAGATTTTATAAATTTCAAATGATGTCAGTACTGGTTGCACGCCTAATTATTGCCAAAAGTTTCCTTATAAGGAAACAGCTAATAATAGAATTACCGTTTAACTGTAAATGGTATATAAGTGCTTTCGTTAAAGGCGAATTAGTTACAGAACAATTGATGTACTCTTAACCCACAAAATACGGTCAGTGCATTGAACAATTGAATATATTTATATAATATACATTAGGCATTTTTTTATTCAGACACCACCTCGGCTTAGCAGACCGATGAGTCTGGAGCTCATCTGGACTTTGAGAAATTTTATTTTTCTGTTTACTTGCCCGTTAACCCCTACAATTGTTCATATTAAATGTAGAAAGTGGGGGCTGATTTAGTCATTGAACAATGACCAAAAACGTTCGTGTCTATTAGGTTGGATATAATAATGTTGAGCGAAGAACTGGACGGTTTATTTTATGACTGCTTCCGGCTCGAGCAGAGTGACCGAAAAAGATATGGTGATTAAAGCAGAAGAGAGTGTTAGG
>OZ010612.1:17106889-17111889 GCA_963932145.1 Acanthosepion lycidas | reverse complement strand
TCATTGCGGATGGCAGAGGATAGAAAAAAAAACAACATTTTCTCTATAGTTACTTTGTTCAAATTTTAGCTTGACGCGGTAAAATGACTTGAAATTATTAAAATTCTAAAAAACTATAACAGGGGGCTTTCGCGCGTGTTTTTAAAATCAACTATGACGACGGATTGCAGTTTTTATCGCTAATACAATAAGTTTGTCTCTGTAATTTACTCTTGAAGATGTTCTTAGAAAAGATCGAAAGTATCTGGGTAGGAAAAGCTACAGTGCCTTCCTTGATGAATTACATCTCAGTATCAAGAAACGGATTAGACATTTGAAAAGGATCAGTAAAAAAAAAAAAAACATTATACACAATATGTCTACAATATTGTCATAAAATGTCGCTGCCGATATTTACGTTTGAAAACTGATCGCTAGAGAGCAAGCAGTCTTGAAACTTGAAATCTTGAAATAATTACATCACCTGACATATATATATATATATATATATATATATATATATATATATATATATATATATATATATGAAAATTAGCGGCGTTTGACCAAATATTTTTCGAAGGCGTTAATATTGTTCTATCTGTGATTTACAAACTGTCTCCTACAAACGGGCATTACACAAAATAATCAATGAAACATGTTTGTGTGAAGATATGTATACACACACATACACACATATATATATATATATATATATATATATATATATATATATATATATATATATATATGTGTGTGTGTGTGTGTGAAGAAATATACTCTTAAGGTGTGCTATATTTATGTGATAAAGTGTTCAGTATCAGAGATAGAGCGTGTGAATATAAAAGTGAACATTGAAATCAACACTTAGAGTCGACAGGCTGTTTCATGCTAGACGCAATCGTCAGACCAATATTTAACAGTCCCCCCACGAGGAATGTATGTGGCACAAGCCGAGTTTAACGTGGGTTTTCTCCGAGCCCGTAGGCTCGGCCAAAAATATTCCCTTAGAACCCGCATAAGCGGGTTCGGGATCTGTCTACCTCCCCGGACGAAACTTTCTCCTTCGGCAAAGCTTCGTCCTGATTCCTCTCTGCCAAAGTTCGACAGAAGTTGCACAGTCAGAGACCGCTTGTCGACTGCCTCAACGCAATCCTCAGGCCACGAGTGTTTTTTTCCCGGATATTTATATATAGTGTATTGTGGGTAGTCTATTTTGATAATTTTCTATTCCACAAGTTTAATATTAAAAAAAAAGCAAAAAAATAATTGATTTTCTTTTTTACATGTTTTTTGATAAGACTTTTAGTCATCTTGACACCATTTGTCGTAAGAATCATTAGAAAAACTTTTGAGTTATTTAGCTAGAAAGAGAAGAGGTTAAAATCATTTTGTGTCAGCCCCAATATGTCTTTCCAATTAAGCAATGGTGTGAGGAATAACATCATTCATGCGTTCAATAATCTTACGAAACATCATACTCAGGCTGCCTTCTTCAAATTACATTCAATAACTATCAAGAGAACGTTGAATATGTTTAAAAAAGAGGGAAGAGTAGAAAAGAAAACTGGATCAGGTCACAACCGGAAGAGGGATCTTCATTTCAACTTAGATCTAAATATATTCTTATTGCTCGAAATAGAGTTCAATTGTGTTATAAAAAGCTCCGAGAATTCCTGTAAGATATCTTTAATCATTTCTACTATACAATGGTTCAAATTTTAATCTAACAATTGGAAAATTTTGCTGTTACACGATTTGGACAATTTTGCTGTTACACCCTGTATATAGTAGGTTAGTGCAAAAATAATGACGTAATAATGTCGTTTTTTGACGTTAAAAAAATACGTCAAAAACGACATTATTACGTCATTATTTTTGCACCAACCTAATATATATATATATATATATATATATATATATATATATATATATATATATATATATTCAGCGGGATAGAGCATCCTAGGTATGACGATAAACTACATCCACGTTCTGCGTAAGACGATAAACTACATCCACGTCCTGGGTGGGACGACAAGCTGCATCCAACGGCAAGGCCTCTAATAAAATGTTTTTTGGAAAAATAATGTTGCCAGCTGTAAGTTTTTGATAAATATTACCAGCTATACGTTTTTGAAAAAATAATATTACCAGCTATACGTTTTTGAAAAAATAATATTACTAGCTATACGTTTTTGAAAGACATAATCTTACCAGCAATACGTTTTTGAAAAAATAATATTACCACCTACACATTTTTTAATAAATAATGTTACCAGCTGTACGTTTTTTGAAAAAATAATATTACCAGCTATACATTCTTGAGGAAAAAAATTTTAACAGATATAGATTTTTGATAAAACAAAAATATTACAAGAAAAAAAAAGTTGTCGGCATTAAATGACCCATTGAGATTGATGTGCCGTAAAACAAAACAAACGAAACCATAAGCAAGATAGAGACAGAAAGATGCAGAATGTGCGTGAGGGTGTATAGGTATTTAAACGGATGTGGCTGTGGAAAATGTAATGGTAGTTCCGAATTTCGGATTAATCTTTTGCGTCCGCTTTCGCAAATATGCCATTGAGAAAAGCATGAAACCGTTTCTTCTCACCCTCAGCTATGGGTTAAATAATCTTGATTATTAACCAAACTAAGTCAGGCAAAATTCTGAATTCCTATCTGGTGCCCTTCATGAACAGGCTGTTTTTTTTAAAAAAAAGAAATGACGGAATGTAAATATTGCCGTTCGGACATTTTAACTTTATTGACCATTGAATTCAAAAGAATCAATTGATATTAAAAAAAGATCGATATTGAAAAATAATTGAAAAATTGTTTCTTATTAACGAAGCAGATGCGGAAATGATAAAAACATGAGCAAAGCAAAACAGTTGCTCAATCTGACGCAGATGGTCAACCCATCAAGGTTGTATTTATAAAAGATAAATTAAAAACAAAATATTCAGCACTAGCTACCCCTCACGTTCTTCCTTCTTCGAAATTACACGAATGTCGATCATATATTATGCCGTCTATTCTACGTAATCAGTTCACTGAAACATATCGAAGGAATGGGTTTGTCAAGAAAATGTAATCATCTCCACATAGGCCATATTTTACGAAGTGTGCTGGCAGCTGTTTTTCATCTCGTTGGAAATTGAATTTGAGTGGGAAGCGAAGACGAGGCTCCAACGTCTTAATTCCTGAAAATAAAAGAAATAAAATGAAATAACTATTTTCTTCGATCGAATTATATATATATATATATATATATATATATATATATATATATATATATATATATATATATATATATATATATATATATGTGTGTGTGTGTCGTTACATGACAGGACACCACATGGTAAACTGTCAGTTTCTTTTCTCTCTCTTGTTCTTGTAACGGCATTCACCCAGGGTGGGTTGAGCCGGCTCTAATATTGGAGTTTCATGGGAATTTGGAATTCACAATCGGTCCCCAACCCGCATGTATAGCACTTGAGAATTGATTATAGTGGTGAAGGTTTCGTGCAGGACCATCTACACATTTCGAAGGGCCGATGGATCTCCCCAGAAGGTTTTCAGAGTTGTCCTTCTCCTAGACCAGTTGCTATCCAAGTCTGTCCTGATATTTTACCCATAGCTGGAGGTAGAAGAAGAGGATTCACACATTTCCCGAGGGTATTAGCACGTAAGTGAATGTAATGGATTCGACTGGAATTCGAACTCGGCTCTCCGATTCCTCAATCCAAGCCGCTATCCATTACTCCACGGTCCCTCCTGTTAGATTCACGCTTCAAGTGATCGTCAGACGATAAATTTACTACTCCATTCGCAAGCTCAATATATGAAATCAAGGGAAGTGATGTGAGGAGGTAAACGGTACTTCCCAGAATGTTACATTTAGACTAATATCCTCATCGGATCGATTTCTGTTTGAATTTCCGGGAAGAGCAGTTATTATTTCCAATATATATGTTCGGATTATTGTCCTCATCCTTGTTGTTGTTATCAGCTCATATAAAAACTAAACAAAATGTGTAAAAAATTAATAAATACTGAGGAGGGTGCTGTATTCGATATTGGTGGGCGTATTACATACTGGTATGAAAACACAATATGTTCAAATATAAATAAAGAATACTGCGGAGAGTGCTGGAGTGTACAGAAGACCTGACATCTCTTGACGCCAAATGTAAGCCACCAGTAAGGCTTGAACATTACATAGCAGTTCAACATTCTTTTCTTTGTTTTTCTTGCTTTGAGTCTCTTCATCAACTGGGAGGAAATTTTCCAGCATTTGCTGCCATATAGGAGGATTGATATTACATAGCAGTTCAGCACACTTTTCTTTGTTTCTCTTGCTTCAAGTCTCCTCTTCATCTGTGAGGAAATTGTCCAGCATTCATTGCCATATTGGAGGATTGATATTACATAACAATTCATCACTTTATTCTTTGTTTCTCTTGCTTCAAGTCTCCTCTTCATCTGTGAGGAAATTGTCCAGCATTCATTACCATATAGGAGGATAGATATTACATAAAAATTCATCATTCTTTTCTTTGTTTCTCTTGCTTCAAGTCTCCTCTTCATCTGTGAGGAAATTGTCCAGCATTCATTGCCATATAGGAGGATTGATATTACATAACAATTCATCATTCTTTTCTTTGTTTCTCTTGCTTCAAGTCTCCTCTTCAGCTGTGAGAAAATTGTCCATCATTCACAGCCATATAGGAGGATTGATATTACATAGCAGTTCAGCACTCTTTTCTTTGTTTCTCTTTCTTCAATTCTCCTCTTCATCTGTGAGGAAATTGTCCAGCATTCATTGCCATATAGGAGGATCGATATTACATAGCAGTTCAGCACTCTTTTCTTTGTTTCTCTTGCTTCATGTCACCTCTTCATCTGTGAGGAAATTGTCAATCATTCACAGCCATATAGGAGGATTGATATTACATAACAATTCATCATTCTTTTCTTTGTTTCTCTTGCTTCAATCTCCTCTTCATCCG
>OZ010612.1:17086889-17101889 GCA_963932145.1 Acanthosepion lycidas | reverse complement strand
ATCCAGCTTAATTGTAAATTGATGAGATCTCGATGCCAGTCTAGTACTGCACTTAATTTCCAAATGTTTAGGTATCATAGCAGAGAGAAATATTTATTTGTAAAAGATACAAAGCATGGCACAAGGTCAAAATGCGGAATGAGAGAAGGACAGTTTTCTGTGTTAAATTTAAACTTAGCTAGCCACAAACCCTAAAATACCACAATATTCTTAATACCAAAACAACACATCCTTGCTTACCATTCTTACTACATTCACCATAATACCTCATTGTCTCTATGAAAGTCATAACTAGTCCCTGTATGTATAATTCATAGCGAAGAGCGATATTTATTTGTAAATATATACAAAATGGGGCACAGGGCCAAAATGGGGAATGGGGAAAAGGACAGTCTTCTGTCTTAACTTTAAATTTAGCTAGCCACAAACACTGACCCAGACATACCACAATATTCCTTACACCAAAACAACGCATTCTTACTTACCTTTTTTATTACATTCACCATAATGCCTCATGTCTCTATGAAAATCCTAACTAGTCGCCATATGTACTGTTCATTGTCTGTGGAGTGGGAGGGAATAAAACAACAATTTAAAAACTAGCCTCGCTGAGTGCGGAAGTTTAAATATCTGGGAAGCGTTTTGAAGGAGGGTGGTAAGTGCGACACTGAGATCCGAAGATTTATTGGGATGGATGGCCAAGGACGCATTCCAAAAACTAGGCAGAGTATTACGAAACATGAGGATTTCTTTGGTAATAAAGAAAAGAGTACTGAGCTGCTACGTGGCATCTGTTTTCCTTTACGGCATCGAATGCTGGACGGTCTCCTCAAACATGAAGAACAGACTCGAGGCAAAGGCTATGTGGTTCTACCTAATAAAATAATGTTGGTAATAAAAAATGCTAATGAATAGCAAAGAGCTGATTCAATCAATTGCAATTATCGAAATGACACAAAGAGGCAAACATACGGCGGTTGTAAATTGACTGAAGCCGAGCAGCCATATCAGGACTAATAATATTGCTGATACTTCTTTGGGTTTTAACATGCATATCACATAGCAGACATTCATTTCTAAGCCTAAACACCAGGCCAAGATAAACTTAATTCGAGTTGGAAGAGAGTTTACGCGGAAAGTTTTCTGCTTTATCAATAGTAGACGATAATACTTCAAACTGAATGAAGAAGTTTGACAGGGCATTTATTCTTTTTAATACACCCTTAAACCGCCAGTAATCACAAGCGCCAAATTTTTGAGAGGCTATAATATAATAAAATTAATCTCGAGCTATAGACATTTCTTTCATTTCCCGCCAGAAATGCCACACGTAATCTAATTTTCGAAGATGCGTTCTGAACGAGTGACGGGGGATTATTGTGTAAAATTGTTTCTTTCTCTTTGGATTCAGGCGAGTAAATGAGCCCGAAATACGATTGGCAGGTGGGGACTCTAAAGTCAAGCTGGTGCGGAAGTTTAAATATCTGGGAAGCGTTTTGAAGGAGGGTGGTAAGTGCGACACTGAGATCCGAAGATTTATTGGGATGGATGGCCAAGGACGCATTCCAAAAACTAGGCAGAGTATTACGAAACATGAGGATTTCTTTGGTAATAAAGAAAAGAGTACTGAGCTGCTACGTGGCATCTGTTTTCCTTTACGGCATCGAATGCTGGACGGTCTCCTCAAACATGAAGAACAGACTCGAGGCAAAGGCTATGTGGTTCTACAGAAGTTGCTAAGTATGAGCAACAAGGAGGTCTTTGACAGGTTGCAAACAAAGAGGAGGCTTATATTTAACATCAGGAAGAAGCAGTAGAAGTTCGGTCAAACTAAAGGAAGAGGATGGATAGGTTATTATATCAAGAGTTCTTGTGTACCCGAGGTACGCTTTCACTGTTTCGAGTAAACCTCAATAACTTTGTGTTGTCCTCTGATATTTTAAGCTTCTCAGGAACGCAAAGGTGTTGACGCAAAGTTTAAAACCATCTTCTTTCTGTCGTTTAATCATTTTACCCTAAGCATATCGGAATAATGTCAGAATTATATGTGGCCTGTCCTGAGGTTGTTTCGAGGGAGTCATCGCAGCCAGACGAGGTTCATCCAGTGATATTGTTAAGGGATCTTACCCATAAAAATAAGAATGGACGATTCCATACTTAATAAATACTGCGCCTATAAAGTAGGCAAGGAGTCCGTCGCTCAACTCTTCGGTTCAAGTCTCTGCTTTCGGGCGGGAGGAACCCAAAGGAGGGTACGCCGAAGGGCGGGGTCTCCTTCCGGGAGGTAGATCGGCCTTGAATCCGCTTATACGGGTTCAATGGATATATTTTGGGCCGAGCCCACGGGCTCGGTGTGCCCACGTTAAACCGGACTTGTGCCACCGACTAAATATAGTCCGTCGCTCAACTCTTGAACGACAGATCGGTTGAACTCTCTGCCTTCGTGCGGGAGGAACCCGAAGGAGGCTACGCCGAAGCTCGGATTCTCTTTCGGGGAGGTAAACCGACCCTGAACCCGTTTATACGGGTTCAATAGGCATATTTTTGGCCAAGCCCACGTGTTCGGAGCTCCCACGTTAAAAAGGCCTTGTGCCACATGTCGCCTTCGTGGGGGAGGTGACAGAATATCGTCAGTTGTTCAAGTCGATCTCGGTCGACCGGCTGATCGGTTGAACTCTCTTCCTTCGGGCGGGGAGGAACCCGAAGGACACGACGTCAAAGGGCGGACACTCTTTCGGGGAGGTAAACCGGCCCAGAATCCGTTTATACCGGTTCAATAGGCATATTTTTTGCCGAGGCCACCGGCTCGGAGATCCCACGTTAAAAAAGCCTTGTGCCACATGACGCCCTCGTGGGGGGGTGACTGAATATCGTCAGTCGCTCAAGTCTTGGCCGGCTGTTCGGTTGAACTCTCTGCCTTCGGGCGGGGAGGAAACCGAAAGAGGCTACGCCGAAGGTCGGATTCTTTTTCGGGGAGTTAAACGGACCCTGAACCCGTTTATATGGGTTTAATGTGCATATCTTTGGCAGAGCCCAAGGGCTCGGAGATCCCACGTTAAAAAGGCCTTGTGCCACATGTCGCCCTCGTGTTGGGGGTGACTGAATATCGTCCGTCGCTAAACTTTTGACCGGCTGTTCGGTTGAACTCTCTGCCTTCGGGAGGGAGGAGGAACGCTAATGAGGCTACGCCGAAGGGCGGATTCTTTTTCGAGGAGGTAAACCGACCCTGAACCCGTGTATACGAGTTCAATGGGAATATCTTTGGCCGTGCTCACGGGGTCGGAGTTCCCACGGGCTCGGAGTTCCCACGTTAAAAAGGCCTTGTTCCATATGACGCCCTCGTGGGGGAGGTGACTGAATATAGTCAGTCGCTCAAGTCTTGAACGGCTATTCGGTTGAACTCTATGCCTTCGGGTGGGGAGGAACCCGAAAGAGGCTACGCTGAAGGGCGGATTCTCTTTCGGGGAGGTGAACCGACCCTGAACCCGTTTATACGGATTCAATGGGCATATTTTTGGCCGAGCCCACGGGCTCGTTATGCCCACGTTAAAAAGGCCTTGTGCCACATGACGCCCTCGTGGGGGGTGACTGAATATCGTCAGTAGTTCAAGTCGAGTCAGCAGTTCAAGTCGAGTCAAGAGTCGAGTCAGAGGCAGTCCGAAACAGAGTCGCGTTCTGACAATTACTGCAAGACATTGGAATAGTGATACTGGTTCGAGACTACATTGTTCTCTCTACTAAACCTGATTGTTCATACTAACACTTCTACTTCTCTGTATATATTCCTGTTTGTAATATATCTGTGTTATTCCATACCTGTGTTCGCGTTGTTCTTTATTGGTTCTACCTTGGATTATCACCGGGGTACAAGCAACCGGACCACAACAAGGGGCGACGAAGTTTCGAATTCCTTCAGTGGGAGAAAAAAAAATTCGTTCGCCACAATATAACAGATATCTACCGAACCTGTCATGAAGATAAGCAGACCCAAGTTTGGCGAATATATTTCATAAAATAAAAACACTATGTTATCCTTCCCAGACAGTAATTTTGCAAATGAACACCGTTCGTACCATGTATAGCATGTTTCACGAACTCCGTTAATGTTAATGCAAAATCACCGGATCAACTTTAATCTGATTTATAGAGCCGTCCCTTGCAGATTGCTTCATCGATTTCCACGAAGATCATACAAAGGCTGACTGTAGAAAGGTAAATGGAGCGCATGTCAATCTCTAAAAGGCATGAACCTTGGACAGAGGAACAGTGAAGAAACATTGCGTTCTTTGATTCTGTAGTAAATTTTTGTGCGTCAGTATTATTCCAAAAGACGTCAAGGAAAGAGAAGATACGAAAGATATGATGAAAAATATGTCTTACAAACGAGGAAATCAAATAATTTCCTTTGTTTTTTGTTGTACACTGAAATAGTAAGAATGGTTTAAATTATCTGGAACTGCTGAAACATAAAAAAGAGCATGTCCACTTGACATTCCATTTTAATAATCTGAAAATACACAAAAATGAATAAAATTAAAAAATCAAAACGCTCTCTTGTCGAGCCAAAAATTATGTTTCCAGTAACATAAACCATTTGGCTAATGCTTATTATTTCTGCGTGCATTTTATTAAATTTGAAAAAAAAAAAGTTCTTGAATTATTCCTCAAACCAATATACAATGTTTCCATTGTATTCGCCGGGTTTAGGGACCAGAACCGATAGCAAATATTAGGTTGGTGCAAAAATTATTTTTGCTCCAACCTAATAGTTAGAATCTGCGAATACTTGTAACCCTCCCTCCAAAAAAAAATGGGCTTATAATATCTAGTTTGATTGTTAAAACCCCATATGCTTTAAATAAACTTTCATCCTATACACGTTAGAAACATTTCAGACCATTTCTAAAGCATTTTTGAGAAATAGTTTTAATAGTAATTCTCTCCTACTTATAATAACCATTTTTAATGACGAATAGATCGATACAACCATTGAAAATACTGTATAAAATATGTGTAACAAGACATATAAAGTATAAAGTTTAAACATTTTTCTAAAAACAGAACTGTGATATTAACCCCAGACTTAGCATCAGTCACTTTTAAGACCCCCAGCCGCAGCCCCTAAAAAAACAAAACAAAGCCCAAATACTACGCATGTATTTGCGTTTATTTTTTTTTACAATGAATATGAACAATTCTACAAATCTTTACCATAAAAATGGACTTTTATATATTTTCAGTCACTTAAATAACAGGAAAATAATACAAGAATATTTTAAATATGTTCTATCGAAAAACTGCGCGAATCGTGAGAATTCTCAGCGAATAATTTGTACATATGTTCTTCAGAAAAAAAAACTAGCGAATATTCGGTGTTCCAGTGAATAACAAGTACATATGTTCTAAAGAAAAATCCTCGAATGCTGAAACGCGAATAGGCGGGAGCTCTCTGTATATAATACTTGAACAGCAAACTCAGATTAACTTAGTGAGTACTAAATTCCCTTGTTGTAAATTAATTCTCGTATTTCCATAAAACAGTTTGCACAGTTTAAATAACAGTGGGATACAAAGAGAGCATAATTTTAACAGCGGTAGTAATACAGTTATAATCAGCTGACGACTGAAATTACATCATATACATTATAATATAACGTAAATCCTGAAATTTCGCATTAAGAATTCACATATTTCTTTCACTGTATGCTAACACAATTTATTTCTTTTGTATTGCAAAAAGAAGAAAACATTTTTTTCTTTGAAACACCAAAACACGAATAATAAGACTCCTAAGGTGAAATGGAAAATTTAAAAAAAACGACAAGAACATGTAGATGTTTATATTGACTGTCTGTGTTTTCTGTGCTTACATGAAAAATTGGAAATTATCATATTTAATAACTATTTAAATAAAAAAAATGCATTAACAATAAATTGCAAACATAGTTTACATTTTACCTTACAGTTTAGTTAAACTTTGGAATTTGATTATGCTTTTTCTTATATTTTAGTTGTACTGCGTGGCTCATCTTTCTATCTGCAAAATTAATTTGTATTTAATATAATTTTACATCAATCTCCTGTAACATCTTCGGATGTATTGGTATTTAGTTGGTAATTTTGACATTTTATATTTATTGTTTAGTTGTATTAACATTTTATATGAAGAATATTGATTCAACAGTTGCATATTAATTTACCACATAATTCTATACGTATAAATTATTTACTGGTTTCTTAAAGAAGCTATTTATTTATCAAGTATAAACATTTTTACGTAGGAAATTCACAAAGCATATAGCGTGTTTAGCCTTTTGTTAAATTACTTGTCCACCCCAATTTATTTAGGAAACTGCATTGTCTAGTTTGTATAATTTATGTAATCATTTGCATCGACTTTAGTTTATGTCTGGCTGCCGTTAGCTGCCAATCTACGGGTTATGACCTATTTATAAAAAAAATAATGTTTAATTTTTGGTTCTTCGCTTAGTTTAAATATAACGTAGGTCATATTTGATTGGTTGATCAGGTTAAACCCAATAAAACTTATACCACTTTTTTTTTTAGTAAAGATGGGTTTTTATTTTCCTTTTAAATCGTTCTCTCGCGAGCAGTTTACAATCGCCTGATGAGATGCATTGATACGCAGCGAAACACGACTGCAACTGTGTAGCGATTTTGACATGTTTTCGGTGTAATATGTTAAAATAAATATTTCTCTATTTTTCAATTAAATGTTACGAACATTGGAATTGTACTTTATTCGTTCTCATCTTACCTGGATACACGCACACACACACACACACACACACACATATATTTCAAAGAAAATTTATTTAATATGGAGTTGGTCCTCTTTTAGACTCACAGACAGCTTTAATACGTCTAGGAATGGAATCACACAGCTTCCTGACTTCATCCAGAGTAATTTTCAGTCATTCTTCCATTAAAACCTTGTCTAGCTCTTTACAACACGATGGTGGGGGATAGCGGCTCCTAACTTGTTGCTCCAAAATGCACCACAAATGTTCAATAATATTGATGTCTTGAGATTGGGGAGGCCACTCCATATGTTCTAGCTCACTTTCATGCTCTTCATACCAATTCTTAACCATTCGAGTGGTATGTATTGAAGCATTATCGTCTTGGAAGATGCAGTCACCATCAGGGAATAAAGTCTTGGCGATTGGATGAACATGATCTCCTAAAATGTTCCGGTAATCTTTGCTGTTGATTCTACCATGCAGGGCAACTATTGGACTGAGACATTTCCATGATATGGCGGCGCAAATTATCACTTATCCACCTCCATGCTTCAATGTTGGAAGAAGGCAGTCAGGGTTGTAAGCTTTCCATACATAAGCTCGCCCTGAAGTTGGGAAAAGAGAAAAACTGGACTTGTTTGAGAATATGACTTGCTTATATTGGTCTGCAGACCAGGCATTGTGATCTCTGCACAACTTCAACCTTTTTTGAATGTTGTGAGTGGAGAGAAGAAGTTTCCATGATATGAAGCCTTATGCAGCTCACGGTGAATAATTTTAGTAGAAACTGAACTATTCAGATGGTTATTCAACTCAGCAGTCACTTTGGCCGCAGTTGTCCGATGATTTTTTGCCACATTGTGTTTCAATGCACGTCAGTCCCTGTCAGTAAGTTTGCAAATCCGGCCCGAATTGCTAAGGTTGCTAGAAGTCTTGCCCTGTTTCTCAAATTGCATCGGTGTTTTTGATATGGTAGCTCTTGAAAAACCAAACAGTTCAGTAAACTTAGTGATCGAGGTTCCTGCCATGCGAGCTCCAACAATTTGCCCTTTTTCGAACTCGGAGAGGTCACGCATTTAGCTTAAATTTTACTAAATTCTAAAAATAAATAAGACAAAGACAGTAAATTAGATGAATAAACGTATTTACAATAGATATAACCTGCAAATACGAAATTTTAGTTAAAGTCCTTAATATAATAGGTCTTTGAAATATAGGAGTATATTTTACAACTGTTCCACTTATTTTGTCCAACCCCTGTATATATATATATATATATATATATATATATATATATATATATATATATATATATTAGGCTTTATTTTGCATAATTTTGTAACACGTGATTCAGGCTAAGAGTGGGTACTTCCACACATTATTAACATTAATTAATTCTCCGTATGTTTTTCGATGTTAAACATTCTCTTTTTTGTGTGCTAGTGACCCAAATGTCTTTCTTGAACTGGCAGTGAGAAAGTTCTCCTGCTTGAAGGGCAATATTAGGTTGGTGCAAAAATAATGACGTAATAATGTCGTTTTTTGACGTTAAAAAATACGTCAAAAAACGACATTATTACGCCATTATTTTTGCACCAACCTAATAAAACAATTAAGATTTGTCGGATAAAGAATGAGGAAAGATATCTGTATTCTTATCTTTTAATGACCCCTGTATGTTCTTAGATCTATTTCCATTTTTTTTTTATTGTCTGTGTTTTTGTTAGTATTCATATGTATATTGCCATCTCCGTACATACGTACTGTCTGACTATAAGGAATTAGGATACACATATATACATACATACACACACACATATACATATATATACATACACAAGCACACACTTCTTATGTTGTGTAGGATTCGTGTGTGTGCTTCTGAGTAGTCTATTTGCTTTTGCCAATATGTCTATATATATATATATATATATATATATATATATATATATATATATATATATATATATATATATATATATATATATTCGTGCTCCACAGATACCTGCGTGTGAGTATTTGCATGTATGTGAGTGATTCGACAACTGTATTTGGTCATTATGTGTGCATAGTGTGTTTATGTGGGGAAGGTATGATCTATTTAGTGCTGTTTTAAATTTGTTTATGAAGTTTTCTTGTATTTTTACTTAAGAATAATTGTCTGTTTGATATATTGGTATGATTTTAAATTCACCCTGGTTATATTTATAGATGTGTTGTGATGCAAAGTGTTTTCTGTTGTCTGGTAATCAGATGTTGCTTTTGATGGGGGAAAAGTAAACCGACCCTGAACCCGTTTATACGTGTTCAATGGGTATATTTTGGGCCGAGCCCACGAGTTGGCTGATACCTATATATGACTTATTGCATTTTGTGCATTTGAGTGCATAAATCACATTTTTGGATTTGCAGTTTAAATTTTTATTTATTATGAATGTCTTTTTGGGGTTTTCAAAAGTGTAGGAGTTTCCTTTATAATGATGTCACAAAACCCCACATCTTTTTTGTTGCATTTCATGACTCCCTGTATGGTGTGTTGGTTAAATTTGGATGAAGTAAATATGTCTGTCAGGCTTTTAGATTACGGTTTTTCTTTTAATTATTTTGGTTGTTTTTAGTATACTTTTCAGTCTGTCCTTCTTGCTAAGTAGATCTAGATTTTTTTTTTTTTTTTTATAATTTCTGTAATTTTGAATTGTTCTTGTATGTTGAGACATATGCTAGAGTTTGTTCGGCGTTACGTTTCTATGGATTTCGTAGTTGGTCTAAAGGAATTTTTTTGTGAGTTCAAAACATTTGTTTATTTGTGTTGTGGGGGTAGCCTCGTTTTTTTTTTTAGAGTTCTACGTAGTTCTTATAGACGGCTTTTTCGGCTTTTTTGTCAGTCACTATAGGACAAACCTTACGTACTAGAGAATAGGGGATGGATTTCAGACAGCTTTTGGGGAAATGACACTTGAAATTAAGATATTGTTGGTTTGTGGTAGATACCTGTGATTTTAGTTCCAATGAGTATATAAAAAAATGATAATTCGTTGAAATTATATTCTTGGGTGAATTTGATTTTGTGTGGAATTGGTTAATATCACCCCATGAGGATTTCCAGAAAATGAAGCAATCATCTAAGTATCGTTTCCAAGATTTAGTGAAGTAGGTTTTTATATTTTCCCCATATATTTGTTCTGTCTCTTCATAGAGTTTCTCCTCTAGGTAAGCGAATGTTAGGATGCCATATGTTGGTGCCATTTTTATTCCCATTGCCAAAATTGCCATTCCCAAATTATCGAAAATAAATATATAATATATATTTAGAAAAAATTCACATTATAACCAAAAACGTTTGGATTTTCTCTCTTCTTTTTAAGACACACACACAAAACACATATATATATATATATATATATATATATATATATATATATATATATATATATATATATATATATATATATATATATATATATATATATCCATCCATCCCGTAGAGCTATCTAGGGGAAAAGGTGGTTTTAAAAAACAGCGGCTCCTACTGCTATTAAGTATTACTCTTCAAGTAAAATTGAATTGAGATCTATGCGTTGCTGGCGTATTTCATATAGAGAAAAACGTTGCATTCCTTCTCTGTTGCAAGAGATCTTACTGATGTCACATCAGTTGGGTTTCAATCCCGTCTTGAAGCAGTCTGTCGTGTCGCCGCACTGAGGATTGTAATACAAGGAAACAGTCTATCTGTGGATGACTATATATATAATTATTTTAAACAAGTTTTATCACCTAAGTCATGTTAACTTAGAAGTTTCGTGGTTATATGGATATAACCCCTCCTCATAACAGAGATCAACGCTGACATTTCATTTTAACAGATATATTTTCCAAAATTACCAAAAGATATCTTTAAATACAATTCCGGAAAATACTCGTTGAAAACACAACTGCTCTTAAACATGAAATTTTTGAAGCTATATACATAAAACTGTTGAGACCTAACCTGAACAAAATAAACTATGAAATCTTCATAAATATTCTTAAATGCCTATAATTGATAACAAAAGCCATTGGTTTATACCAACGGATCCCCTTACTTAATACTTCTCGTTTTCACTCTCCTGTGGTTATGTGTGATGTCACGAGCTGCGACGCAATTTTCGTTTCCGCGTCTCGTATACACGGATTTGTCGTTGCATTGAATTTTTTCATGCAACAAGAACAGACTAACATTATTGTTTTGTCCGTGTATTGTTTAATATATTGAAATGTAATTGTTATCTTTGATAAAGGCTTATGAAAGCTTAGATTGGATTTAAGCATCTAACAATATGGTGATCAACTTTCGTCTTTCAATGATAATGTTATTAAGCTTATCACACAATATGAAAGGAACTTACTTAAAATAAATAGACAAAACTTGTCTATATAATTTAATGAAACATGCATCAATATATATATATATATACATACATATATATATATCAATATACATATATATATATATGTATACATATATATATAAATATATATATGTTGACTCTTGTGTGGTCATGCGTGACGTCACGTGCTTCGATGCTTGTTTGTTGATGCATTGAAATTTTTCATGGAACAAAAACATTATAATCATTATTGTTTTGTCCGTGTATTGTTTAATATATTGAAATGTAATTGTCATCTTTATGAAAACCGAAATCTTAGATAGGATTTAAACATGTATCAATATGGTGATTTCCTTTCGTCTTTCAATGATAATGTTTTTATGAATATGAAAGGAACTTACTTTAAAATAAATAAACAAAACTTGTCTATATTATTTAATGAAACATGCATCACTGAATACCTGCTGCCTAAATACACACATTTTAAATACTAATGAGTAAATTTATTCGATAAAGTTATCAATGGCTTGAACTTCGTCCTCTAGAAGATTTCGGAATTTCCTGAAACTCTTCTTTGAATTTTCCTTATTTAAGGTGGTGAATGATGCCATAATCCTTGACATCATTTCGACTTTGGTGTTAAAAGAATTTTGTTGGTCTCTCGCTCAACTGCGCACGATACATAATTGTTGAAATTTGACTAATGCATGGAATAATAATGCAACACAAAATGTACTTAGAACAAAATATATTGAAACAAGAAAGTGTACACAATATTTACATATAGTCTTTTGTATATTCCTGAGAAGACCGTTCCTGGAGAATGTGTTGACTGATTCGCAGTCGGGCAGAGTCTCTGGTTGAATCTCTTGATTCCTTCCCGGTACCAACCATATTTATATGGTAGGTACTCCACTATGCAAATTAGGTGGATCCTACCACAACAATAATAATCAAGGGTGTTGAAGTTTAGGAAGATATGTGGCCAAGATGCAAAGGGTGATGTGGTTGCAGACATTTTCTGACAACCATGACTGTGTCCTCTTGCTTGTGTGTCATGGTGCAGACTCCTGTTGCCATCCTCTTGACCTAGGAAAGCACTACCCCGTCAAGGCACTTGATGTATCCCCCAGTATTCGGTCAGCAGCCCTGTTGAAATATGAATGGATGCCTAACGTCGCCATCACTAGAGGTCACTCCAAACATCTTCGTAATGATCATTAGACTCATCCAACTCTTTCCGAATTTTCTGCACTGTCCTCAGATTGACACACAAACACTGACATGTGTGTATCGTAGCTTCCGGCGCGAATGCCAAGAAGTACATCATGCCGTATCCAAATTTATGAATTGTGTCATGGTGCTCCTTTCCTCACAAATGACACTACTGTTTTTTTGTAGTCAACAAATTCAAAAAACAACGTGCATGTGCGAAATTTAAAATAAAATGGCGACAATTTACCCATCGCACCCTGTAATTCTGGCTCACTGGCAACCAAAAATTCCAAATATAAATGATAAACAACAAAAAAAAAAACGGGGTTAGATTCTTCTAGTTCCACATGCCATGCCTTTTCTGGATATTTCAATTTCAGCTAATTATCTTTAGTAACTCAACTCTCCAAGTTTTTTGTTTACCTATGTGTTATAGTTGAACACATCTATTCTATAGTTAATAGACATTCCCACCTATAATAAGTAGGAGTAGTAAGAGTAACGAGTGAGGCACTCAGTGAGGCGGTCAGTCAGTCGATGCCGGACGAGAGTTAGTCGAATACTAAAGTATCAGTGACCACAATTAGATTACTCTGCGTTATACCTATTATATCAAGTTTCTAACATTTTGTACGTCGAACCTATTTTAGGACCAACTTAGTACAAATACAAGGCTCCACTGTGAAACCACTCCACAACACTATGTTGTGGCCATCTTTTTCATCAAGTCACTTTAGGATTACTTCCGCTAACGCATTTATCCACTGGACCATGTGTACTTGGGAATAATCTACACCCGTGGACCAAATAATGAGTTTGGTTCGAAAATCAAACGTATCTCACCTGACGAAGGCCAGAGCGTACAATGGCCGAAACGTTGAGATATGACAGTAAAGATGAAGGCAACAATACAAACAGTGTTAATAGTGTAAGTTGTTACAACTTTCTGAAAAGAATGGGAAGCGCTGTAGTTGAAGAATTATGCACTGGTTGAACAAGGTTTGGTTTCTTTTGTTTTGTTTTGGTTTGGTTTGGTTTTAAGGCATATTAACCTTCAATGGGTTATTAATGCGGACATAATTTTTAGGATAGTTTCGTGTGAACAGAATATGTATTCTTTGGTTTAGATTGGTTTGGTTTATTTTGTTTTACGGCATATCAACCTCAATTGGTTATTTAATGCCGACAACATTTTTACGATAGATTCGTATGAATAGAATATGTATTCTTTGGTTTAGATTGGTTTGGTTTATTTTGTTTAACTGCATATCAACCTCAATTGGTTATTTCATGCCGGCAACATTTTTAGGATAGGTTCGTATGAATGGAATATGCATTCTTTGGTTTAGATTGGTTTGGTTTATTTTCTTTTACGGCATATCAGCCTCAATTGGTTATTTCATGCCGGCAACATTTTTAGGATAGGTTCGTATGAATGGAATATGTATCCTTTGGTTTAGATTGGTTTGGTTTATTATGTTTTACGGCATATCAAACTCAATTGGTTATTTAATGCCGACATTTTTAGGATAGATTCGTATGAATAGAATATGTATTCTTTGGTTTAGATTGGTTTGGGTTATTTTGTTTTACGGCATATCAAACCACAATGGGTTATTTAATACCGACAACTTTTTTTCTGATAATATTTTTGTTTTATCAAAAGAAATCTGTTTCTGGTAATATTTTTTCTCGAAATTGTATAGCTGGTAATATTTTCTTTTCAAAACGTTGATTGTTGATAATAGTTATTTTTCTCCAAAAAATTATTTCTAAGTATAATTTTTTACAAAATATTTCTGATATTAAAACCTATTTTTACACTTTCATAATGGTTTTTATCTCAGTTTCGGGGTTAACTATTTGCCCAAACCTGGGACCCTAACAGGCGTTACCACCCCGGGTCAGGGTGGACCATGGAACACCAGCAATTAAGAGGTTGTTCCGCACTCCTCAAACCCTCCTGATCAAAGGCTTTGCTGCTGGACGTAGTTTATCGCCTTACCCTGGACGCGGATGTAATTTATCGGCATACCCATGAGCTGTTTTTTTTTTGTTTTTTTTTTATGGTATATCAACTTCAGTGGGTTATTTAATGCCCACAAGTTTGTTTGTTTTTTTACTGCTGATATTATTTTTTTCCAAAAATGTATTACTGGTAATTTTATTTCCTTCAAAAATGTATTTCTTGTAAAGTTTTTTTTGAATAAATTTATTGCCAGTATTAAAACGTATTTCCCCACTTTCATAGTGCTTTGCACCAAGTCTGAGCGTTAATTATTTTCCCATAGTAGACACCCTAACGATATTCAGTCACCCCACCTGCGAGGGCGTCGTGTGGGACAAGGCCTTTTTAACGTGGGATCTCCGATCCCGTGGGCTCGGCCAAAAAATATGCCCATTGAACCCGTATAAACGGGTTCAGGGCTGGTTTACCTCCCCAAAAGAGAGTCCGCTCTTCGGCGTAGCCTCCTTCGGGTTCCTCCCGCCCGAAGGCAGAGAGTTCAACCGATCTGTCGTTCAAGAGTTGAGCGACTGACTGACTTCTGTAGTAGACACCCTAACTGGTGCTACCACCTTCGGTCAGTTTAGACCTGGGATCACCAGCAATTAAGAGGTGGTTCTACGATCCTCAGTACCTCCTAATCAGAGGC
>OZ010612.1:17079389-17081889 GCA_963932145.1 Acanthosepion lycidas | reverse complement strand
GGACCTTGTGGCACGTAGTGCACCAGGTCTCTGAATTCGGCCCTTCAAAAAGTGTGGATGGTCCTGCACGAAACCTTCACCACTATAATCAAATCTCATGTGCTGTTGTCGGGCTGTCGGTTTCCTGGGAAAATGATCTCCTTGACCCCCTCATACGTCGAATTCGACGGAGGAGAGTCGAAATATATATATATATATATATATATATATATATATATATATATATATATATATATATGTATATATATATATGTATATGTATATGTATATATATATATATATATATATATATATATATATATATATATATTCAAGTACAAGATTGGTGTAGACGGAATAAAATTGCAATAACCAAAAACGGTATTCTTAAAAGTGTGCTTAATAAAGAGTAGAACAATTAATATTTATTCAAAAATTATAACATAGACATGTTATAACATCACTACAAAAATAGCCATTTTGTTTCAAAATTCTGGTGTCTTGTCAAGTGATGGTGTTGAATGTAGAATAAAGAGTTTTAAAAGGTTAAAAATCAACCAAACACCACTCAACAGGGGACACACTGTTACGTAGGCTGCAATGACCAATCAAAATGCAAGTATCTGAGAATTTAAAAAACTTGACAACGAACCTTGCCTATTATAATTAATGCCTTAATGCTAGGGTTAACACAATTAGAAATCATTCTAATTGATTAATTTTAAATTATACTATAGAACTGAAAATAAAAACTACCAATTTTAAATTTTAAATTTAATCTATATTAAGTTTAAAATATTATAAAAATATTTAATAAAGAATCTAAGGAAAATATACAAATATTTTATTATTTATTTTATGTTTTAATCGAAAAGACAACATTTCAGTTAGAGCAAATGCAAATATATATATATATATATATATATATATATATATATATATATATATATATATATATATATTTAATTCCCCCATTTTTCTTTTCGCCTTTTTATTACTTACCTTTTCCCATATCATTTCAGTTGACCGATTAAATAGGTCAATGTCTGATCCTTACCCCCCTCCTTTCCTCAATATTAAGTATTATAATGAAAAGAAATCTAAAAATAAATTTTAAAACTCTCTCTTCCCTCTCTAAACTCGACCATGTCTCTCACACCATCACTCATCACCCTCTATGTCAACCTATATAAGTTTAATACTGCCCGTCAAAAGTATAAATTTTAAATTCATTTTTCGTTTCACCTTTTGAAAGTGATGTCTGAAGATCCATAAAAAAAATAAAAAATTCTCTGGTGAAATAAATTATTACAATGGAACCTTAAAGTGGTCTTTTTTTCTTTAAATTGTACATAGCATAATGAGAAGCCACATATACTTTCTTAATATGTATATATAGAAAAAGTTGCAAATTAAAAAAAATAATAATGTACTTTTATGAAAGTATTTATTTATTTGTATATATATATGATATTTCAGATTGGCCTCAATCTTTCTTCAGAAAGATTTTCAGATTTTTTGAAGAAAGACTGAGGCCAATCTGAAATATCAAATATATATACAAATAAATAAATACTTTCATAAAAGTACATTATTATTTTTTTAATTTGAAACTTTAGATATATATACCAGTATAAGATTGGTGTAGACGGAATAAGGAGATTCAAACAACGTAACAACTTAGATACATTTAAAGGAATCTGAAAACTGATGTTGTGGCCAGAGGAAGAATTTTTAGAAATGACAAAACATATATTGTAATATACAAACACATAGACATATTTAGATACATAAACACGGAAAAAGACGGACGAAACAGGAAATAGATGTCCACGACAAAAAAAAAAGGAAAAGAAAAAAGAATATAGTATCAGGCACATATACGTACTATGAAAAGCAAATACAAGCAATCATACACATTTACATTAATAAAAGTATAGACATATATTAGGTTGGTGCAAAAATAATGACGTAATAATGTGGTTTTTTGACGTTAAAAAATACGTCAAAAACGACATTATTACGTCATTGTTTTTGCACCAACCTAATACATATACAAAGCAACAAAGATTCATGTTTAAAAGCATTAATAAACGGATCGAAACAATTAGTAAAATATTACTTACATAGATATATAGAAAAAAAGTGTTTCATAAAAAAAAAGTTAAGACGGATACAAGCTAGAAAACAAATATTCGCCTATGAACAAAGCGAAGTAAAACGACAATTAAATATATATATATATATATATATATATATATATATATATATATATATATATATGTATGTATATATATATATATATATATATATATAGTATTATGAAATAGACAAAGTCCGACAATTATTTTAAGACATTTTTATGCTTAACATTCTTTTTATAGATACAAATATTTAAGTAAATGCTCTTTACTGTTTTAAACTACAATTCTTCATGATTTTTTTCTGGTACGTTCATATCTGCTCGATGGGTATCCATATGTATAGAAAATATTCATAAAGTGTGACGTCATTTGTTTAC
>OZ010612.1:17021889-17069389 GCA_963932145.1 Acanthosepion lycidas | reverse complement strand
AAGCTTTGACGGTGCTGAGCATGCGAAATCATAGGCATTTACTTACTACACGAACTGAGCAAAATAATAGATAGATATGACACAGGACTCTACAGGGATTACGGTCTCATAATCTTAAGAAACTGTAACAAACAAAACACAGACAAAACTAGAAAAGCAATAAGAAAGATTTTTAAAAATAACGGATTCGACATAGATATAAAAACTAACCTAAACGAAGTAGATTTTCTAGATGTTACGTTCAACCTAAGAGAAGGCACATATAAACCATATAGAAAACCTAATGACATACCACTTTACATACACACATCTTCCAACCATCCGCCTTCTATAATCAAACAGATACCAAAATCAATTAACCGCAGGCTCTCCGACAATTCCTCCAATGAATCCCTATTTAACAAATCTAAGAAAGACTATGAAATGGCCCTAAAAGATAGCGGACTCCCAGCAATACTCACATGCTCACCACAGAATACAAAAACGGGCAACAGGAGAAGAAATATCATATGGTTCAACCCACCGTACAGCTAGAACGTAAAAACAAACGTAGGAAAAATATTCTTCAAACTCTTACACAAACATTTCCCAGAATCAAGCACCTTGCACAAGATATTCAACAAAAACACAGTAAAAATCAGCTACAGCTGCACCGAGAACATGGCACAAATAATAAAAAAGCACATAGGAAAATTATCAACAAACCACACGAACAAATTAAACCCACGTGCAACTGCAGAATAAAGAACTAATGTCCCTTAAACAGAAATTGTGTACAAAACAATGTAATATACCAAGCCACGATAAAATCACCAGATAACGAAGAAAAAGTATACATAGGATTAACTGAAGGACCCTGGAAACAAATAAATTATACACACAAAACATCTTTCACAAATAGTAAATATACGAACAGTACAATGCTTTCTAAGTATATCTGGGAAATTAAAAACAAAACGCACATCACACCAAAAATATCTTGGAAGATAAGGAAAAAATCATCAGCCTACAATAACCAATCAAAAACTTGCGAACTTTGCTTGGAGGAAAAAATAGCTATCATTACTTTCCCCGAACAAAATAAATTATTAAATAAAAGATCCGAGCAGATCTCAAAATGCAGACATGAAAATAAATTTTTACTACGTAACCTAAAAAATGAAAAACGGAAAAAATAAAATAAAAACAAATAAATATACTAATAAACAAAATAACAAAAAAAAATTGAAATAAAAAATAAACACTATGTTACATAAAAATCGAAAACCGAAAAGAGAAAATATACAAGTAAAATAAATTGACCTAAACTCATCCAAGTAAATAAATAAACAAACCAATCCCAAATAAAGATAACCAATTAAAAACTGTTCCCGCCAAAATAATACTTAGAATGAACTACAACAATCAACCCCAAAACTGAACAAATAGCTTTAATTAAATTCTCAAATCAAAACAAAACTGTTAAATAAGTGATATAAAAAAATTTTTACTACGTTAATAAATAAATAAATGAATAAATAAGAAACAAAAATATAAAAAGTAAAAACAAGCAATATAATTTGACCCAAATAAATAAACAAACGACTTCCGGTAAAATAACCGCCATAATAGAATACCCACAATGCACCACTAACCCGTATATATATAAATAGCCGAGAAAAATAACAGCATATGTGGCCTGACGATTGCATATAGCATGAAACAGACGGTCGCCTCTAAGTGTTGACTTCTATGTTCACTTTTATATATATATATATATATATATATATATATATATTGAACAATAAAAAAATTAAAATCTTCAGACACACTGGGTTGTAGATTAATATTCTTTCGTTTTTTTTATTATTATTCCATTTAGATTCCTCGACTAGTTTCGGCCGAAATGGCCATCATCGGGAGGAGAAATATTTCTGCTTGCTGCTAGCACTAAACTACAGAAATGAATGTCTTGATGGAGAAAATGAACTTTTGTCTGCAGTTTTCATTTGTTTTTTTATTTTTTAATCTTTTTAACATGAATCTTTTAACATTCCTTGTGTTGGTCAAACAGTCTCTTTTAAGTTGTTATTTGAGTTAAGAGCTGGATAGATACATGCTGCTATGAATTCTCTGGTCAGTTTGACAGTTTTATTGGACTTGGTGAGGGGATGTCTCTCTGTTTAGTGTTTGTGTGTGTGTTATCTGGTTCTTATGGAGTGAGTGAGTATGATATGTGTAAGCGTGTGTATTGCTGTCGGTGTGTGTTATCGTTTGGCTCATTAGGGAGTGAGTGCGTATGATGTGTGTAAGTGTGTATATTCGTGTGGGTGAGTGTATAAGTGTGAGGCCTCCACACCTCCGTAAGCCTGTCTGTCTTGTGTGGGTGAGAAATGTGGGTAGGTTTTGATTTGTTGAGTTATATATTCATACTACGATCTATATATTGTTAAATTTGTGATTTAGCCCGGCTGGATAATTTGTTTTTAGACGTTATATCCACTTATTTTCATGCAACTCTAAAGTCTTTCTAATGTTATCTGCTCTGAACTTTTCTATTCTCTCAATTATAGTGAATATATATATATATATATATATATATATATATATATATATATATATATATATATATAAAGATTTTCAGTCTGTTTTCTTGTGTTAGTATAAATGTTTTCTTTTCTGGACAGATATATATATATATATATATATATATATATATATATATATATATATATATAAAAGTTTGGTGCAAAAATAATCTCTTTTTTTGACGTATTTGTTAACGTCATAAAACGATATTGTTTTTTCACCAACCTAATATATGTATATATATATATATATATATATATATATATATATATATATATACAGCAATCCATTGATCAGTTTTCATTCGAAATTTTAATATATCGACATTCGATTAGTGCATAAATTCCGCTTAATTAATCCAGTAAAACCTTCCTCGATTTCAATATAGTAATTGAAAATTGATTTTCATACTCACCGATGTTCGCATTAACCGCACTAACAGAGGCATTTAAATATATATATATATATATATATATATATATATATATATGTGTGTGTGTGTATGTGTGTGTGTGAGTGTGTATGTGTGTGTGCATGTATATATATATATATATATATATATATATATATATTAGTAATATTTATGTATTTAATTGTCATTTCTCTTCGATAACAGACTTGACATAAGCATTAACATACTAATAATTCATTGAATGACGCGATCCTTATGTATTAAGTTGTTCTCAGATCTTTTGTCCTTGTTTTTGTGTGAGCAAACCGCACCCAAATTCTATTTTTATATATTTTGTAACTTCAATGAATTAATTGCAATGTCAATCGTTATCGTCTGAGTTTTTAATTCTTGTTTTTTTTTTATTGTTCTCTCTGCTTAATAGTATTTTTCTCATATTCACTAACACTCAGTACCCCCACTTGCGTCTTAGTGGCTTTATTGCCTTGCTTGTGGTGGAATGATTTAAAAAATCTATCAAGATGAGAGAACTATATGAGAGTAATAATTAAGAAGACAAATGACGACGACTGACTTTTCACTTAAATCTTTGAAGAGCAAAGTTAACTGGAAAATAAAAAAAAAGAACTGGAATAGAGTTTTATAAGCAAACCGTGGGGGAGAATTAAGTTTCAGCATAGAACTTACGTTTACATCTAGCTATTTCAACTGTAAAATGATTGAACTTTGCTGTCAAATTAACACTGCGTTTAAATTCGTAAAATCTAGTTCCCGAAGAGGAAATTTTATCAGAAAAATAACCATGAACGTATTTGTAGAAAAAAACACAGAGAGGATACACTGCAGCGAATTGTGCAAAACAGGTAGCTTCAAAACGTTCTTGAACTTGATGAAGGATGGAAAATGAAGACTGGATAGTTTCAGCCAAGATATATCAGGCATATTTAACCCTTTGTTTGCTCTTCTTGAGACATAACATGGCGTGAGGTACTAAATGGAACTAGAAAAGAGTGGAAGATGAGGAAGCTGTGGAGAGCAGTGATCCAAAGGGGAAAAACAAATAAATGATTCTTGTTGCACCAAATATTAATGCTGCACAGTAAAAGTGCAACTATTTCACTGAATCCCTTCTTTAGTTTAGTAAAAGTTTGGAGACAAAAATTTGCAATAGCTGAACACGGGAGACGTAGTGCGTGTAGCGGCGTTATGTTTATTAAATGAGTTTAGTTAAAGACGATCTTTGAAATCCGCTTTCGTAGCTGCAGCGAGAGCGCTAATTGGATTGGGAACTAGGAAAAGGAAAATTATTGTGACGTTAATCCTTTTCGCTTGGTAAGGCTTCCGTTTCGTCGTTTCAGCGCTATGGTTGGCTTCATCTGACGAAGAGACGATAAGAATTTCCTCGGCGTTATTTGTTTGTTTATTTACTTGTGGAGATGCTAGAAAATTGAGTAAAACGAAATAATCTGTAGAAAGGAGTAAACTAACCGTAAAATAGCGAAAGAACAGAAAAAAAGGCGGTAAAGAGAGAAATGAACATGAATAAATCTATGGTTTTGAAAGATTGTATTGCGTCATTTTTTGTGTTGAGTACCTCTCTGGTTGTAAGATTCAGGACGCAAAAGCCGATTTCATCATCATCATCATCCTTCGACCTTCCTATGACTGGTCGGAACTCCATTGACAATCGATTTTCACACTGTTCAGTCTTGCATTGCTGTTCTCAGGTCCCCTATGTCCAACAACATCCGCGTCCTAGGTAAGACGATAAACTACATCCGCGTCCTGGGTAAGACGATAAATTACAATCGCCTCTTGGGTAAGATGATAAACTGCATCCGCGTCCTGTGTAAGGCAATAAGCTACAGCCGCGGCTTGGGTAAGACGATAAACTACATCCGCGTCCTGGGTAAGACGATAAACTGCATCCGCGTCCTGGGTAAGACGATAAACTACATCCGCGTCCTGGGTAAGACGATAAATTGCATCCGCGTCCTGGGTAAGGTGATAAACTGCATCCACGTCCTGGGTTAGACGATAAACTGCATCTGCGTCCTGTGTAAGGCAATAAACTACAGCCGCGGCTTGGGTAAGACGATGAACTACATCCGCGTCCTGGGTGAGACGATAAACTACATCCGCGTACTGGGTAAGACGATAATTGCTGGTGTCCCAGGTCTACATTAATCCGGGGTGGTAGCACTTGTTAGGATCCCAGTTATGGGCAAATAGTTGACCACCAAACTTGGAGTCAAAACACTATGAAAGTGTAAAAGTATATTTTAATACCAGCAATGTTTCACTTAAGTCGTTGTCGTCATCGTCATCGTCGGCATCCTTCCGTCGGCATCTTTCCGTCGTTGCTTTACGTGCCTGGGCGAGATATATGGAGAACTAGGTCTACCCGGACATCTAGTTCCCCCTCTAGGCCTTGCTAGCAGAGGCCAAAGGAGAGGATAAACCAATACAGTTTGGTACGAACGTGGCTGCAGGAGTTGCCGGAAGGTAGCACAAAGTGCCGTCCATCCCCGCCAGGGGCTCCACTACGGATTTGTCCTTCTCCTAGACCAGTTGCCATCCAAGGTTATAGGACCCAGTCTGTCCTGCTATTTACCCATAGCTGGAGGGAGAAGAAGAGGATTCACACCTTTCTCCAGGGGTATTAGCACGTAAGTGAATGTAATGGATTCGACTGGAACTCGGCTCTCCGATACCTCAATCCAAGCCGCTATCCATTACTCCACAGTGTCCAGGTAACCGTATGAAAAGAGGCATTTCAACATGATGTGGCACAAAGATTTGGACGTTTGTGTGACGGCAAAAAATTTAAATTACACCGGTTGTACTCTAGGCAAATGAACACATATCATAATCCCATATACACAAACTAGAATTCTGATATACATACACATATCGATTATAGAAACGAATGTTGCTTGACAGGACAGATACATGTGAAGTCGGCTTAAACCTAGAAAAACAAACACAAAAAATAAAAGTACCAATTTTCTTTTCCCCTCCATATTAAATTTTCTGATGAAGCTTTTTTAAAAGCGAAACATTAGACTTGTAAACGTTTTGTATTTGTTCCTTATCCTATCACTCAGCTGATCGATATCTGATCTCAATGCACCCCCACACAGCACACACACACACACACACACACACACATATCGGGTGAATAAACTATTAAAATTTTAAATATTTCTTTATGTCCTAGATAAATATGTTTATTACAATACTAGTTATATTTAGTCCCGAAACTATTTAATTAAAAAATTAAAGATTTAAGTTAATAACAAAAATTTTTTCAGATATCGAATTTTCTATCAAACATTGTAAGCTTCTTTTACATAATTTTGTTAAAACGAAATTATAACAACTCCATCTCTCTTTCCCCCCCTATCTCTCTCTTTACTATAAGACTCACTTGTACACATTTTCTACATTTCATTTCCGTTTTGTTAACCATCTAAATAGGTCAAGGTTCTGTCACTCCTCCTACTCCAATATAAAACATACTTAAGAGAGATATAAAATTAACCCCTCCCTATACTTTATATTGTCTGTTAACTACCGCTCTCAACCCCCTCTATTAAATTACAAAAATTACACTACCCATCAATTTCTAATCCCATTTTTCCTCTCAATTCGTTGTTGGAAGTTTTACCTGATGATCCTGAATCCTTAAAAAAGGATTTAGGTGAAATAAATTATCGTAATGGTACCTTGAAGTGGTTTGTTTTTCATTACATATATATATATATATATATATATATATATATATATATATATATATATATATATTTGGTATGATAACTTTTTTATGCTGCTGTTTGGACTGATGTATTTATGCTTGCTTCTGTATGTGTATATGTGGATAAACGTACAGGTATATGTATGTGTGTGTATGTGTATATATATATATGCTTCTGTATATATATATATATATATATATATATATATATTACGTAGCTTAAAATCTGTAAAAAACCATTGATAACCATTACACCACACCGAGGCGCCCCATATATATATATATATATATATATATATATATATATATATATATATACATTATTCATAATTTAATCTTTAAGTTAATATAACATAATTACAGTTCAGAAACATGAAAGTTTGTGTGTATGTACGTATTGTTGTGTAGAAAGATGACCAATCTTTTTACACTATTTTTTTAACACCGACTCTTCCACTCGATATGAGTGGAAGAGTCGATCCTTGAAGGAGGTTGTTGCAAGGAGACACAAAATAGCTCGACCATTTTACCACACTATTATATTATTATATATTATTCGCTATTATTGTAATATTAATCCCTGCGATTAAACAGTTACTCACTCATCTTTTCTCCAGTGCTTTCCCTGGAATATTATTTATATATCAGTGTAACCCGGATATAAGAGACCCGGGTATAAGAGAGATTTTCTCTGGTCCCAAATTAGAGCCTGTGTTAATGTATATAAAATAGACCAAACCCGGATATAAGAGAAACCCGGATATAAGATACTTCTTCTCCGGTCCCGGCACCTCTCTTATATCCGGGTTACACTGTGTGTGTGTATATGAAAGTTTTGTGTAGCGATGTAAAATGTTTTTATTGCAATCTAATATAATAAAAATATTTTTAAAATATTATATACATATATATATACGTGTGTGTGTGTACGTATTGTTGTGTAGAAAGATAAGAGTGGAATGTTCTCTCCTTGAAGAAGATTGTCGCAAGAAGACACAAACTGGCTCGACCATTTTACCACACTATTATTATTATTATTATTATTATTATTATTATTATTATTCGCTATTATTGTAATATTAATCCCTGCGATTAAACAGTTACTCACTCATCTTTTCTCCAGTGCTTTCCCTGGAATATTATATATATATATATATATATATATATATATATATATATATATATATATATATATATATATATATATATATACTCGGGAGAGTCGATCATATATATATACACACACACCCAATGTGTATCTATATAAATATATATATAATATACTAAGAAAAATCCACAAATATACTCAAATGCGTATAATTGATAACAGAATCCATTGGTTTATACCAACGGCTTATCATACTTAACAGTTCTCGTTTTTACTCTCACCTGGTTATCTGTGATGTCATGGGTCGCGGGGCGATTTTCGCTTACAGCGTTTCATATGCACGATTTTGTCGTTGCTTGCACATCTTCCTTGTAAACAAAAACAGACTGTTATTATTGTTATGTCCGTGTATTGCTTAATATATTGTAATGTAATTGTCATATTTGATAATCGCTTATGTCAGCCAAAAGCTTAGGATTAAGAAATATATATCAATATGGTGATTTTCTTTCTTCATTTAATGATAATGTTATTAAGCTTATCAGACGATATGAAAAGAATTTACATAAAATAAATAGACAAAACGTGTCTATATTATTTAATGAAACATGCATGAATATATATATATATAATTATATATATATATATATATATATATATACATACACAATGTGTAGGTATATAAATTTATATAAAATGTAACCTGAACAAAATAAAGTAAGAAAAATACACAAATATACTCAAATGCGTATAATTGATAACAGAAGCCGACCCGGTGCATTGTGGGTAGTCTATTTTGGCGGTTATTTTGGCGAGAGTGATTTGTTTAATTATTTATTTATTTGCTTTAATTTATTTAGTTTTTATTTATTTGTTTTACTTTTTTATATATTTTTTTCTTATACTTTTCGGTTTTCCATGTTTTATTAACGTAATAAAAGTTTTTGGTGATTTGTTTAGGCCGTTTATTTAATCGTTTCTTTTGGTCTGGGAAGATAATTAAATGTATTTTTTGTCCAATTTTTGGATTGATTCCTGTAGTCTATTCTGTTATTTTGGCAGGGTCAATTTTTAATTTGTTTATTATTTAAGTTATTTATTTCATTGAAGGGCCGCCGTTACTCCTTTAATAAAGGCGTCCAATTCCGACAGGTTGATATGTTATATATCCTTCTCGGGACGCAACATGTCTTCCACTACGGTTCCAACTATTTCGCTCTTTTTGGAAGTGAGCTCGTGTCAACCCAGACGTCAAATTCACATCCGTCAACGCACCATTTACCACGAACGGGATCGTCTTGCGCACCCTGGTAATGACTTCCGTTATCATATCTCTAAGGGGAGCATCATTTGCTTTGTCATTCCAGCCGGAAGTGACAACAGTCATCCTTTGTTTGATAAAGGCAGTTGCAATTCAACAACTCACAGGAAAATGTCCCACCAATTTTCCACATAACGAGAACACGCTGCGTCGTGTCATGTGCCTGAGAATGTCTGGGAGCTCGCTTTCACGTTTCCAGTTAAGAATATTATGTTCCCCACCCAGACCTGCAAGCAAAGCACACGAGCACCGTTCTGCAGTCGTTCTCTCGAGTCCAATGTCAGCAAGATGCTGTCTCACCTGTCAGCGGGTAGTAAGGTTTCGTTGGTATAGACGTCGTCAATGTAAGCTGATTCCGCTTGACAAATTGTCTCATTCTTGGATAGCACAGCATCAACGATGGATTTCATGATGTCCGGCGCCACATTGAGCACGAATCCCATTCGCGTTAGGCTGTATCTCCTCCCGTTAAGGATCAGCGTCTGAAATGGCCACAGTGACCAGTGCACGCGTTCTGTAAGTAGGCCTTTCGAAGGTCAATCACAGAGACTTTTGATACCTCCCTTTACCATTCTCTCAATTTTTCTGCAGACACATCTGCATATGCCGTGTATCCGTCTACATGTTCGTTCAGCTCTAGTAAGGGGCGCACTTTCACTTGTTCTTCTGTACCACGACCATCAACGGGATGAGGACTTTTCGAGGACCAAGCTCTTCCCCAGGATACGGAGTCATCCATCCATTTTCAAGCCACACCTGAGGAGGCACGGTGGAGTCGAGGAGGTACGGTGGAGTCGAGGAGGCACGGTGGAGTAATGGATATCAGCTTGGATTGAGGAATCGGAGAGCCGAGTTCGAATTCTAGTCGAATCCATTATATTCACTTACGTGCTACTACCCTTGGGAAAGGTGTGAATCCTCTTCTTCTCCCTCCAGCTATGGGCAAATAGCAGGATAGACTGGGTTCTATAGCCTTGAATGGAAACTGTTCTAGGAGAAGGAAAATTCTGAATTCAAAACCTTCGGAGGGTCGTTTGGGGACCTTGTGGCACTTAGTGCACCAGGTCTCTGTATTCGGCCCTTCAAAAAGTGTGGATGGTCCTGCACGAAACCTTCACCACTATAATCAAATCTCATGTGCCATACCTGAGGGTTGGGGACCGCTTGTGAATTCCAAATTCCCATGAAACTCCAATATTGGAGCCGGCTCAACCCACCCCGGATGAATGCCGTTACAGGTAGGTAAGCCACACCTGCAATTCACGCTGGTATTCTTCCTTGACACGTTCGGGCAATGAGTACTTTGACATTATGTTCTGGACCTTCTCTGGTGGGTTATTTTCCGACCATTTCCAGAGTGCTGTCCATGTCTTCGTCCTTTGGTCGAACTCTGCGCTAAAGTCGGATCTGTTGATCCTCAAAGCAGCACAGACGAGCGGGCCAGAAAATTTGACTTCTCCCTCCTCTGTAATGCGTTCTCCGACTAGCTCCCTAATAATTTCCATCCCAAGAAGTAGATCAAAACCTAATAACGCGCTGTCAACGACCAACATACTGACTGTGATGGGGTCACCGTTTTTGATACTGAATTTGATGTTTCCGACGCCTCAGCTCCTGAGTGCTTTTCCATCCGCCGTTAGTAAGTCCATCTTTTGTCTGCTCCACTGCCGACAAAACGATCTATTCGTGAGTGACCGAGAGCAGGGCGAATCTACTAAAGCGGTACGCGTTATTCCATTGATTCGCACCTTAATCACAGGGATCGCCTCTTTGGTGCGGGGAAGAGATTGGCGCTGATGTCGCGTCTCTCATTCCATTTCCCGGACACTTGGAGGTAATATGACCTACTTTATGACATTGGAAGCACCGTAGATCGAGACGTGCCTTTCGCTCCGACCCGCTGCGCATTTCTTCGCGTTGATAGCGGCAGTCTTTGGCAAAATGATTCGGCTCAAATCACCCCTAGCAGGTGACATCGCCATGGAATCGGATGGCTGGGGTTGACTTTGACTTCAACTGATTGAACGACTGCGGCAATTGGTTAACAACTGGTTGTGCAGTATGTTTTTCATTCTGGAAAATGCGCTGTGTATTTGTTTAACATGACTAGGCAATACAGACACGAAGACACAGGTCATCCATTCTTCCGGAAGCGGTGTGATTGGAACGGCGAGCTTCTTTAATTCCGCCAAAAATACATCTACTGTCGCGCCAGGCCACAGACGCCGCGTCTGGGATTGGCCACGAAACGGTCAGTTCCAAACGCGGTTATTAGAGCATGAATTATTTGCTCAATGTCACTTATCTGTTCTTTACTCTGCTGCCTATACACACCAAGGGCGCTGCCTTTCAAGCGTAGTGGAAGAATCCGTTCAATCTTTCTGATCTCGCATAATTCGCAGACTAGTTCCACACTGTCGATTCAACCACAGGCTGTCCTCTCGTATCACCACTGAATTCGGGAATCAGTTTATGTCAAACGGTCTTTTCGCCATCTTGCCAGCGACAAAGTAGGCGCGGAAATAGCTTGTTATAGTAAAGAAAAAACAAACAAACTGTAAACTTATAGAAGCTATAAGCGCCTGAAATAGGTTTATTCTGTCACTCGACCGCAACACTTGTTGCCAAATCCCAGTTCAAACGATAGTCAGTCGTAACAGTCCAACAGACAATCTAGAAACGACAAGATGGGGTCACAAATGCAACCTTCACTTTTCACCAGCAAAAACGCGTGTTCGTCCACCAAGCTCAGAAAATCCAATCTCCCACATAAGCGAAAAACAACGGCTTTTGTTCTCCAAGAGATCTTTCTGATTGGTCACGCTATTCAGAGGAGGGGGAGAACATTAGCATAGATTCTGGTCGTTAAAGTAGATTTTTGCTAATTACTTTTTAGTAATTTTTCTTCGGCAGATCGCAAACAAAACACAAACTCTTTTTCGAGGTAGCTGATTATCTCTTTCACTACATTAGTTTTAGGAATAGGTGCTTCAGACGTATTGTCAAGTATGTCCATCGATGAATTAAATTTTACTTCAGTTTGGACACTTGCCATAATTCCCCTTCCATCTAGTGCAGCTATTGCATGATTCGATGTAAGCTGTAATGTCATGTTTTTTGAACACCCACCTATAGTTTGATAAGTGGGTGTGCATCCAAGTGATACCAGAGTGGTTGATGCAGTTATTGGTTTGGTGGAGGTATTTAGCTCAGAGCTTGTACAGTACGATGAGTTTGGGAATATTTTGGGAATCTGTTAGTATCAAGACGGATGTCCCCAATTCTAGATAGAACTGGTCTAGGTGTTTGTAGTTGTAAAGAAAAGAATAAAAAATGTCAATTTATAGTAGCAATAAACGTCTGCAATAGATTTCTTCTGTCTCTCAACCGCAACACTTGTTGCCAAATCACACTTCAAACGATAGTCCGTCGTAACAGTCCAACAGACAATCTAGAAACGACAAGATGGAGTCACACATCCAACCTTCACTTTTTACCAGCAAGAACGCGTGTTCGTCCACCAAGCTCAGAAAAATCCTACTACCCGTAAGCGAAAAAAACAGTTTTTATTATATAAATATAAAGAAAAGCATGAAGGAGGGGATAGAAATAAGAGAAAAAAGAAAGAAATCACGAAAGAAAGAAAGAAAGAAAGAAAGAAAGAAAGAAAACAAATAAAGTAAGAAAACCGAAAGAAAGAAAAAAGAAAGCAACTAAGAAAGAAAGAAAGAAAGAAAGAAAGAAAGAAAGAAAAAAGAAAGAAAGAAGAAAGAATGTATGACAGACAGAAAGAGAGGAAGAAAAAAGAAAGAAAAGCAGTAGACAGACAGACAGACAGACAGAAAGAAAGAAAGACACTACGAAAGAAATAAGAGAAAAAAGAAAGAAATCACGTAAGGAAGGAAGGAAGAAAGAAAGAAAGAAAGAAAGAAAGAAAGAAAGAAAGAAAGAAAGAAAAATAAAGTAAGAAAACCGAAAGAAAGAAAAAAGAAAGCAACTAAGAAAGAAAGAAAGAAAGAAAGAAAGAAAGAAAGAAAAAAGAAAGAAAGAAGAAAGAAAGAAAGAAGAAAGAATGTATGACAGACAGAAAGAGAGGAAGAAAAAAAGAAAGAAAAAAAATAAAGTAAGAAAACCGAAAGAAAGAAAAAAGAAAGAAAGAAAGAAAGAAAGAAAAAAGAAAGAAGAAAGAAAGATACAAGAGTAAATAGGGATACAAATTAATAAAAAAAAAGAAAGGAAAGAAGAAATGAACAATTAAAGCAAATGAAAGACAAAGAAAACAAAGAAATTAAAGATCAACAAAAACGGAAAAGAAAATCTTAAAATCTTTATATACATACATACATACATACATATATATATATATATATATAAAGAAATATAGTCTTAAGGTGTGCTATATTTATGGAATAAAGTGCTCAATATCAGAGATAGAGCGTGTGTAAATATAAAAGTGAACATAGAAGTCAACAGTTAGAAGCGACAGTCTGTTTCATGCTATATGCAATCGTCAGACCTGAAGATCCTAAAATTAGTTAAAAAGAAAAAGAAAAAGATGAAGAAACAAAGTGAGAAAAGAGTGAAGCTAAAAATTAACGAGAAAAGAAAATCTGGTAGAATTAATAAATAAATGATTAAATAATGAAAACATTGTGTCATATAGTGAGAATAAACGACAGAAAGAAGAAAGATCGACCAAAGAAATTGACGAAGGAATAAATATGATAAGAGAAACGATCGTCACGAAAAGGAAGCCACAAAAAGCTTGACGCTGTTTATCTCTACGTAATACCCGGGAAAAATGTCTAGCTATAATCGAAAACAAGAAAACAAAATTAAAATATGGTGATAAGTTTTTGTTTGTTTTGTTTGTTTAAAAAAAAATAAAAGAGAAAATTACTTAGCAAACCCGCAAAAATTTCCTTTTGACATAAAACCCAAGATAAGCAGACGAATCTTCTTAATATGTTTGACGTCACAAAATGGCGCTCAACGCCCACTTTTTTGCGCATGTTGAAAGGCCAGCAAAAGCTTATCACCTGACTACGATTTCGGCGAATGAGAAACTTTCAATTCTTATTTATAAAGACGTAATGAAAGTTTATGTAAATATTACCTTTTTGAAATTTAAATTTTATTTCTAAAATATTCAATGAAATATCTTTTTAAATAAATTCTAATAAATAACATTTAATTCCAAAATTCTTTGTTTTAAAACTCAACAGAATGTTGTTTTAGAATGTCTTTTGTTTTTCGTCGGATAATTAAAGCTGAGAACCCAGACAGACGCAATTTCTTTTTGTTAGACCGATTTTCTCTGGTTAATATTTATTAGGTTGGTGCAAAAATAATGTCGTTTTTTGACGTTCAACTTCAAAAGAAAAACGATATTATTTTTGCACCAACCTAATAATATATTTTTATATGCTATTTGCTAGTATTTTCATATTCTAGAGCTGCATTTCTCAACCGGGGTTCCCCGGAACCGTAAACTTTCCGAAATAAAGGTCCTCAAGTGTTCCGCGAGAACAGATGAGATAAGCTAATCATTAGCTTCTCTATGCAGGGGTTTTCAAACATTTTGACTTGCGGACCCCTTTATATTTCAGGCTTTACCTAAGGGACCCCCTTATAAACGCTTATAAAAATTATATATAAATATTTGGTGAATATAACATATAATTTTGCATTAATGCAAACGCCTAACAGCCAATGAGAAAGCTAGAAATCGCAAAATAGATCTAAAATTCAAATCCTTTGGTTCTTTCTCTGCATGAATAGAATCCATTATCTTTTTTAATTTAAGATACAAATTATATTAGTATACCAAATATTTGAAATAGTTTATTGAATCAATTTATTTCATGATCGGCCTATAAGTTACTTATAAGCGCTTATAAGTTGCACGTCATCCAAAAAAAGGTGTTTGCTGTCCACGGACTTCCTATCTTGTCCTTGTGGACCACAGTTTGAAAACCCCTGAGCTAATGCACTTTTGACTTTTTAAAAACACACATAATATATTCTTGGTTATTGCAATATTATAATATAGACATCATCCTGTCTAGCCTATTATGTTAGAAAAACTCCCTAATGAAGTATTATAAATGAACAGTATGGATTTTATTTAACATTACCGAAAAATTTGACAATGAAGTATTAATTTTTCCGTAAAGCAGTTATTCATAAATCTATACTATGATATTTACTACGATGAAAATAAATTAAGAAAGGTATGATATATAATTTTGTTTTTGCGCGGGGGTTCCTTGATATAATTTATTTTAAGCGTTACTTAAAAGTAAACATGTTAACAAACACTGTTTTAGAGGCACAAGCAGGGCCGGCGACTACTACCCCCGAATCTCCTATTGGGAGCCCAAACCTGATTGTAGACCCTGGACAATATTTTGTGGTTCTTACTATTTTATCAATATTTGATTTTTTCTTTACCTCTATCGATATACGTCATAAACACAACTGACTATTAAAGGGTGACAAATTTTCGTAGATTTTGTCATTTTTTTTATCCAAATCCGTGAATTTGTTTTGCTGAGTCTCGAAAAAAAACACTACAAAAATTTCACTAATCTTTATCCACAAATGCTGAATGTATTAAAATTCTTCAACAAGAAAAGTTGATGTTAGAAATTGTTGATGATTTATTTAAAAAGGAACGATCTATTATGACATGTCTCTAATTTGTACATTTATTTTCAATTTTTTTAGTTGAACTATTCACCTATTTTGTACAGAATCCATTATTGTCCACAATTATGTTACGATGAAATTATATTTTGTATAAATAATACGTTATGAAAATTGAGATGTTGTTAAGTAAGGCGCTCCGTATCATAGATTCGTGGGAAGTAATGCATCATAGATTTGGAGGGGGGGGGGAATCTAGATTATGGGTTTAGTGAGGTATTATACATTCAAGGGGGGATGTAAAATAGGTTGGGGGTGATGTATCATAGATTGGGGAGGGGTGATGTATCATAGATTGCGGGGTATGATGGATCATACATTCGCGGGTTGGGGTGATGTATCATAGATTCGGGAGGGTGAGGTGTCATAGATTGGGGGTGATGTATCATAGATTTTTTGATGGGAGATCCTAGATTCGGGGGTTGGGGTGAGGTATTATAGATTCGGGGTGGTGTAAAATAGATTGTGGTGATGTATCATAGATTGGAGAGGGGGTGATGTATCATAGATTTGGGGGAGATGCATCATAGATTCGGGGGGGCGATGTATCATATATTCGGGGGGTGATGTATCATAGATTCGGGAGGGTGAGGTGTCATAGATTGGGGGTGATGTATCATAGATTTTTTGATGGGAGATCCTAGATTCGGGGGTTGGGGTGAGGTATTATAGATTCGGGGTGGTGTAAAATAGATTGTGGTGATGTATCATAGATTGGAGAGGGGGTGATGTATCATAGATTTGGGGGAGATGCATCATAGATTCGGGGGGGGGCGATGTATCATATATTCGGGGGGTGATGTATCATAGATTCGGTGGGGGGCGATGTATCATAGATTCGGGGGGTGTATCATAGATTCGGTGGGGGCGATGTATCATAGATTGGGGGTGATGTATCATAGATTCGGTGGGGGGCGATGTATCATATATTCGGGGGGTGATGTATCATAGATTCGGTGGGGGCGATGTATCATAGATTCGTGGGAGGTGTATCATAGATTCGGGGGGTGATGTATCATAGATTCGGGGGATGATGCATCATAGATTCGCGGGGGGCGATCTATCATAGATTCGGGGGGTGATGTATCATAGATTCGGTTGGGTGGATGTATCATACATTCAGGGGTGGGTGATCTATCATATATTGGGGGGTTGGTGGTGATGTATCATAGATTCGGGGGAGGGTGATGTGTCATAGATTCGGGGTGTGATGTATCATAGATTGGGGGTGATGTATCATAGATTAGAGGCGGGGTGATGTGTTATAGATTCGGGGTGTGATGTATCATAGATTGGGGTGATGTATCATAGATTAGGGGCGAGGTGATGCGTCATAGATTCGGGGTGTGTGGTATATCATACATTCGGGGTGACTAATGTACATACATTCGGGGGTTGGGGGTGATGTAGCATAGATTCGGGGTGGGGGGTGATGTGTCATAGATTCGGAGGGTAATGTATCATAGATTCGGTGGGGTGATGTGTCATAGATTCGTGTGGGGGTGATGTGTCATAGATTCCGGTGTGCAGGATCCAGGTACTGGTCTTGTATACAATTCTTGCATGTAATCATGAATTCACTCTATCCAATTAAGATTTAATCCAACTGCAACATGAAACATAACCCCTCGTACGTAACATTAGGTGATATTCATCTCTGACCTCCGTCAATCACTGTCGGCCAATGGGTGTGTGGATTCATTCCCTCTAGGACGTAAGAGCTTCTCTTTTCTCGATCGGTGGGTGTGTATTTATCTACCAATCATACGAGTTTTTTTTTTTTTCACAAGCGACCAAAAACACTCAGAGCAGCTGTGTCGACCCCATATTTACATATCATATATTTCATTACATATATGTTTATCATCGAGTGAATTGCGGGTCTGCTTCTGGTGGCTAGGAAGACAGCAGATCTACTTCATCGATCACTACTCCAGCTACAAGGTCGACATTTTTTTTTGCATCTGACGGACATGCAAGCGAAAGATTTTTATTTAGTGTACATCAGTGATTCACAAACAGCGCGTCGCACCTTACAGGTGCGTGGGAAGAGTGTAACAGGTGAGGCGGAATGATTGACATAAAATCAAAGATTTAGAAACACTTTCAAAATATTCATGTGCCAAAAAGGAAATATGATTTCAAAATTTCAAATATTATTATAGATTACTTGTAAATGTACGCATGAGCCCCAGTATAAATAGTTCTAAGTAATTATTGACTGATTTTGTCATTGTGATGTTTTTGCATTACATAAAATATTAAGAATATAGTAAATAGGGTCTGCAAATTGAAGGAGAGAGTTTTCAATAATAATGTTCTGACTTTGAATCCGTGGTTATCTCCCTTTTACCTTCTTTCCAATTTTTTTTCATTTTTAAATGTATTTGTTATCACATAAATTTTGGTGAGGCGAGAGCAAATTTTCGTTCGGAAAATTCAGCCCAGAAAAAAAAAAGAAGGTTGAGAAACACTGGTGTACATGTATATTGTATTTAAAAGTATTAAGTATCAAAAGATTAGAGCGTCTTTGGTATAAACTACATCCGCGTCCAGGGTAAGACGATAAACTACGTCCAACAGCAAGTCCTCTGATCAGAAGGATTTGAGGAGCGTGCAACCACCTCTTAATTACTGGTGTTCCCAGGTCCAACCCGACCCGGCGTGGTAGCACCTGTTAGGGTCCCAGCTATGGGCAAATAGTTAACCCCGAAACTGAAGTATGAAGCATTATGAAAGTGTAAAAATAGGTTTTAATACCAGAAATACTTTGTAAAAAAAAACTATTACCAGAAATAAATTTTTGAAGAAAAAAAAAAAAAACTATTACCAGTAATAACTTTTTGAAAAAAAAAATTAGCAGCAATGTATTTTTAAAATAATATTACCAGCTATACATTTTTGATGAAAAAAAATATTACCAGAAATAGATTTTTGACAAAACAACAATATTACCAGAAAAAAAAAAAAGGCTGTTGGCATTAAATAACCTATTGAGATTGATATGCCGTAAAACTAAACAAACTCAACCAAACCAAAGTTTAGAGTAGCAGCAGCTGAACCGTTTCTTTTGGCATTTTCCAGCTCTTATATGGTGCAATCTGGCTCTAGTTATGCAAAGGAGTCGTCTGAACATAAAAGAACGAATCGATTTTGCCCAGCATTCAGTCCGGTATACATGGCCTGACTCATGAACACCATGTCACAAATTGATGCTATGAATTTCGATAAAACTACTGCATAGGTTGTATTTAGCACTTAATATATTAATTGCTTGATTCATTCGAGGTGATCTAATCCTGGACGGATTTGATATTGTTGCTGGTTTTCAACTGAATTCCTCCTTGGTTGCAGCTGATAAATTCTGTTTTGCCAGCACTAATGGAAAGACCAATCTCGCTGGTCTCTGCTTCGATGAGATGGGACGTTTGGTAGCCTTTGTTTACTTCAGCAGCAAGAAGATTTAGAAGCGGTTTCAAAAAATTCATATGCCAAAAATAAATATATTTTCAAAATTTAAAATATTATTATCGATTACTTGTAATTGCTTGCATGAGTCACAATAGAGTTATAAATAATTATTGAATAATTTTTATTATAGTGATATTTTTGCATTACATGAAGTATTAACAATATAATAAAAATGGTCACCAAATTGTAGTGTTTAAAGTAGACAGTTTAAAAGCTCCTAATTTATATTAATTTGTGATTTGCCTTTTCACCACAATGACTTTTTTTTACGTTAGCCTCACTTTGAATTCATGAAGATATTTTTTTAATAATTTTCCTCTATATTTAACTATTCAAACATTTTTTTTGTTTTGCTAATAACCAAGAAAAATATAATAATAAAATTCAAAATTATTTGATAAACACTTTTCGGATCCGGATTGAATTGTTATATAATATGAGTCCTCCTATATGGCAATGAATACTGAACAATCTCCTCACAGATGAAGAAAAGATTTAAAAGAGAAACAAAGAAAATATTACTGAACTGTTATGTAATATCAGTCCTCCTATATGGCAATGAGTCCTGGACAATCTTCTCACAGATGAAGAAGAGGCTTGAAACAGAAATGTGGTTCTACAGAAGCATGCTGATAATACCATACTTATAATCCGCGGTTACTTCCCCTTTAACCCACTCTGTGAGTTTTTTTTTTTATTTTTAAATGTATTTTTATCACATAAAATTTGGTGAAGCGCGAGCATATTTTCCTTCCGAAAATGCACCCCAGAGAAAAGAAAAAAAGTTGGGAACCACGGGTTTACGTGTACGTTATATTCAAAAGTATTAAAGCACATAAATCATACAGGAGCAGCAACTGAGCCATTTCTTCGGGCATTTCCCAGATATTACACGGTGGAAATAAATGAATAATGTGGAGGATCAGTTTTATATTAAAATCTATATGAAAACTGATCCCTTACTTTATAGTCATAATAGTTTTTATACATTTATATTCCAAAGAATGTAAATAAATCTAAAAGACATGCGTCTGCAGCTAATCAGTATTTGATTGATTCGTTTTCGACGGCTTATCAACCCATTGCAGGTTATTTAAAGGCAGGAAATATTTTTTTTAGATTGTAAGAATTATTTTTTATATTTTAGAGCTGATAATGGTTCAATGATATAAATTTTACTAATTAACCCATTGCTGGGGGAAGAGCTGGATTCATACGTTTCCCACGTAAGTAAATATAAGGAAACCGAGGGGAATTGGAACACGGCTCTCGGATTACCAATTCCGAGCTATTTTCCATAACACCACATAAAAGGTAAGAAGAGGTGGAGTCAAGTTTTTCCCAAGAATTATTTGCGCGAAGATGAAAGCTCAATATATGTATTATATATTATCTACTTCTAGGCAATATAACGCTTCAGGTTTAACTAATTTGCATATTGATCTTAAAAAAAAAGTATATTTCATTAGTGTGCCTTTATTCAAGGATTGTGTTGATTTTCATATCAAAAATAGTTCTGTTTAACAATATTGTCTTATATAGAGCTGAAAAGTTTTTGAAATTTGCATTTTACATTGCCTTCGACAAGTTGGCATCTTTTTGTAAAACTTTCCTTAAATATAGCAAGCCAATTTATGAATGAAATTTTCGTTTAAAATTTGTCTCAAATATTTCCAGTACTAAATATATCTTACTTGACGAAGCGATAGTGACCTGGGGAAGCCTGCTAGTTCTAAATACTTATCATAAATTTAGTACATTTCTCGGTTTGTATTGAATTTGTAATATAATGAATGGAAATAAAACCGTGTCGAGAAATAAAACGAACCATGTTTAATCAATCGTATATAAATGTTTTATTTAGGGCTTCACCTGTCATCCGTTGGGTATGTAAGTGATACTGGGGACAACTTTTGTTGTGTCAGGTTTTCCCTTGCCAAGTCTTCGTGTATCTACTCATCCCGATGTGGTGGTTGTCGATACGAAAACAGATGCTTCGGAACTGAACATGGACACGTCGGTCTCTTGCCAATGGCTGACCAGCATTCTCCCCGATCCCACGTAATGACTATAAATGTAGAGCAGCAGTCGGATATAACCTATTTCCGTTTTTTGCCACTTGATCTCTAAAAATCCCCCATCCACAACTTTTAATTACGCGCTTCTCTCCGCTCAGTGGGGATGCCGCTTAGGGGACCGAACTTTAAAAGAAACTATCTGCTGGCCTATTCAAACAGAAACACGAATAAGATCAAGATAAAACCGCCTCTTCCCCCCTCCTATGTGGGTGTCCATAGTATCACATACTGAAAATTATTCATTTCAGAAATGAAGTGCTAAAATGGTCACGCTTTATGGAAAAGGGGATGCATCAGTTTAAACTGAAATCAAGAAGATATAGCGGAAACTGCAGCTATCTTTCCCCACCCCCCGAAATATAAAATACTATATGCTGACGCGTGTTGATATTCTCACAGTATTTCGTATTTTTGAAGTTATCGCTAAGATTTTTATCAGAATTTACAAACTCAACGTTTCATTCGATTTCGCAAACCAATCAATGAAATTTGAATAATGAGCTGATTGATTTAAAAAAATACTTCGACAAAACCCTACTTTGCGGTTTAATATTTTCTTTAATTAAATCTAATTTTATAGAACTTCAATGATAAACAATAATCTTTAACAACATTTCTTTTTTCTCCCTTTTCTTTTTAAAAGCGAAGAATAAATTCTTAGGATTTCTTACTCTTGAGCATGCAATATAAAACTGGCCATACATAAATATTTCTTTCTGGAGCCAAATTCCAACTTTTTGAAACGTTTCGCCTTGTGTTTTGTTTCTAGTTCTTGAAACTCAGGGCGAACTGCCAAATTCAAGAAAAGATGTAAAAAAAAAAATACCTTTTTATTAAATAGGTATATGTTATTTTAATCATTAAATTATTTTTAAAACAGTGGGAGTATTTTGTATGTTAAACTGTTATTTTTTCCCCAAAACTATTAAACTACTCGCCCTAGTAAAACTAACTGTATTTTGTACCCCTTTATCTGTTTGCGCTTCTCCCTAAAATTTTGTTTCGATCGGTCAATATATGACTATTTTAGAGGGTGTGAAAGATGGACTAACGGAAGTCATAGAATTTTATACATAGATAATCTTAAACTATTAGTTTAGAAAGGGAAAATAATACGAGGCTCTTTCTTATTTTTCTCTGACAATAAGAAAATAGAAACTTTAAACAAAATTATCGAAAAGTGTCGTGCGGGGGTGGACTGGCGCTATAAAAATACTGCAGCGCGTATCAATGCGTCATTTTAATCCCCTTTAATCCCCCATATCGTTAACTCGTAAATGCTGAAAATAAATACATGCTATTTTGTCATGAAGCAAATACATTCCCTTGCACAGCATAAGGTGAGGTTCTCATCACCGGAGGCGTTGCAACAATCGTTCCCAGCCCCAAAGTCCAACTGGTTTTCTTTCTTAGAGACTAATTGACAGACTGCGTCCCAATTTAATTTATCGATGTCGGATGTGAAGAAGACTGATTGAGTGTTTTATGACTTATCAACCCTTTTTCAGGTTATTTAAAAACAGGAAAATATTTTCAGAGTGCAAGGATTTTTGGATAAAACAATAGTTTAGTGATACAAGTCTTACTGATTAGTTTGGGGGAGAATATATAAGTTCATACCTAATGTTGTGGACATAAAGTGTTAGATCAATTTTATATTAAAATCTATATAAAAAATGATCCCTCAGTTTGTGGTTATGGTAGTTTATATATATTTATATTCCAGAGAATGTAAATAAATCAAAAGACATGCCTACAAGACATTATAATATGAATATAAAGTGGGTGATCAATTCTATTTTACAATAATATACAAACTGATCCCCCACTTTGTGGTCAGTGCAGCTTGTATACATTTATATTCCAGAGAATGTAAATAAATCAAAAGACATGCGTACAAGACATTATAATATGAATATAAAGTGGGGGATCAATTCTATTTTACAATCGATATACAAACTGATCCCTCACTTTGTGGTCAGTGCAGCTTGTATACATTTATATTCCAGAGAATGTAAGTAAATCAAAAGACATGCCTACAAGATATTATAATGTGAATATAAAGTGGGAGATCAATTCTATTTTACAATCAACATACGGAATGATCCCTCACTTTGTGGTCAGTGCAGAACATGATCCAGTGAGGAAGTGATTCTCTACTAGAGTTGATCAATGCTAGAAGGAGGAGGGGAGGTATAAATCAGTCCCCTAACATATCTCTCTGAAAAGAAATCATACGGGGATAGGTCCGGTGACCGCGGCGGCCATTTCCTTAAAAACTGTCTTCATCTCCACCACATCCTATCCATCTCTCTGGCAGATTCTAATTAAGATAAGCAGGTACTGTCCTCATATATATATATATATATATATATATATATATATATATATATATAGTGCGGAAGTGATTCTCTGCTTGAGTTCATCAATGCTGGCAGGAAGAGGTGGGACGACATAAATATCTGATAATCCCCATAAAAAGAAATCAAACAGAAAACTGTCTTCATCTTCACCACGACGGATCCATCTCTCTTGCAGTTTCTCATTAAGATAACAAAAATAAAAGATTAGATATAAAATCTTGACCTGTTTCTATACATTCTGTGAAAATTTGAAGTTATTTCAACAAGAATTGCCAAAATTATTGGCCTGCGAAATGATGTCAACTTTTTGGGACACGCTGAATATTACAACAAAGTGAAGCCGAGATACCAGAATCACATGACCATACGTAATAGCAATATTCAAAGCATGGACGAATGGTAAACTTATAAATATATAAGCTAGATTTAGGAGAGAAAAATTGTCTTCCCAGACATAGTGAACCTCCTTAGCACCAGACCTAGTAATCAGTTGTATATGTCTCCACTTCATATCAGCAAGAATATTTTAACCCAAGAAGGCGCATCGTGTACCAAGCCTGAAGGTTAGCGTCAGCCATACTTATAGGAGGCAGAAAAGTATCAATCGGATGATAATTATATGTTCTTAAAAGTATTACTTCAGTAGCTATCGCACTAACACAGTTGTGTCCCCTTTATCCAATTCATAAATCTACACGCTGGAGTCATTGGCTGCATAGCGTTAAACTTAAGCCTACATATTTCCATTTAAAAGAGGGCAGGAAGGCGAGGAAGATGTCCTCTTGCACCTTCTGATTCACTTACTGGCCGTTTACAAAAACAATTGAATTTGACCGATTCCTGCATTAAAACCCAGACCATTACTCTTAAGCACTTATAAATATTTTCTCTTCTCTTAGCACACGGACAGCGTTTGCCTTGTCTAAATTGACATTTGCATTTTCTCAATTAAAGGTTTTCGTATTTGGAAACCGGCCAAGAGGCCTTCAGTTCGAAATGATCAATAAAAGCTTCATCTCTATCGCAATGCAAATAACATATTAATGATTTAACAAAACACTTTTCTAGAATTTTTTTTTTATTTTTTACTGTTCTTTTGGAGATTCACTTGGGGAAACTCGGTATGTAGTTAGAAATCGACTGTTTCAAATGTCGCCGGTGTTTGGTAATTTGATCCCGTTAAAATGAAAAAAAAAGAAGGATTATTTATATTCATTACCATATATATATATATATATATATATATATATATATATATATATATATATATGCACCACATATGTGATATTAAAATAATTGATCCAACGTGCAACTTTCGGATAATAACTGTGACATTCCTGTATTTATTGAACAATTTAGTTCATGCCACTTTGACTGAAAAACCTACCATTACAAAAGAATTCTCCTATTAACATATTAGTACAAAAACGCACAATCTTAAAATTTAAAAATTCAACCTCAGCGTTGCGACCGCAATCTCCCAAAAAATTTCTTACAATTAACAATAACACATTTCTAAAAACATATTTCGGATTACATCTATTCTTTCGTTGTCCTTTTATTACCGAGAAGTAAAAAACAAAAACAAATCTATTTCCATACCTGAAGATGCCTGAATGAACAGACGAAATCTTGTAAAAACTAAAAAAAGACTTTATGCAACTGGAATTTATAAACAGAGATCATAACATTCATCTACAGGTTCGGGGTTAATGTAATTTATTAAATTTGTTTGCGAGATGTATTCTCGCCATTTATATCATTAACTTCTATATCTGTTTTTTGTATGAATGATTCATGTAATGTAAGTTGAACTGCACCACATACTTGATATATATATATATATATATATATATACATATATATAACGTAAGTGAATGTAATCCATTACATTCACTTACGGGTTGATACCCCTGGGGAAAAGTGTGAATCCTCTTATTCTCCCTCCAGCTATGCGTAAATAGCAAGACAGACTGGGTTCTATAGCTTTGGATGGCAACTGGCCTTGGGTAAGAATAACTCTGAATTCAAAACCTGTGGAGGGTCGTTTGGGGACCTTGTGGCACTTAGTGCAACAGGTCCCTGAATTCGGCTCTTCAAAAAGTGTGGATGGTCCTGCACGAAACCTTTACCCTATAATCAAATCTCATGTGCTAGTGTCGGGCTGTCAGTTTCCTGGGAACTGATCTGCTTGACCTTCATATGTTGAATTCAACGGGAGAGTCGAGTATATATAACGAGAACGAAAATAATATAGATTCAAACTTCCATAGCATTAATTTTAAAGCGGGCTCAGTACCAAGAGTACAGCAATAGTTATTTATTATAAAGATGTTACATACGGACAAACAATACTCACGAGATATATGCATTTTTGTTTCCACATGTAAGGATCAAACATGATTATAAACGATTCTGTTTAAAAATACTACTTACGAAACATCAATTCCTTTTTTTCATTATTCAAATTTAAAAAAAAAAAACAAGGAGAAACACCAGAAAAGAAAAAGAAAATATATAAAGGATTTCCATAAAAGAAACAAACATATATATACATATATGAAAGGAAAAGATTTATAGTTGTTTCAGCGAGAGAAAAGTCAATATAATAAAAAGAAAAGAGAAACCGCAAACGTTTTTGGTTGTAATAGAGATTTAAAAAAAAAAAATTATCCTTTATTTTCCATAAATTTGCTATACGTGTTTCCAGTCTCGCGATCTTCACGTGTAGCAAAATTATGGAAAATAAAGCATAATATGTTTTTTTAAAAAAATCTGCGTTTCAACCAAAAACTTTTGAAGTTTCTCTTTTCTTGAGCTAAATTCAAACGATAAGCGATCTAAAATCCGAAGAAGCTTTGAAAGCTCTTTGAATTTAGCAGTAAGTACTGTCAAACATCCGTTCAGTATATTGTTCTGGGGATGCTTTTCTTTTCATGGAACTGGTTTCATAAAACCTATTGAAAAGACCCTCAGGAGCGAGCGGTATAAGAGAATTTTAGAGTCTTGTCTGCTCCCTTCTACTGAAAGGGTGCAAATCGACCCCAACAAGGATAATGTTCCCTATCACAAATCAAAATTGATGATGGAATACTTTTATGAGAGGCAGGTGAGTCTTATGACATGGCCGCCCTAATCTCCTGACCTCAACCCCATAGAAAACTCATGAAGCATGTTGCTCAACTGCTTTCTCGAGAGCCTGCACTGTATAATGCTCCATAAGTTTTCTATGGGGTTGAGGACAGGAGATTGGGGCGGCCATGTCACAACACTCACCTAGTAAAAAAAAAAAATCAGGTGAGTCACTTTTATCGAATATATATATATATATATATATATATATATATATATATATATATATATATATATATATATATATATATATATATACATACATACATACATACATACATACATGCCTCACAATACCGACTAAATAAAATATTTATATATACTCGTCCACAGAGAAACTGTTTCACTGTATTGTATTTTTTTTTTTCATTTCAACGGGAGCAAATTACCAAACATCGGCGACATTTCAAACAGCCGATTACAAATTGTCTAATTGTGCCTTGACGCCAGATTGCCTCAACCCGGGATCGAAATCCGGCATATTCGAAATCAATCAGATCGCCTAAGGCTAGGCCATCGTCCCACGACAGGGAAGGCGGGGAATTTTAACATTTTTCTCTATACGAAATACGCCAGCAGCTTATAGAATGCCATTCAATTTTACTTGAAGATCAATGCTTCATAGCAGTAGGAGCCGATGTTTTTTTCAAACCAGCTTTTTCCCTAGAGAGCTCAGCCGGATATATATATATATATATTAAAACATGTTTGATTGAATAATTTATGCAAGTTTTTGGGACCTGTTTTCAATTGAATCCTTTCATATTTACAAATATGCTTGATGTCATTATTAAAGGAAGAGAGAAAATTGCCGTGTTGATTATATTCTGAGTACTTTCGACATAGCACACTGTCATCTTCAGAGTGTTGTTTATTTCAAGACAGAGACAAAATTTCTGTGTTTATCTGAAAGTGAAAGTTTTTACTTGTAAAATGAAGAACGCTGAATCAGTGCCTGATCGCTTGACAGCGCTTCAAGGAGGGGGTAATAATATATTTTATTATATTCAGTCGATATAGTTTGTTTAATCTTTTAAATAGTTAATAATATAATGATACCTCCACACACACACACACACACACACACACATACATATATATATATATATATATATATATATATATATATATATATATATATATATATATATATATATATATATATATATATATATATGTCGAAAGTACTCGGAATAAAAGAAATATGTATTAACAGGGCAATTTTCTCTTGTCCGTCAATAATGATACCAAAATCTTATACGTAAATATGAAAGGATCTATTTGAAAACAGATCCACAAATTTTGCCTCAGTTATTCAATCAAACACCTCTCTCTCTCTCTCTCTCTCTCTATATATATATATATATATATATATATATATATATATATATATTGATAATAAATATTAATTTTTCCTTACCGGTAGCAAACATGAATAAGATCAAGATAAAACCGCCTCTTCCCCCCTCCTATGTGGGTCTCCATAGAATCACATACTGAAAACATGACCCTGTTCACATGTTATTACTTCGTATGTCCATTCCACGAAGTCGTTCCTAGCAGATTGACCACAGATTCTCGATTGGATTGAAATCAGGAAAGATTCCAGACCAGTCTATTGTACTTTGATTTTCTCACTGATAAGGCTTTCCAGTGTGTTCTGCAGCGTTACCATTTTTGTACCTTCCTTGGGCTTACGTACATCGCAGACAATGGCCCAAGGACAACTAATCGACAGTTGAGACAATAGTGTCTGGGCGTAATGAAAATCTGAAGCAGTTCCGGATGAATATTTTTCAAGTCCAAAAAAAATTAATCATACCCCTCGAAAATAGATGCATATTACTGCACGCCACTGCAAATGGCTTAATCTGGTGAAAAAATAAAAATCGATTACACCCTGTCACAGCAGTGGGTCTAAAACTGAACGTATGTTGAAAGGAATGAAACTAAAGCGGTTATTTCAATTAATTTGCAGAAGGGTGCATATGTCTGTGTTGTCTGTTACATATTTCCATCTGATTGTGCTATTTAATGTCCACCCTGGCACACAAATATACAGACTCAATTTCACTGAGTTTTAAATAAAGATTGTAATGACATATTCCTCTGTCACTCAGTCTGGACAAACACCTGCCCCAGGCTGAACAAATAAATCCTAGTATAGTTAATGAAAAAAATACATAGAATGAAAAAATGTTTATCAATAGCTAATGTCCAGCAAAAGGTTTCTTTGCTCTAAATTAAATTGAATAAATAAGTAATAATAACCAATTTTTATTTATCTTATCTACAGCGAGAGAAATTAATTAATTAATTAATCTATAATTATTTCATTGTGTTTCAATCAATTGATGTAAGCCTGGTCACATTTCTCACCGACCGGTCATCTATCATATACAGGGTGGTGGTCTATTGCCCCCGCTGTTCATCTCGAGGTCCTCGGCAAAATCTAAAGAATCACATGCAATATGATAGGACCTGACCTGGCATCTCGTCTCCAGTCACTTTCTCACAGACGTGATGTTGCTTCCCTCTGTCTTTTCTGCAAATATTTTCATGACAACTGCTCTGACGAGCTACTTTCACTGGTACCCCAACTGCATGAATTTAATCGTGCTAGTAGGTTGACATCTCGGTCCCACCCTTTCGCTGTCGATACAGTTAAACGTAACCGCCTCTTCTACTCCAACAGGTTTTTCTCTCAGATTTTTTCCTTCACTCCAACAGCTTCTTACACTCTCTGTAACCCATTACGTGCAAGTGGTACTTCCGCCCTGCTTGTGTTGAAATGCTTAAAAAAATAAGTATTGTCTCATCAAAACAGCATGATTTGTTACTGATACAAGTCCTACGTATTAACCCTTAGCTGGTGGGTAAGATCCGGATTCACAACCTTTCCAAGGGTATTTTTTCGTAAAATAAATAAAACGACCGACGCTGGAATTAGAAACCGGCTCTCCACGGGCCTTTGTTGCTATTTTCCCTCTGAATTTAAACTCAATTTGCTTTCTAATAAATAACAATTTAGATTTGAAATATGTGAACCGTGGTTAAAGAAATAAAACTAAAGAGGTTGTTTCAATTAATTTGCAGAAGAGCGTGTAAAGGTTGATCATAGCCTTGAAGATGTAAGAACTATAGTGACTGCGACAACCTAGAAGTTCTTAGGAAAAAGCTGCCCGACTGGAACTTCTTCTTTACTAATGGAATACCCAGAGAATGAAGATGCGCAATACTTGTGTATGCGGCACGGCGGTTCCCAGCCGTAAAGGTCATGGCTGGTGGAACCAGGAATGTAGCTCTTGAGAAGACGTATCATGGAAATTGGGATAGATAGCCAGATGCCCGCGCGGTTTTGATCGTGCGAAATTGGTCATAGGATGGAAAATAATTAATCACGCACGCTTTTGAGATAGGCAAGTGAGGAGAGGCAGCTCCATCCCAAATAGTGTAGCAAAACTCTATTTCAAGTCTAACCTGGTTCTTGTAAAAATTAAGGGAACACACATCTCTCAGCAGGGAACTGAAAAAACGATGGAGTATGGAAACAGAATAAACATGGCTTAAATATCAATACACATTGTCACACAAGAGCCAAGGAACTTTCCGAAAGTAAAAATGGTTCGCACTGTAATCAGAAGTAGCTCGCGAAATGTGGCTAATTTGTGGCATGTTGTTGGAAGCAAATAAAATCTCTCAAATTGATAGATTCATTAATTCGTTTCGTCACGGTTTATCAACTCTTTGCAGGATATTTAAAGCCAGAAAATATTTTCAGAGTGTAAGAATTTTTTTGGGATAATAATGATTTAGGGATATGTTTTACTAATTAACCCATACATCAGGGGATATATATTTCGTTTCAATTGATGGGAGAATAAATTTCAGCCATTACTGTAAATCAGTTGGCAAATGTTTTCCGTGAACTGCAAAATCGTATTACCCTTTGTATTGCTAATGATGGAGGACATGTGGAAACTTAAATAAAATTTAAATAAAATATTTAAAAAATATAGATTTACTTCTTTCTAATCCTTTTAACAAACTATTTCTATCGCAATTACAAATAAAGTTATAATTTTCTTAAAGTGCATACAAACTTTATGGACAAGAACAATATTGAAGGGAAAATGTATGACGAAGTGGAGGAAATTTTCCTGTGACGCATTTCGTCCTATTGGAAATTTGTGATGTTTGCACGACTACGCATGCGCACGAGCGTGGGATGCAGGGAATTTCAAAGCAATAAAAGACTTAGTCAATGCTAAACAAAACAATAAGCCAAAACTTGAAGGAGGAATTTACTCGGTCGTTACTAATAATTGTCGGAAACTCTACGTAGAATTCAGAATCTCTTCAAGACTGAAGTAAGCGGCTAGAGTAACTAATGCGATTTAAGACAAACAGAGATCACAAGACACTCTCCAAATCTCTCTCTCTCTCTCTCTCTCTCTCTCTATCTATATATATATATATATATATATATATATATATTGTTGTGAAGTAGAGGTTAGCACTAATCAGCAGCTAGACTTGTACTACGACCTCGTTATTCCCAGTGACCACTTATATGAATGTTCACTTATGCTTATGTAAATTATGCATACTAATTTGCTAGTATCACTACATATATATATATATATACATATATATATATATATATATATATATATATATATATATATATATATATTTATATATATATATATATATATATATATATATATATATATTTGACAGCATCTTTGTCAATAGCTTCAAATTCAAAGTTGATTTCTTGTCCTATTTTCTCTCCTTGATGTTTTAAATATTCTCTTCCTTCAATGGGAATCTGAAATTTCAAAATGTGACAAATTTTAAAAGCGAATCTAGCATATATGATTAATATGAAGAAAAAAAGCACAGTATTGTTGAACTGAGAAGATTATCAGTAGAAAATTATATTTTTCAATTAATCTAAATTTTTAAAATCAGGACATGAACTTCAAATTAAACTGAGAAAAAAAAGCATAGAATTAAGATTAACTTCTTGTCAGGAGAATTGCAAACATTACTCTATATTAATAAGATTTCAACGATAAATTTGAAATTCAAAAAAATAGAAAGAAAGAAACTCTATTACTTATCTAAATGGAAATAGTTTTCTTTCGCGAAAATAAACAAACACATTTTAAATAAACTCCAATGTCTTCTAAAATAGAAAATTATGTAAATTAAACGAAATTTTATTTTCTGTTTCAAATAATAAGAGTACAAAAGAACTAATTATTTTTAGTGACAAGCAAGCAATTGTTGAGATTCCAATATCTGAAGTCAAAAAAATAACGGTTAGTTTAAATAAAACCCATCGAAAAAAAAGGTCCCGGACAAAAATTCATAAACGTTTTTGAATTTTGTGCCGGAACTTTTTTCTCAATGGGTTTTATTTAAGTTCCAACCGTTATTTTTTGTCTTCAGATATTTTTGAGGTTTTAATATTTTTTTCTTTTTTCTTCTTTTTGGAGAAGTAGATTATTTTTTTTCCACTGAAAAATAAGAAAATTTAATTTCCATATGAGAAAAAATAGAATCGATTTTAATCATTGGCAACAACTTAAATATATTTAAAATTATATGGACTTTTATAATTATAGGGTCTTATTATAAGGTCAATTTTGTGTCTAAAACCGTGAATTTGTTTTGTTCACGCTAGGTCTCGAAAAAAAAACACTATACTAAATCCACTATTTTTTATCCAGAACGTTGAATATGTTAAAATTATGCTACGTATGACAAAGAAAAATCTAAAGTTTATGGTTTAAAAAACTGCGAAACATTTTTGATTTATTTAGGATGGAATTATGTTATGTCTCTAATTTCTATTTAGATACATAGTATGTATTTTTAATTTTTCTAGTTGAATTGATCAGCTGCATTTTATAGGTTCCATTATAAAACACAATTAGGTTACAATAAAACTTTCCTTTTATATTAATACTACCTTATGTAAATCGAGATGTAGTAGAGTGGGGGTGGTGCGTATCGTATATTTGTTGGACCTCGTCCCATATCATAGATTCGGTGGAGACCTTTGAGATTTTTTCACTGGACCTGATATATATATATATATATATATATATATATATATATATATATATATATATATATAACTATGAACCTAAAGAGACAGGCAAACCTAGGTAGGTTTACCCGGCTCATTAGTTTCATAGTTAGATTTGCTCTAATTACTGTATTGGATTCTAACGATTGTTTTCAGCTGGATTACATGTTCTTAGTTCTTTCTTTTTTATTCCTTGTTTTTCCTTGGGTATTGGTTTGTCCATTTACAAGCCAAAATACCTAAAGTTTTCCAGACGAGTATAATTACTTATATTTATAAGATTACATACATACATATATATATATATATATATATAGACACACACACACACAAGAGAATTAATTAATTTTCCAATGACAGACAAACAATGGTTGAGATTCCAATAACTGAGGTCATAAAACTAACGGTGAGAACTTAAATAAAACCCATCGAAAGAAAGTTCAGGAACAAGAATCATAAAAGAAATCGCTATATATAAAAGACATGATGTGTGTGTGTGTGTGTGCGTGCGTGTGTGTGTGTGTGTAACGAATGCACGGCCGCAATTTTCGACGGAATTGCACCAAAATATACATGCACATGCTCTAAGTTAGCAGGAAGGCCAAGACCGACTTTGCATTTACCAACTCCCATCGATAGTGGAAATAATCGATTTTTTCATGCTTCTACGACAATTTTCCTATAGTTTGCGGCCATTTTCTACTGGCCAGAGTGAGAGCTGGCTGCCACGAATAGGCAGGAAGATTCTATTGACCAGTGTGAGAGCCAACAGCTGACTGACACGAATGTTAACTAGCATGCTAGCATGCAAAAAAAATCGATAGCTGCATTGGTCACAAGTGGGAAAAATTTAAATCTGCATGGCACTTTACTCCAATTGGCTCATTCCCTTGCGTAAACTCAACGTTGATTCTGATTCCGCAGAACTGGGTTAGGTGTGAAAAAGTATTTGTTGTTAACATTCTTTTTTCATTCGGTTTTTCCAGTTACGAGTCCTTTTTTAAAGCTGATCGTTTTGTGTTCATTTTGTTTAGTTCTTTTTTCGTAAGAGATTTAATGTTTAGTATAGAGCTTATAAAAAATTCGCGGTGTATCATAGGCAAGAAGTAAGGCATGTAGCAACATCAGCACGGCAAAGCGCACTCCTTTAAGGGCAAGGAAGGGCAAAAATATTTTAAGTCAAGTGATAGCGATTGCTGTATGAGTCGTACGATTTTTGAATTATGCACGGGCAACGCCGGGCCATGCTGCTAATACAACTATATTTATGAGGTTTTAAGTTAGTTTTTTCTTCTTTTTGGTGAAGTTTAATTTTTACTACTGAAAAATAAGAAAACCTAATTTTCATATGAGCCAAAAAGAATGGATTTTCATAGTTTTCAACAACCAAAATCCATTTATAAATTGTATTTAATCTCCATTTTGCTTTTATAAAGCATAATTCCGAATTATTTTTCGTTGATTTATTGACGACGATGTCAAAGTTGCAATTGTAAGTCATTTTAAATGAAAATTTACATATTTGTTTTCCATAAGATTACAGAAATTTGTACAGCATTAGAATATTGAACGTAAACTCTGTCTTTTTAAAAAACGTAAATATTTGGAAGAAAATAGTTTGTGTCATTGCTTACAATGTCAAAATATACCTCTCCTGATGGAAGGAGAGACTCTAGAAACCCATGGATTTTAGATTACCTTGGGTTTCTAAAGTATACACTTTCATTATTATTATTTGCTCTGTCCTTCCATTGAGCTCTCTTTGGATTTATACCCTCTTTGGAATTAACCATATTAATTATCAATATATATATATATATATATATATATATATATATATATATATATATATATATGGTTGGATAGATGTGAGCTTGTGACCCTGGGTTTCACGCTTTAGCGATCGTCAGACAAACTGATTAATTTTTAAAAAAATGTTGGTTTTATTTAGATTGCGTGTATTGGTGTTATTGTGGAAGTGGTGGGGGAAACTTCGTCGTTTTTTCATCGTACTGACGCAAACATGTATGCAGACACATATACATACTTGGTCGTCTGACGATCGCTAAAGCGTGAAACCCAGGGTCACAAGCTCACATCTATCCAACCATATATGTTAGCTCTATCTCTGATATTGAGCGCTTTCTAATAAGTACCGCGCATATAATATATAAATAATTATACATATATATATGGTACGAAATGGACAAAGTCCGATAATTTATTTATTAAAGACATTTTTATGTTTAACGTTCTTTTTATAGAAACAAGTATTTAAGTAAATACTTTAAGTTTATTATAAACAGAGCATTTACTTAAATACATGTATCTATAAAAAGAACGTTATACATATATATATATATTTATTTATATTTATATACACACACTTTTCACACACACACACACACACACATATATATATATATATATATATATATATATATATATATATATATATATATATATATATATATTACATGTAGTTAAAACTCAATACCACATATGATATTGTCCAAGTTCCTTGTACCACGGTGATGGTCCAAGATTAGAACCAATAAAAGAATAACATGAACACAGGTATCGAATACAAAGATACATTACAACAGAAATATAATACAAAGAAGTAGAAGTATTAGTAATGACTATCAGATTTGGTTAGAGTGAACTATGTTGTCTCGGCAAGTATCACTATTCCAATGTCCTTACAATATACTCTCAGTTATCTCTACTTAAATTTGCACCAACTTAGTGTTTTGAGCACTTAACGTAGTTACTTTTGCTTTACTCGTGAAAGAAGATTTTTTTTCTTTGGACTCTGAGCTTGAATTCTGGTCGATTGTTTTCGCCTGAATTACATGTTCTTGGTTCTTTCTTCTTTTATCCCTTATTTTTCCTTGGGTATTCGTTTGTTCAATTACAAGCGAAAACACCTAAGTTTTTCCCAGACGAGTATAATTACTTATATTTATAAAATTACACACACACACACACACACACACACACACATATATATATATATATATATATATATATATATATATATATATATATATATATATATATGTATGTATGTATGTATATATATATATATATATATATACAACCTCCCCATGCCTCTTGAGAGGCGCAGTATTATAATGTCAGCAATAGTCCATTATTATTATGGGTAAGTTTCCATAACAGATATATGGCCATTTCACCCAGAATGGCCTTGTCAACACCAAGGAATTAGTTAAAAAATCAATACTGATGTGTTTGTAAATAGGAAGAAAGAAGATGGAAATTTACCACTAACAGGAAAATGGGAGAGGAAACAGGAAGATAAAGCGAGAGTAATAAAGTTGCGAAAGGGATAGAGTATTTTTTAAATAAGGAAAGAAATCAAGATGAAAAATTTTCAAATTCGTTTAGAAAAGGCCTGAACTTGACCTTTATTATCATTATTATATTATTTTGTTTAAAATGAGAAATTTAGAAAAAGGTTTTAATCTTTAATATATATATATATATATATATATATATATATATATATATATATATATATATTAAATTTTTGAATAGAAATTTTATAATAAAAGCTAATTAAAAAGTTTAATTAAAAACATTTTTGGTATGTCGAATAAAGATTAATTAATATTAATTAAATAATATGATAGATGAAACTTTTAAAAAGAATAAATAAATAAGAAGCTATCCATATTAAATTTGTATTAAATAAATATGAGAATAAAAAGAAGTTTAAAAAAATAATAATTAAAGAAATAACAAAAAAAAAACTAAAGAGATAAGTATAAATAAATTAGTACAATATAAATCAATTATAAATTAAATAAAATATAGAAAAATAAAATATTAATATAGATGTGGATAAAATTTAGATTAATTTTAAAATTAAAAAAATCCCTTAAAATTAACATTTAAAAAACTCAATAAGGAGGAAAACTGCAATATGACAATTGTCATAAACTTAATTTAATAAACGGATACTAGCAATTAAAAAGAAGGTAATTAAAAATTAAAATTAAAAATTAAACCTATCTTCCTAGAAAACCTTATTTAAAATTTATTTTAAATGGTTAAATGGTGTAGACAATTTTTAAAAAAATTGTTACATTAAAATATAAACAAGGCGTGTTGTTTATATTAATCATAAAAACGGGACAAACAAAATCATAAGAAATCATATATATATATATATATATATATATATATATATACATATATATATATATATATATATATATATATATATATATATATATATATATATATATATATATATATATATATATATATACGTATGTATATATATATTAATAAAAAGAAAGAACAGTAAGATATATAATCCGGTGTTCTTATAGATAACATTATGCTGTGTCTATTTTACACACATATATATATATATATATATATATATATATATATATATATATATATATATATATATATATATATATATATAATTATTTCTTCGAAAATTATAACATAAATATGTTATAAAATCACTATAAAAATAACCATTTTCTTTCAACACTTCTGGTGCCTTACCAATCATGTTGTTGAAACTAGAAAAAAGTGGTTATTTATTCTACTTTCAGCACTATTACTTGATAAGGCACCAGAAGTGTTGAAACAAAATGGCTATTTTTATAGTGAGTTTATAACATATTTATGTTATAATTTTCGAATAAATAATTATATTTGCTCTACACAGTTTTAAGAATAGTATTTTTTGGTTATTGAAATTTATTCCATATACACTTTTCCTATACTTGGATAATATATATATATATATATATATATATATATATATATATATATATATATATATATATATATATATATATATATCAGTCAAGGAATTACTAAATGAATCCAAACAAGTACCATATCGGTTTTTGAGATTTAAATAGGTAAATAAATCATTTAACTTAATCATAGATTAAATGTTAAGAAGGAGAGATTAATAAAAATTATAAAAGACATTTGAGAAATTACAGTTAATTGTTAAAAAGACAATAATATAATGGTAAATAATAGTATTACATAAACCCAACTTGATACACAATATTATCAACGAAAAACTAATAGGAAGAATGTGATTTGAAAGGAGTGATCAAGAAAGAAAATTAAACTATAAGTGGTAAATAATAATGGATTGTCTGAGGTTTAAAATGTATTACATCAGTTTGAATTTGCTTCTCTGACGACATTTGGGTACCAATTCATTCCTTTGATTCAGTAAAATATGTTGATTGTCATATTTAATAATTCTAATTTTCTTTTCTAGACATAAGTTACATCTACCTTTAATGTTATTAGGATTTTGAAAAAAAAAACTATGAATTCACAGTAAATTTAAGAGTTCAGGTCTTTCTCTTTCAGTTCCCAAAATCTTTTGGAGGGAGCTGTTTGGTGCTTCAATCTTAGGTTGGAAAAAGAGTGACCATGGTTATAAAGTCTTTGTTTCCATTCTCCCACAGAAATACAAATATAAACATGCTAATTTGATCTGTTTTCTTTGGGGTAAACGGTAGCTAGGTAAATGACATTAGATGTTCTACATTTTGCGTCTACTGGGCAAATTGTTCAATTACGTGAGGGGAACTAAAATAATTGTTGACACCATTGAATTTTTTGGGGATATATTTGTTGTGGGAATCAATTATATTAAACATGGTTGTACATGAATAAATTATTTTAACAGTTTTTTTTTATTAAAGACCTTACTTAAAGGGTTGTTGATCCGGAAGTGTTTAATTATAAGCCTCAAGAAAACTTGTCCAATATTAATTCTGGATAACCTACAGAACAGAATGGGGGAGGTGTTGAACCATATAATAGTCCTTATTCTATTTTTGTGTGTCATACTCCTCTCTCCAGCTATGGGTAAATAGCAGGACAGACTGGGTTCTATGGCCTTGGATTGCAACTGGTCTAGGAGCAGGGCAACTCTGAATTCAAACCGGGAATGGAGCCCCTAAGGCGGATGGACGGCACTTTGTGCTACCTTCCGGCAACTCCTGCAGCCACGCTTGTACCAAACTGTTTTGGTTTATACAATCCCAACTCTAACTCTTTGTTGAAATTTTTTAAATTTATTTTATTGTTTTGGTATTTTAAATTATATTATTTTTTCCAAAATGCATCCTCCTCATGTAAAGCTATAAATCTAAAGTACCCAAGCAAAAAATAAATAAAATATTAGCTTGTTGTATTTGTTAATTTGTAAAAATGACTTGGTAGTTCACTTAAAATTCGAAAATTGTTTCACTTCTGTTCTTCCATCCCATAACTTCTCTTCCCGTAATCTGTCAATACATCGATTAACAATCATGAACGCCTCAAAAACAAATCTCTGTGACTAAGAAATGCTTTTCTTTGTCCCATTACCTTTTTTGTCTGCGAAAAAAAGTAAGTAATTTTTGTTTCAAATGAGATTAAACAGACTTTAAGTTTTCTAATTATCCACAAATAATCTTTGAAGAAATATATTTTATTTTTCTTGATCTTTAAAACGTAGAAATTAACATTTGTTTACAAATGCCTAAAAAATGACAGACTTCCTCGATTTTAATGAAAACAAAAACAAGTGTAATCCAAGCAATAAAAATTTGGCTTTTAATACATCATAGTATTTTCCTTACTAAGTATAGTAAATTTATTCTTTTGCCTTTTAATAAAATACATCATAGTATTTTCCTTACTAAGTATAGTAAATGTATTTTTTACCTTTTAATAAAATACATCATAGTATTTTCCTTACTAAGTATAGTAAATGTATTTTTTACCTTTTAATAAAGAACGCTTCAAAAAATATGTTTCGGATCTTTTCCGGTAATTCACCCCAAAATATATATTCACACCAAAATAAAAAGTATTTATATTTACTAAATTTCCCACCAAATTCAGCCAGAGGAGGCCTTTCCGTTGTACTCCATCTGGGTTAACCTTTGCTTTCGCCCCAAATGTGAGTGACTCGTGTGCTTTATTTCTAGGTGTGGAGTCTAAACACACGCTCACCACGATAAACAAGCGAAAAACATATTTATTTTAAATTGTAAAAAAAAAAGACCTCGAAAATCATAATCGGCACTTACTGGTTGGTTTGTGTTTTTTATTTCAGGGCATATAAACACCTCAATGGGTTATTTCATACCTGACGAGAATTTAGGATAGGTTCGCATGAATAGAATATGTATTCTTTTTAAGAAATCAGTTTGTAAATCAGGGTTCTCGGTTGTTTTGATTTACGACACATCAATACTCGAATTGGTTATTTTAATATCAACAAGATTTTTAGGATAGCTTCGTAAGAATAGAATGTATTCTTTGTAAGAAATAAGTTTGTAGATCAGAGTTTGGGTTTAATTTGTTTTACAGCATATCAACACCTCAATGTGTTATTTAATGCTGACGAGATTTTTAGGATAGGTTCGTATGAACAGAATATGTATTCTTTGTAAGAAATCAGTTTGAAAATCTGGTATCTGGTATCATTGACGTAAAGAGACAAATGAATTTCTGGTAATATTTTTTCCAAAAATATATAGCTGGTAATAATTTCTTTTTATTTTACAAATATGCTATAGCACGACCCTTCAAATGACGGTTCCGTATAGGACACAGGTTCGCTTCCTTTCGGGGAGCGCATAATTACTGGGAAATTTCTCGAGCATCCAGGCCGGTAAATGTAATCAATACTGTTTAATTAAAAACAGAACATTTACTTAAATAAATTGTATCTATAAAGATTAACATACAAAAAGTATGCATATATATATATATATATATATATATATATATATATATATATATATATATATATATTGTTGTAACCTAGAAAGGGTTACTGAATGAGGAATAACCAAAACGGAGGTTGGAAATAAAATGGTCATCTTGAAATTTTTCATGCAACAAAACCAGACTATCATTATTGTTTTGTCCGTGTATTGGTTGAAATATGGAAAAGTAATTGTCATCTTTGATACTGGCTTATGTAAGCCGGAAGTTTATATGGGATTTAAACATGTATCAATATGGTGATTTCTTTTCGTCTTTCAATGATAATATTATTAAGCTTATGAAAGGAACATACTTAAAATAAATAGACAAAACTTGTCTATATTATTTAATGAAACATATATATATATATATATATATATATATATATATATATATATATATATATATATATATTTCTCTATATGTCTCTCAATCTCTTGCTATGGTACTTAAATGACATGTCCCTCTTTATCTCATCTTTAAATAGAATTATTTTTATGTGAACGGAACATCATTCTAGGGGTGTGTGCTTGTTATTCCTGTTACAAAAAATACATTCTATTTTTCTCTCTAAAATTAAAAAAAAGATAAAGTTTCCAAAAATGGATCGCTTTTTATTTTTATTTTTCGGAGACAGCGTTTCTTTTCTTTTTTTTTTTTTCATTGACTTACTTGCTAAAACGTTTAAACAACACTAATTTTCTGTTATGTGTAACATTTCTGCATTATTTCATAAAAAACGTTTAACGTTTGACGGTGTTTCGAGGCTGATTTACACTGAAATGACAAAAAATGCTTTCGACATCGCTGTCATTTGCATATCTATATGGTTACCATTCCAGGCGCTTCATAATCTTATTTTATTTGTCTTCAATGGAATTTGGAAGCTCACAAATCGTACTAACATTGGTTTAAAAAGTCGGATACACGTTAAACATGATTATCCAATGAAAATCGAACAACACAAAAGTAAAAATAAGAGAAATTCTTTTTTTCTTCTTCACTATATCTCACTCTCGGATAAAGATTTAAGAAAAGTGAAGCGTTTCTTATTTTTTTCTTTATCTTATCACATATACATATATGTATGGATCAACCACGCAAGTTCTTCTCATTCTCTGATGAAGATTTAGTAAAAACTTTCCTCTTTGTTCTTTATTTTATGACACATACATATATGTATATATCAACCACACAAGTTCTTCATTTTCTTTATTTCTCATTCTCTGATGAAGCTTTAATAAAAGTGAAACATGTTAGATTTAGAAATGTTTCCTATTTTGTTCTTTATCTTATCACATATACATATATGTATATATCAACCACACAAGTTCTTCTTTTTCTCTATATCTCATTCTCTGATGAAGCTTTAATAAAAGTGAAATATTTTAGATTTAGAAACTTTTTTCTGCTCGTTTTTATCATATCCTCCTATTGGATTTTGTTCCATATTTGATCTATATTGATCTATATATATTTGGATCCCAACACAGTAAGTGGATAAGTCACCACTGATCCCACGTACTGCAGGCATTCACAACGATCTTGGCTTCTTTTGTGTGTATTACGAGATGGAGATTATGGCGGGTTCTAGGCTTCCTCAACAGGAGAAACTATTTGGTTGTGTTTAACGGCATATTAATGTTACAGTTTTTTGTGTATACCATGTGACTAGTGAGCGAGTCAAAATGACTCAACTCGCTTTATAGTCCACCAATAGAAGGTTAACCAATCAGAAGCCGCAGAACATTGTATCCGTCGTGTATAAAGGCGGCCATCTTTGCTTACCCTACCAGAAAGACTAGTGCCAACTTGACAGGCGAAGAGGATAGAAGGAAGAACTACGCTCTGCTACTTTGCTACGATATCCACTGCGAACCTAAACTATGCTTTCCTACTGTCTCCGAAATATTCACTGCAAACCTCTGGATTCTATACTCGAAGACGACCGTCAAGATGTCTAACAATGGTTATGGGCCCAAATCACGACTATATTTTGACGGGAATGAATCGAGATATGAATTATGGGAGACGAAGTTTTTAGGCTACCTCAGAATACAAAAACTCCACGACATCATCCTTTGCAAAGTCGACCAGGAGGGGGATGATGATTTCAAGCAAAGAAATGCGACCGTGTTCGCTGAATTAATACAATTCCTGGATGACCGGAGTTTGTCTTTAATAATGAGAGAGGCCAAGGACAATGGCGGGAGAGCTCTACAGATTTTGCGTCAACACTATTTGTCAAAAGGTAAGCCTAAAATTATTGCTTTATATACTGAGCTAACAATTAACACCTCCATGGGTTATTTAAGGCCGAAATCTAAATATTTTGTACGCAATTTTATTATTATTTTAGATAATAAGACAAAAATTATATACTGAATACGAGGAAAAACTGACGACGAGGAATATTATTTTGCAATGTTCTATGAAATAAAAATATTAGATTTATGAGTATTTATTAATCGCAATGTCATTGATCTTCTCAAAGACTACCAACTTAAGTCAGTTATGTGCCATACGTGATAATCGACTGTCCGATTCCTCAATCCAAGCCGCTATAGGGTTGCATCAAATTCGGTAGTAGAAGAAATTTGGTAAAAGTTGATGAAAACCTAAAAAGCGAAAACTATATTTGTATATTACGGTCTAATTTTCTACCTGACAACAAAGATGGCAATATTTTTCAGCATGATTATTATCCGGGACCCCACATCACGTGAAACAACAGAATGACTATGTGTATATTTTAGGGAAAACTGTGTAGCCCAATGTACTAATCTCGATATAATTGTACCATTCTGGTGAGGATTGAAGGAACAAGCGTTTCAACGAGAACCATGCGATCTCCAAGAGCTTTGAAATCCTTATTTAAATAATCTCAGTCAGTTAAGTTCCATGCGTGATACATGCTTAGGCGATCATTTGTCTTTCGATACATGAGTGACGAGGCAGATTTTTCCATCAGCAGGTTGCCATTTCTTTCTGCGAAAGACCATTGCCATCCAAGACTATAGAACCATGTCTGTACTTCTATTTACCCATAGCAGGCGGGGAAGAAGAAGAGGATTCATACCTTTCCCAAGGGTATTAGCACGTAAGTGACTTTCAGTCAGTTATATGCCATGCATGATACACGCTTAGGCGATCATGTATCTTTCGATACATGACTGACGAGGCAGATTTTTCCCGCAGTAGGTTGCCATTTCTTTCTGCGGAAGACCAGTTGCTATCCAAGGCTATAGAACCCAGTCTGTCCCAATATTTACCCATAGCTGGGGCGTAGAAGAACAGTATTCATACCTTTCCCAAGGGTATTAGCACGTAAGAGAATTTTAGTCAGTTATATGCCATGCGTGGTATATGCTTAGGCGATCATGTATCTTTCGATACATGACTGACGAGGCAGAATTTTTCCCGCAGTATGTTGCCATTTCTTTCTGCGGAAGACCAGTTGCCATCCAAGGCTATAGAACACGGTCTGTCCTGCAATTTACCCATAGCTGGCGGGAAAAGATGATTCATACCTTTCCCAAGGGTATAAGCACGTAAGTGACTTTCAGTCAGTTATATGCCGTGCGTGATACACGCTTAGACGATCATGTATCTTTCGATATATGAGTGACGAGGCAGATTTTTCCCGCAGTAGGTTGTCATTTCTTTCTACGGAAGACCATTGTCATCCACGGCTATATAACCCGGTGTGTCCTGCTACTTACCCATTGCTGGGAGAGGGGAAGATGAGGATTCACACATTCCCCAGGGGTATTAGCACGTAAGTGACTTTCAGTCAGTTATGTGCTATGCGTAATACACGCTTAGGCGATCATGTATCTTTCGGTATATGACTGACGAGGCAGATTTTTCCCGGAGTAGGTTGTCATTTCTTTCTCCGGAAGACCAGTTGCTATCCAAGTCTATAGAACCCAGTCTGTCCCACTATTTACCCATAGCTGATTGGCAGATGAAGAGTATTCATAACTTTCCCAAGGGTATTAACGCGTGAGAGAATTTCAGTCAGTTATATACCATGCATGATAAACGCTTAAGCGATCATGTATCTTTCCATACATGACTGATAAGGCAGATTTTTTCCCGCAGTAGATTGCCAGAAGAAGAGTATTCATACCATTCCAAAGGGGATTAGCACGTAAGTGAATATAATGGAATTCGAACTTGGCTTTCCGGTTCCTCGAACCTAGAGCGGCTTACCAACTTAAAAGTAGTTTTCGTAAATGTTTCGAAGATTATTACTATTAGTAGTTATGTAGCTGTCGGTTCATTAAAAGCAAGGGGTTCAAATGTCCAATCTAAATTGTTTCAGCAGTGAGTAGAAAGTAGATTGGGTTTAAATTCAGAAGGAAAATAGTACCAAAGAGCCATGGAGAGCCGTGTTCTAATCCCAGTCTCGTTCGTTTTATTAATTTTACGCACAAATACCCTGGGGAATCTTATGAAACCATCTATTCTCCCACAGCTATGGGTTAATCAATATGACTTTTATCAATAACAAATCATGTTGTTTTGATGAGAAGATACTTCTTTTTTTAAATATTTCATCCCAAGCAAGGCGGGAGTGTCACTAGCACGCAAAGGGTTACAAACAGTGAGATTAGGGGTAAAGAGGGGTGTTTGAAGAAAAGGATAAACAGAAGGACGGGGATCAAAAACAAGGCAGCAAAAGATGTCGATTGACATTACATTTAAATTCTTGAAGGTTATAGTTATCAGAATATTAAAAGAAGAGTTTTCCACTATCGGGAAGTTCGAGATAAGAAGCTGTTGCAGCAGAAGAAGCGGTTACATTTAACGGTTTCGACAGTGAAATTGTGGGACGGGATGCCAGCCTAGTAGTACGCTTAAATTCATGCAGTCGGAGTACTAGTGGTGAAAATAGCTCGTCACACACACACGTATATATATATATATATATATATATATATATATATATATATATATATATGAAGAAAAATATGCGGAAAAAACAAACAAAAATACTAATATGCAATTATGCTGCTTTAATGTTAATATAATGTCAGCGTCGGACGTTTCAGTCTAATAGATCATCTTCAGGACATATTCATAAAACATAATTAACATGAGACTATATTCAATTCAACATGAAACGTCCGACCATGACATTATATTAACATTAAAGCAGCATAATTGCATATTAGGATTTTTGTTTTTTCCGTATATTTTTTCTTCATACTCTTGGATCTATATCCATATTTTTGCTTACATATATATATATATATATATATATATATATATATATATATATATATATATATATATATATATATATATATATATCAACAAATGTTTAGAGGTACAAAATTTATATACAGTTTTAAAGACTAGGAATTTATTGATTTTAATTTTATTAGTCTCTAAGGCCCTTTTAACCAACATCTCATCAGGAGACAATCGTTGGATAATTAATTAACGAAAAGAACAGTAACGGAAATAAAGATTAAAAAAGGGGGGAAACACGCTAAAATAACAAACAAGTGTATATACTTGTAACGAGGGGAGGGGAAATAACGTGTAAATAAATTAGCGAGGGACAGTTAAAATAAAATATCCCCAAACAGATTAAGGGACTTTACAAATTCTTTCTGCTGGCAGAGAGAAGGTTTCCTTAATCCTATACAGACTGATTCCAAAATCTTTAAATGATTGTTGGAACCAGCCAATATTTATCGATCCACCCACGAGGATAGAATGTGGCACAAGGCTGGTTTAATGTGGGTATCTCCGAGCCCGTAGGCTCAGCCAAAAATATAGCCTTTTTGAACCTGCCTAGACGGGTTCAGGCCCTGTCAACCTCCCCGGACGAAACCTTGCCCTTCGGCAAAGCCTCGTGCGCGTTCCTCTCTGCTAATGCAGAGAGTTCGACAGATGCCGATTGTTGGAACCAGCCGTATGAATGATTTTAAACCACTCTTTTTTGTACGACTTGGGGCAGGCTATATTTTCAACTAAATGTTGAGCAATAGCCGATTCCATATTCATGGGGGGAAGATAGCATATTTTATCTATCTTACCAAGTCTTATTTTGGAAGGTACATGCTGGTTGATTCTAGTTTCCAAATGCAAGGTTGTACGCCCCACATAACCAGCAGCACACTGGCAATTAAACTCATATATTAATTACTCAATTTGATGTAGGGCAATACATCCTTGAGAAACGACGGACACGCACACATGTAACGTTAAGCAACAGATGGAAAACAACCAGAAACCGACTTGCTAACTTGCTTAATGATGTTTTGGCCTTTATCTCCAATACATGGAATCTTCAAATACACCAGACATTTAGAAGGCCCCTGGACTTTAGGGGAATGAAATTCCTTAGTCTTCTTACTAATAATATAATCAATAAGGGCCTCCAGATAGCCATTACTGAGGAAAATCTCCCTAATGTTCTCAAATTCACGGTCCAATCTAGTAGGAGAACAAATTTTAAGCGCTCTGTACACCAAGGTTTTAACAAGATTGATTTTCCTTGATGTAGGTGCAAACGAACGCCAATTCAAATAGAGGCCCGTAATGGTGGGTTTGCGATAAATACTTGTAAGAAAACCCCCTCTACTACGCTCTACAAAAACGTCCAAAAAGGGTAGACAATTGTCCTTCTCTCCTTCCATAATGAAGGACAAACATTTATGTAAGGAGTTAAGCCCAG
>OZ010612.1:16961889-17016889 GCA_963932145.1 Acanthosepion lycidas | reverse complement strand
TGAAATTTTGCATGTTTGTTACGCTCTTACAATGAGATAGAAATCGGTTGTCAGATTTTTAAAAATGCATGTGGGGTCCCCCAGGATGACCCTATAAACCCGTTGATGCCTCAATTGCTTTTCATGTGTATTTTGTAGAAGTATTCCCCAATTTCAACGAAAATTTCAGTACATATGAGATTATATCGAGTAACTGAAGTAGTCATTTGGAATTCACTGAAAATCAACACTCGGACCCCCACGAGTTAGGGGACCAGCATGGAACCCCGAAATTTTCAATTAAGTCTACAGCCTTGGCCATAAAGTCGATTAAATAGAAAACTTTATTATTTCAATTACTATTAGTCTTAAACCTGTCATTTGGATTGAAATTTCGGACCCCTAGGGTGAAACAAAGGGACCCTCAAATTTTCAAATTGCTTCGATTTCGACCGAATTTTACATGTATGTTATAATCTGAAAATGAATCAAAACGATTATCAGATTTTGAAAACTACGTAAGGGGTCCCAAAATACCCATGAACATTTTGCTGCCCCATTAGTCTTTCAATTGTAGTGGTTAGCAGCATTCTGGTGAAAATTTGCACATAATTTGTGTTTAGATCAATCAACTCAAAATCAAAACTGACACCCCATGTGTCATAAATACATTATGAAAAATATCAGTTTTTCCTATGCATTTACAGTTTTGGTACTGAAATAGTTTAGTTTGCATTAACTTGACGGCAAATTTTATATCCTTCCTTAAGAAAAAAAGAATAAGTACAAACGAAAGTGTGCACCGATGAGAGAAGTGCACGTAGGTATAAGACGCGTGTGCGAGATCGATCGAGATGTGTAGTGTGTACAATTGATTTTGCTCCACGTGCACTGATTGATCGAGTTATATAGTGCTTACTATCGATTTTGCTTCACTTGTAGTGTTCATTAGTGCTATGGGATGAAATAAATGGAAAAAATCTCATTCGCATCAAAGTTGTCATCCAGTAAAAAGTTAGGCCGCCTTCATGCATGTATATTTTGAATTTTTGATAATTTAAATTTACATTTGTGAAAATCATATTATTAAAAATTTTAAACGTAAATACCAATATTTAATTATATATTTACCATCTTCTAATCAGCGTTTAAATAATGCTTACTAACTCATATATCTGGAAACTTGAGCCCTAAAATTTTGACAGTTTTATTTTGAAAAATGCACTTATAATAATGTAAAGACCCTCTTTCGATTCATTTATAATTATGCTAAACTTAGCGTGTACGTTTTAACGTTCATAGTCAGTAGGTTTCTAGCTGCACCTTAATTTTTTATTTTTATCACTAGAACGTTTTTTGGTAGTCTATTTTTAGATAAATCTTAACTTTACGAGCTTTCTTATAATTGTTTACCACGTTCCCTTGGTCTCCCTTATAAACTTGAATTTAATTTATGGTGGCTATATTTCCATTAATGTGTATAATAGTCTTGCTTTTTAATTCAGTGTTATTCAAAAAGCTTAGCCAAACCCCTCCAACTACAACATGGCAGTAATGCCAAGAAAGCGAAATCCTTCACTTGGACGTGGTACTACTACAGCCAAGTGCATGGAAGCACGGAGAAGAAACGCTTCGCAACAAGAAACTCAAATTAGACTGACACAAAATTCTATTCGTACAGCTAATGCAAGGTGAGCAGAAACTAATGAGCAACGGTTAACTAGACGAGGAAGGAACGGTGCCAGAACCCCTGCTACTCGAGCTGTCGAAACTGAGGGGCAAAGAACAATTATATACATACTTTGTGAACGTTGGTTTTCAGCCTTGGCACGGCTGCTAGGAGAAGTCTTTTTTGAATTTCTTCTCCTTTACATACATTCAAATAATTATATTGAAGTTTTCAGATCTTGTTTTGAAACATGAGAATTCTTATGTAGCGTGTTGGAATCATATTTTTAAATAGATAATTATATTTATGCTCTACTTTTGTATCGAGTACTATTTTTTAAAAATAACAAAAATACTAATGAACTTTGGATTATTTACCTAACGTGTTCTTTCCTATTTTCTATATATTTTTCATATATATATATATATATATATATATATATATATATATATATATATATATATATATATATATATATATATATATGCGTGTGTGTGTGTGTTTGTGTGTGTGTGCGTATATATCTATATAGAATATTAGTGGCCAATATCTATCTATCTATCTATCTATATATATATATATATATATATATATATATATATGTAAATTTTCAAGAGGATAGATTCCAGGTAGAGTTCCATGTCAAGGACAGAGTAAGAATATAATATAAAAAGCTCAAACACGAATATTCCATGGTCATAATTTATTACATTGGAATCATAATTACGATCCAATTCATCGAAATTGTGTATTAAGACTTGTTTATTTAATTATATTTGCCTAAAAATTATTATAATGTATTTGTAATCACCACGAGAAAATGAATCTCATAATGGTCAGAATGTAATCAGCACCTGAAGATTTCAGGTGCTATCGACGTTGGACATTATGTATATTCACTAATATATATATATATATATATATATATATATATATATATATATATATATATATATATATATGTGTGTGTGTGTGTGATATATATATATATATATATATATATATATATATATATATGTGTGTGTCTGTGTGTGTGTGATATATATATATATATATATGTGTGTCTGTGTGTGTGTGATATATATATATATATATATATATATATATATATATATTTCAATCCAACTAAGATGGCGCGACTATATATATATATATATATATATATATGTGTGTGTGTGTGTGTGCAACTATATATACACATACATACATATATATATATATATATATATATATATATATATATATATATTCAGTATAAATATTATCCATATATATTTCAATATAAATATTATCCAACTACGATGGCGCGACTATATATACATATGTGTGTATGTGTGCAACTATATATATATATACTAACACATATATATATATGAGTGTGTATGTGTATATATATATGTGTGTGTGTATATATACATATATGTGTAATTGCATGTGTGTATGTGCATATATGTACATATGTGCAGTGATATATGGTTAAATGAGCTATAACTGATCTAGTGTTACCATTGCCATCATTATTACTGTACCGTTAGTCTTCTTATTCGTATTATTATTATTATTATTATTATTATTATTATTATTATTATTATTATTTTCTTTGCTTTCTGGCGTTTACACATTTCTTTCCGGGTCCCGCCCAGGGACCTAAGGTTAGAAATGTCATCATAACACTTTTCACTGACAAAAAATAAAAAAATTAAAAGTAAAATAAAATAAAAATTACATAGATAAAGCCCTTCGTAAAGTGTGGGCTGTACTTGTCAGAACAATTGTTTGTATCTCCTTGAGGCATGGGCTTCCAGGAATCCCTGTAATTAGTCTACTGCAATCTTTTCCAACCAGTCCTAGGGCTCCAACTACAACAGGGATTGTTGATGTTCCCATATGCCACATTTTCGAGACTTCTATTTCAAGGTCCTTGTATTTTGACAGCTTCTTGAATATCTTCAAAGATACATTGCAGTCAGCAGGGACTGCCATATCAATAAGGAGGCATCGTATTTGTTTGTGGTCTTACTATTATTATTATTATTATTATTATTATTATTATTATTATTATTATAGTTGTTATTATTATTATTATAGTTGTTATTATTATTATTATTATTATTATTATTATTATTATTATTATCATTATTATTATTATTATAATTATAGTTGTTATTATTATTATTACCACCTACCCTCTGAAAAACCATAAATATGGCCTTGATGTCTGCATTGGATATCGTGTTATTAGCAAAAGAGAAGACATTTTTAGGATGCTTTTTCATTGTCATGATGAGCAGATATTTTTTTAACAAGGGGAATAATTTACTCTCCGAACACATTCAATACATTCCGTTTTTTATTATTATGAGTTGATTTCTTCATTTTAATATCATCGCTTCCATTTTATGAAGTTTTTTCGGCAATTAGATGAGTCTATTATGTTGTTTTCTCTAAGTATGTAATGAATACAGGTTAGTAGGTTATCATGTGAATTTCCCAAATGCGTAATCACTCTGCCTTAATCACATTAGATTATCAGTTGCCTTCAATGATACATACATATATATATATATATATATATATATATATATATATATATATATATATATATATATATATATATATATTAATATGATACCTATACACACACACGCGCACATATATATATATATATATTTTAATACCGTTGTCACATAAAGGACGAAGATAATTTTTCCTTTGGTCTTTACTCATATTATACTTTTGCATACATATTCTATTTTAATTTTTTACACACACACACAGACATATTCTAGAATGTTCCTCTTGAATAATCTAGAGTATTAAAAAAAAATTAAAAGTTTTAAAATCTAAAATTTGCATTGTACGTATAATTTTTCCACCATTAGAATGTATGAATGGGATTTATTTCTATTAAATCAAATTTTTATCTGTTTTCTCTGCATATTTAGTCATTATTCATCGGTGTACAGTTAATTATATGAAAAGTATGTTTATTCATTAGTTGCAAATACATTAACTTAAATATTTGTACGTGTACGAATAAATTTTTACTCCGCTATACACATATATATATATATATATATATATATATATATATAAGGGATAAGAGTTACGATGGATAAATTTATTTAGATTTATTTATCAATATTACACAAAAATTAACTTGAAATACTAAAGCATAAACATATTCAATATTATCGCCAATGAAGAAGAAGAAAAAGAAGAAGAAGCAGAATTAGAAGAAGAAGATGAAGAAGAAGAAAATGGAGAAGAATTAGAAGAAGATGAAGAACATGATGATGAAGAAGAAGAAGATGAAGAAGAGGATGATGAAGAAGAAAATGGAGAAAAATTAGAAGAAGATGAAGAAAATGATGATGAAGAAGAAGATGAAGACGATGATGATGAGGAAGAAGAAGAAGAAGAAGAAGAAGAAGAAGAAGAAGAAGAAGAGGAAGAATCGTTACAGATGAAAATAACGTATAACGAGTAAATTGAAAGCAGAACAGAAAAATAACAAAAAGATAAAATTTATTAAGAGCCACAAAGGAGAGAAAATTGTGGAGAGCCATGATCGTCCACGTCCTGAAGTGACACGGCACATAAAAGAAGAAAAAAATCGTTACAGATGCAAACAACGCATATAGAAACAATGGATGGCACAACTGTGATTAGTAAAAACAAATGTATTAAGAGGTAAAAAAGACAGTTTATTGTGGAGAGCCATGTTCGCGTACGTACTGAGTAGCTACAATACATACAGAAGAATGAATTGTGGGTTATTTGAAATCGAATCCGCCTTTGGATTGTAAAAATAATAATCATTTTTTGTTAGTGAATCTTGCATTAATTTCTTTTTTGGTGATAACTCTATTTTTCCAGATAAAAATTCTGTCCTATAGCTTGGATGTATTCACACTTTTTTGGGAGTCAATATAGCATCATATATATATATATATATATATATATATATATATATATATATATATATATATATATATATATTGATGTAGGGGGAAAACAGTGATTTTTCGAGATACAAGTCCTACTATTTAAACTCGATTGCAATTCGAACCCATCTCTTGGATTTTTCATTCCAAGACAAAACCAGAGTTACATCATCCGCACATATAAACCGACCGAGATCGATACACTAAACCGATTGATCGATATATATATTAGGTTGGTGCAAAAATAATGTCGTTTTTTGACGATTTTTTTTATTATCGTTCACCCATTTATCCAACTTTTTTGACTTCCCTATTTGCTTTAAATAGCGAACGACTGTTGAGTGGTCGACCTCAAGTTCAACAGCAAATTCTCGTGTGGTTTTGTGAGGATCGGCTTCAATTAAGGCTTTCAAATGTTCGATATCAACCGCAGTCGGTCGGCCGGCCGCGACCGTCTTCATCTTCGAGGCTCTCGTCACCATTGCGAAATTTCATGAACCATCGTTGTGCCACACGTTCGTTAGTGGTTCCTGGGCCAAACGCATCATTGATATCACGAGCTGTCTCGGCAGCTTTTCGGCCTATTTTGAACTGGCACAAGAAAATCGTGCGGATTTGAATTTTGTCCATGCTGTCGAAAAGCCTGCAAAAAAATGAATGAAGAAATTGAGAACGGTGACGAATAACACGATACGATAGAGCGAAAAACGCGCTTCAAAATGATATATAACATGGCTATATATATCAATGAATTAATTCAGAAATCATATATAAAAGTAACATATGTGAGAAAACGACATTATTTTTGCACCAAGCTAATATATATAAATTATATTCGTCCTCAGTATGTCATATTCAATTGAAATACCTTTTCCTTTTCCCCCGAGTCAAAACGAAAATCATGACGCACTCCGATTGGCCCACCAAAATAATGGATTTAAATTGGCCGCGAACTGACAGACGTTGTGACAGGCGGACGCAACCTGGCGAACCATTTCGGCCAGCCAAATCGGGTAACGAGTCGTTGAAGGTCGGGGTAATAAAAGAAAAGGCTGGAGGTTTAACAATGAAGGTAGGCAAGTGCGCACCAAAAGAGAGAGGAAATTGTGCAAGAAATTCGTTTGGCAAGGGAAATATTGTCGGTTGGGGGAGATTTGACAGCTGGCTAAAGGGTTGGGTTGACTTGTGTGGGAAAAGGAAATGTGGCGCGGCCGTCATTTAACTGACAGCCGCAACAACTTTACTCAATGTCTATCTCTAACAGGGAATGTTCTTCGTTTTTCATACCTACATACATATCTATCTATTTATCTATCAAAGTTAGTATATCTATCTATCTATCTATCTATCTATCTATCTATGATCTCTCTCTCTATATATATATATATCAGACTGTTCATTATTTATCAATGTCAGTCTTTTCATTGCCCCTCTCTCTCTCTGCTCTCTCTCTCTCTCTCTCTATATATATATATATATATATATATATATATATATATATATATATATATAAATATATATATATATATATATATATAATTATTTATTTAAAAATATGATTCCAACGCGCTAGATTGGATTATTTACCTAACGAGTTCTTTCCTATTTTCTATATATTTTTACACACACACACTCACACGCACACACACACACGACACACGCACACGGCACACACACACACACACATATATATATATATATATATATATATATATATATATAAGATTTAAGTTTATTATTACCTATTTTCATATACAGTGTTCAATATTAAAAAAGATTAAATTAATATTAAAATAATGCCTTAATAATATAAAATTAATATAAAAATTTACTTCGCTGTAAATATTAGGTTGGTGCAAAAAATAATGAGGTAATAATGTCGTTTTTTGACGTTAAAAAATACGTCAAAAAACGACATTATTACGTCATTATTTTTGCACCAACCTAATAGCACAATTCCTTTTTAGTTGTTATATCTTCAATTCGTAAATTTTGTAAGAATTTTAGAAGTAAAAACAGGAATATTATATTTTAATAATCAAATAATTAAATGAGAAGAATGAAATGATGGGTCGATGCCAATATATTAACAAATATTTAATTTGTTATTTTAATAATAACATTATGCATCAAATTCACCATAAAATATAATTTAATTATTATTATAATTTCATTAATCATACAAATTAATAAATAATATAAAATTTAATTAATAACGTAATAACAACTTCTTTATAAAATATAAATAAGAAATTTTAATTTCGAAAAATTATGCTAATTTCGAAAAATAATTTGCAACCGGAAATATAATTCTATAACTAGAAAAAATGGGGAAATCTGTTATTTATTTAAAAAAAAAAAAAAAGTATGAACACAGTAAATATAAACAAAAATGTGTATGTGGTTTATCTTTCATTTTTTTTTTTTTTTTTTTTTTTGCTATCCTCTGCCAGCCGCAATGATCAGAAAGCATTACCTCGGACCATCAGCAGTAAGACACGTTGTAAGAGCCACTCCGTTTCGGGAGGCTCGTCCCTTAATAGAGACATCATCTTGCCAACCATCCGAGGCAACGCCATCGAACGAGGGCTAATAACCCCAGAAGTCTCCACTGCCACAGGAGTAAAAAAAAAATCTATCAGCAAAAGAAGAATATTTAACTATTTTTTATTTATTCTAACCTAAATTTTTTATTTATTCTAACCTAAATATCTTTTAAAATTGTAGTTAAATAAAACATATTCTAACCTAAACACATCTCTCAAAGTACTACCGGTACTTAAATGAATCCAATAAAACACCTACACAAAAATGAAATTATGATCAAAAGCTAGAAGATGTAGGCCATTGAATGACCCATGTCCTTTGTACCTACATGAGAAACTATATATTACTAAGTTTATAAAAAAAATAAAGTTTACTAAATCAGAGAAATTAATTAGCTATTTTTGCCGTAATTGTCATAAATTTTACTTAAATAATATTTAAATATAAAACTTTTAAATATTGTACTTGGTAATGTACATACTTATATTTGATATGGAAAATAATTTTACTTACTGTAAGTAATTCTAATACATTTACTTATTTTAAAAAGAAATATAGTCTATTAAAATTAACAGTGAACATATTTTTAAGTTATATTTAAAATTGTAGTTAAATGAAACGAATTCTAACCTAAACATCTCTCTCAGTGTACAACAAGCATTTAAAAGAATCCAATAAAACACTTACAGTAAAATGAAATTAATATGAAAACCTAGATTATGTAAGCCATTGAATGACCCATGTCCTTTGTACTTACATGAGAAACTATATATTACTGGATTTATATAAAATATATAAAAAATAAAATTTTACTAAATCAGAGAAATTAATTAGCTATTTTTGCCGTCATTGTTAAAAATTTTACTTAAATAATATTTAAATATAAATTAAAAAAAAAATTGTAACCTAGTAATATACACTTATGCTTGATGTGAAAATAATTTTACTTGCTGTAAGTGACTGTAATGCATTTACTTGTTTTAAAAAGAAATATAGTATATTAAAAATTAAAAGATTTTTTTTAATCGTAATTAAATAAAAGGTATTCTAACGTAAACACCCACCAAAAATCGCACTGCATCTCATGACATTACACATGACGACAGGAGAGTGAATTGGAGAAGTATCGAAAGCCGTTGGTATAAACCAATGGCTTCTGTTACCAATTATAGACATTTAAGAATATTTGTAGAGATGCCATAATTGATTTTGTTTAGGTTGGGTTTCAACTGTTTGATGTATAATGCTTCAAGGATTTTTAGTTTTTGTCTATTGTTTTCATGTCGAAGTATTAATTGTGTTTTTGACAAGTATTTTACGGAATTGTGTGTGCGGGCAGGTATGTTGTTTTAAATGCCTAAAAATGTTAGAGTTTTCATTCAACACTTGCCTATATTATTTAATGAAACGTTTATGAATGAAAAGATGCTGCCTAAATACACACACACAATATATATATATATATATATATATATATATATATATATATATATATATATAGTCTTAAGGTGTGCTATATTTATGGAATAAAGTGCTCAATATCAGAGACAGAGCGTGTGTAAATATGAAACTGAACATAGAAGTCAACACTTGGAGGCGACAGTCTGTTTCATGCTATATGCAATCGTCAGGCCTGACGATCGCATATAGCATGAAACAGACTGTCACCTCTAAGTGTTGACTTTTATGTTCACTTTTATATATATATATATATATATATATATATATATATATATATATATATATATATATATATATATTGGCAGCAACCTTTCTTTCAGATATGTTTCGTTGAATATGGCAGAAAAAGAAATTTTTATTGATTTTTTCAATTATTTTTAAAACTTTTCCCGTTAGTGGGGTGAAGGCAATGTAAGGTTGCGTACGCTATTATCGAAACCTCTTTTGGCCACACCTATAGCCATCTGCAAGGGGTTAATTGTTGCTAGTTTCTTTTACGGTTGTTTTTTTCAAATGCGTATGTGATGATTATTGTATGGTAGTAGCGTTTATTCCGGGCCACGCCAAAGGAAAAGACTAGAATTAGAGTTAACGTTCTTCTATTTAAAAACAAACCTTTAGCATATTTTTCTCGTAGCTAAATAATGTGACATTAAGAATGGCTGCCAGATGTCTCATGTAAAGTTTTTCTCGCTCAAAGAGATATTTTCAGTTGTGGGATTTATGAAAGGATGATCCTCTTATCAACCAGAAGTTTCCTGGTGGATACTTATATATATACATATATATTTAATAACAAATAAGATGCTTTCTTAGAAAATTCAATACTAAGCAAATTGTACATAATACTGCTTCTACTGATCTCAAAAATATTAATCTCCTATATCGTAATCAAATGCATACTAATTATAAACAAGATGAAAATATACTAAAAAATTTAGTAAATTCTAATATATAAACTACAGCAAAAAAATTAAATTAATCATATACTACACTAAATGTACTATAACCAACTTAATTCTTCGCAATGATTCTTCTGCCCCGGTTAGCGATTTGCAAAAAAACAACATAATTTATGAATTCAAGTGACCTTTGGGATAGTGTATCTCCAAGGAATTAAATAATATTTATCTTGGTCACACCACAAACTCGCTTTCACGACGCTTGACACTACATTTGAATGAAAACTCTAAAATTTTTAGACATTTAAAACAACATGCCTGTCCGCACACACAATTCCGTAAAATACTTGTCGAAAACACAATTATACTTCGACATGAAAACAATAGACAAAAACTAAAAATCCTTGAAGCATTATACATCAAACAGTTGAAACCCAACCTAAACAAAATCAATTATGGCATCTCTACAAATATTCTTAAATGTCTATAATTGGTAACAGAAGCCAATTCACTCGTCTGTCGTCATGTGTGACATCATGAGATGCAGTGCGATTTTCGCTTCTAGCGTCTTATATGCACGTGTTTATCGTTGGTTAGAAATCTTCTATGTAAACATTGACAGACTATCATCACTGTCTTGTCCGTATATTGCTTAATATGTTGTAATTGACGTCTTTGATAATGGCTTATGTAAGCCGAAAGCTTAGATTTTATTAAAAAAATATGGATCATTATTGTGAATTTCTTTCTTCGTTCAACGATAATGTTATTAAACTTATAAGACGTTACGAAAAAATTTGCATAAAATAAATAGACAACACTTGTCTATATTATTTAATGAAACGTTCATATATATATATATATATATATATATATATATATATATATATATTTGTGGATTTTGATTTTGGTAACAATCCTTCTTTCATACCCATTTCATTGAATGCGAAAGACAAGATGCTTTGATTTAGTTTGTTTCATACAATTTCTCATGTGATCTAATGTTTTTTTTTTCTTTTCAGATGATAAATTATATAAAAACAGTCCGAATGTTCTTTGTATCCGAGCGCTTTCGGCGATATATTCAGGCATTTTCAAGGATGAAATATTTTAACTGTTAAATAAGAAATAGTTTGTTACATACATTTCTTATTTAACAGCTAAAATATTTCATCCTTGACAATGGCTAAACGTATAGCCGAAAGCGCTCATAAAAAAACAACAATCGGACATTGTTTATATAATTTATCATCTGAAAAGAAAAGATATTAGATCACATGAGAAATTGTATGAAACAAACTAAATCAAAGCATCTTGTCTGTCGTATTCAATAAAATGTGCATATATATATATATATATATATATATATATATATATATATATATATATATATATATATAGTCCACTCTCCCGTCGAATTCGACGTATGAGGGTCAAACAGATCAGTTCCCAGGAAACCGACAGCCCGTCAACAGCACATGTGGTTTGATTATAGTGGTGACGGTTTCGTGCAGGACCTTCCGCACTTTTTGAAGGGCCGAATACAGAGACCTGGCGCACTAAGTGCCACAAGGTCGCCAGACGACCCTCCGCAGGTTTCGAATTCAGAGTTGTCCTTCTACAAGACCAGTTGCCATCAAAGGCTATAGAACCCAGTCTGTCCTGCTATTTACCCATAGCTGGAGGGAGAAGAAGAGGATTCACACATTTCCCAAGGGTATTAGCACGTAATTGAATGTAATGGAGTCGACTGGAATTCGAACCCTGCTCTGCGATTCCTCAATCCAAGCCGCTATCCATTACTCCACCGTGCCTCTCTCTCTCTCCCCCTCTCTCTCTCTCTCTCTCTTTCTCTCTCTCTCTCTCGATTCAATGTAATTGTTCCAATTCAGGTTAGTGGAAAACGTGTGATCAAGAAGGCGTAGGAAGATGCTCTAGTGAAGCTGAGTATCAGCCATGTTGATAGGAGGCAGGTCGCTTACTCTATGGTGGGTCAATAAGAGCAGTTTTAAAATTTTCAAGTTATTTCTTGCTTCTGTCAACCATGAGATTGGATCTCCATTTCAAGACTAACGGCCAGTTTAATTTTGTTAGCAATGCCGGATTTACTATTGAGGCAGGAGCAAATACAAGTCTGCTTGTTAATTTCCCTCTAAAAGTTCTCCACTGCCTTAAACGGGTATTGAACTCACACTCTTTGGGTCCTGTCACTGGATCTAGCCATTATCCACTGTGACATGTGTCCTTGAGGACAAATGTAAGGAGAACGCAAAGAATGTAAATTCTTATCTTTACAGCATTAATTTAAAAGAGGGCTCAATTTGAAGAGTAGAGTAATCATTATTTATTATATATTTTTTACGGGCGGACAAAAACAATTACCCACTACATATAACCACTGATAACCTGGTTAATTTCCCTCTGAAAGTTCTCCGGGAGATAACTGATAACTGACATCTATTAAATATGGCACGTGGAACTAGAAAAGTCTACCCCAGTGAGTGAAATAAAGGGTTCAGTTCGACATTCCAACCACCTGAAGAAGGCCGGAGGGTGCAACGGCCGAAACGTTGTAATAAATATGGCGACAAAGACGAGGACAATAGTTCGAATAATGTAAATAATTTACATAATACCTCATCTCAGAAATATAGACAGAAATCGAATGGTGTTATATTGTGGTGAACAGTCCCGTAGAAGCAAGCGAGCCAGAGTGGCTTGCATCTGGTGTATAGGAAAATAAGGGTCTTACCTTAACGTGCAGCATGTGACATCAGCAAGTTTGCTTCGTGAAAATGGCATTACTCTCCCGTCCAGCCATTCTAGCAGTATGTGCAAGAATGAGTTTTTTTTTTGTACAGTTTGGAATGCTTCCACCAATAGCAAGTCGTGTGCTGATTGGTCGAACTAGAGGAGGCAATTTGCCTGTGTAACTGAGAATAACAGCGAAGAAAGCTGATTGGCTGGAAACCGCGGTGTTGGCCTAATAAAAGAGTGCTGGAGCCATGAAAAAGGGGAGAAAAAAAAAAAACGTTGACGATACGTAGTGACGTGTGAAGAAGGCGAGAACGGTGAATTGAACCAGCGATATTGTGATTTGTACAAGTGACTGCTGGGAGTGCGATAGACTTATTTATACTACATATATATATATATCTTATCCGGTCGACAATTCTCCTCGAATTCTCCTGACTCGTTCCTTCCAAGCATCTCTGTCAGAGATCGCTGTCGGCAGATGGCATCCAGAGTCATCTACATGTCGGTCAATGTAGATGTGATAAGATCTTCCAACCTATCTTTTGCCACGCAATGGGTTCCATAGGAGGGTGTCATTCACATGTTCTGACTTCGTTTTCCAGGAGTGACCAGCCAGCTGAAGCCTCTCAGTAAAACTGAGATGGAAGGAAGATGTCCATTCAGGCGTTTCTTTGTTGGCTGTTTCTTCCAGCTGATGCCCAATGCAACTCGCAACATCCCTGTGTATGTTACGTCAAGTGATGCTTCTGGGTGTCTCGTCAGCCGTAGAGAAGACAGTTTCTACCGTGGCCTTGTCAGAGAGGGAGACTTCCAGCTGGTGCTCAGACCATCAAGGACACCCCAGGTCTTGCCTTCGCGGATTTCGATGTCTCTCTCCGTGGACTGGATGTTGCTGCCGAGGTAAACATCATGTCACTTGGTCCTTACTATTTTGTTTTACCGTTTTTCAAACTTTAAAGCCGAAACATACAGGGTGGGTTAAAACTAGGTTCAAAATATAATTCGTGACGTGCTAGTGCCGCAGCTCAGAACCAAAACTAACTCTGCTGAACTGTTCTTTTATCGAGATGGAGCACCTCCTCATTATATTTTGACAGTAAGGGACTACCTTAACCAAACCTTTCCACAGCGTTGGTTCGGAAGAATAGCCAGCATTGAATGACCACAACGTTCACCTGACCTAAAACCAAGAGATTTCTTTTTTGGTGGGTGGGGTATGAATTCATTCTTTTGTGTGTATTTAAACGTAATGAACCGTTCAGGTATTCGAACTCGGCTATCTGACTTCCCAAGAGGTCACCCATCTTGATTCTACCCAGGCTAGACGTTGCTTAACCCTTTGAGCCCTGCGTTCCTGAACAATTTCAATACTTCTGCTGAGCTCCTGAATCAAAATTCGCAAATAATTGGTATATAATATTTCACGCCAGATATAAAAATAGTTTTTACCCACCGTTCAACCGGTATTTGTCCACCGTTCAACCGGTGACTGGACATTGTCAGTTTTCTCTACCACTGTTCAGCCGGTGCCTGGGCATTAAGTCATTTTTCTCTACCACTGTTCAATCGGTTGTTGGCCATTAAGTTTTTTTTCTCTACCACCGCTAAACCGGTGGCTGGGCACTAAGTCATAATTCTCTACAACCGTTCAACCGTTGGCTGGAGATTAAGTCCTTTTTCTCAACTACCGTTCAACCGGTATCTAGACATTAAGTCATTTTTTTCTACCACTGGTTAAACAGTGGCTGCACATTAAGTCATTTTTCTCTACCACCGTTCAACCGGTGGGTGGGTATTACATCATTTTTCTCTACCACCGTTCAACCGGTGGGTGGGCATTACACCGTTTTTCTCTACCACCGTTCAACTGGCGGTTGGCTATTACATAATTTTTCTCTACCACCGTTCAACCGGTTGCTGGGTATTACACCATTTTTCTCTACCACCGTTCAACCGGTGGTTGGTATTACATAATTTTTCTCTACCACCGTTCAACCGGTGGCTTGGTATTACAGCATTTTTCTCTATCACCTTTCAACCGGTGGATGGGTATTACGTCATTTTTCTCTAACACTCGTAAAGAGGTGGTCCGGGATCAAAGGGTTAAATTCGATGATCGTACGATAATCGGTGTTTCTATGGCCGTAAGCCTATTTCGTTTTGTACAAAATTCTTTAGACTTTTCTTTTACGCTGGCCAAATATGACAATGGGCAAAGAGAACAGGCGAGGAAGATGGCGAACGCTGGTCGGGTCTTTATGTCTCGATTCCCGGGGCGGAGACATCTGCTTGAGGCCTCAAGATTGGCGCTTTATATTAGGTTTTCAGACAATGTTAAAACTTTCTAGAATACTTCGAATTTCGATTTTTTTTTTAAATCAATTTCACACCGGGTAAGACGATAATGTCACTACGATGCAAGAGGTTACTGAAGATGATAAAGAGCATAAGAAGATGCAAGTAATGAGAAAGGACAATAAAAGAATGTTTATCAGTAAGACGGCGGTAGTTGTTGCATTTAAGTCTTTAAAGATTGTATTGGCAGGGAGGCAAGAACTCGGAAGGGATTCCCGTGATACTAAAGTTTTACTGTTAGTAGTTGAAAGAAATGTGAGATAGGATTTAAATGGGTTCTTGTGAAAGCCCCAGATAGAAATGGAGTATTGGAAGGGCTGATCGATGTACAGACAGACGTAGATAGATAGATAGATAGATAGATAGATAGATAAAATGGACAGACTGAGATATATAGATATATTGATAGACAGAATCTATCAATATCAATTTATCTGCCTATCTATCGATGTACAGACAGACATATATATATATATATATATATATATATATATATAGATAGATAGATAGATAGATAGATAGATAAAATGGACAGACTGAGATATATGGATATATTGATAGACAGAATCTATCAATATCGATTTATCTGCCTATCTATCGATGTACAGACTGACATAGATAGATAGATAGATAGATAGATAGAATGGACAGACTGATATATATAGATATATTGATAGACAGAATCTATCAATATCGATTTATCTGCCTATCTATCGATGTACAGACTGACATAGATAGATAGATAGATAGATAGATAGATAGATAGATAGATAGTGTTATAAAAGGTTACTGAATAACAAAAACTGTCAAATACCTTCAAGATATCTAAGGCCACAGGTTATTCGGCAATTGACCTAGAGCAGAGGCTCCCAAAGTGGGTTCCAAGTCACTCAGGCTCCGCAAAAGAGCGCCTGGGGTTCCGTGGCAGAAGTTCAGAGTAATAAATGTTTAAAATAATACTGTCAGTAAATAATTTCTAAAATAATAATCGCTAACAGTTTCAGATTGGTCTATAATGTTGTGATATACCATATAATACTTTTCTATATCATTGAATAATAATTGTATCATGCTACTGCTGAATTGAAAAGTAGTTATTGCTTGGGATATCATTTGTGTACTACTTTATTTTATTACTTCAAACTTTATTTTAAGTGGATACGATGCAAATATAAATTATCCTAGGTGCAAGATCAAACAAGTAATGTGGGAGGGGGGCATCGCAGAGTTATTACAAATGAGTTAAGAGTAGAATTCGAAGAGAATTCACGAGCAAAATATTATATTATTATGTTTATCAGCAAAAGTTTATGAAACCTGAAACTGAGTGAAGGGAGGAGGGATATTTAACTTTCTATTACAATAATGTTAAATTTTTGTATATATATATATATATATATATATATATATATATATATATATAATTACATGAATCATTCGCACAAAAAACAAATATAGAGGTTAATGATTTAAATGGCGAGAATACATCTTCGCAAACAATTTCAATAAGGTACACTAACCCCGAGCCTGTATATGAATGATATGATCCATGTTTATAAATTCAAGTTTCATAAGGTCTTTTTTAGTTTTTACAAACTTTCGTCTGTTCCTACTGACATACTTATTACCGAGAAGTAAAAAAACAAGAACAAATCTATTTCCATACCTGAGGATGTCTGTAGGAACAGCAGTTTTCCGTTTACACATATTTCGTCGTAGTGTTCGCCTATATATAGGAAATTTGCGCCCCGAGGAGGACAATTTGTAATTGTCGAAAGTACTTGGCAGGCGTCTTCCATTTGACAACTGGAATATATGTATCTTATTATTCAAGGAATTGATAGTAAGTTAATGTGCCATTTAGTTCTGTTAGTGAAGTAATTTCGCCATTAATCACATTAACATTGCTATTTAATTTTTTTGTATAAATAGTTTCTTTATGACATATATATATATATATATATATATATATATATATATATATATATATACTGATGCATGGATAACCCCGGGTTTCAAGCTTATTGAGCACTTTCCACATTCAACATCATCACTTGATAAGAGACCAGAAGTGTTGTAAAAAAAAATGGCTATTTTTGCAGTGATTCTATAATATATTTATGTTATTATTTTCTAAAAAAAAACATATTTGCTCTACTCTGTATTGAGCACTCTTTTAAGAATAACATTTTTGGTTTATTGCAAATTCCTTATACACTAATCCTACACTTGTATATATATATATATATATATATGTGTGTGTGTGTATATATATATATATACGTATGTGTGCAAATATATAGGAAAATGGGAAAGAGCAATTTAGGTTAATAACCAAAGTTATATATATATATAATTTTAAGACATAATTTTATGTTTATACATTCTTTTATAGATACAAATATTTAAGCAAATGCTCTGTTTATAATAAACAGTATTAACAACATTTACTGGCCTGGATATCCGAGAAATTTTCATAGAAAATAGGTGTCCTCCGACAGGAATCGAACCTGTATCCTATACGGAACGGTCATATAGCTTGATGTGCTTTACCGATTTAGCCACAAACGAGCGTCTCGGTTAGCAAAGTCGATTTTACTGTTTTTAAACTACAATTCTCCATGCTTTTCTCTCGTACATTCATATCTGCTCAATGCGTATCCAAATGTAAACAAATGGCATCAAACATTATGAAATGGACAAAGTCCGACAATTATTTAAAGACATTATTTTATGTTTATACGTGCTTTTTACAGCTAGAAATATTTAAGTAAATACTCTGTTTATAATAAACAGTATTAACGACATTTACCGGCCTGAATTTCCGAGAAATTTTCATGGAAATATATATAGAAAGAATATATATATATATATATATATATATATATATATATATATATATATATATATAATAAAGAGAAAGAACAGTAAGATATATAATCCGGTGTTTTTATAGATATTTTTAATTTTATAAAATAGTACTCAATGTAAATTTACAGAGTATTAATATTATAAATTAATTGACTTAAAATATGTTTTTTTCGCTACACATTTCTAACCATCACTTGAGGATGAAATGGAACTAATGTCTTTAATTTAATTACAAAATTAAATTCGGGGCTTTTAGCTTCCATTTTTGAAACATGGTTAGAACTGTGTAGCGAAAAAAAACATATTTTAAGTCAATTAATTGATATATATATATATATATATATATATATATATATATATATATATTCATTCTTTTATATATAAAAACACCAACAAAAAAGTGTCTTTAAAGCATGTTTCAGTATTCGAATGTCTGAATTTTACGTATCTTCCAAAATAGTCTCCTGTTGCCGGTTTGAGGACTTTAACTAGCTCAGCCACCAGTGACTTTGTCACCAAATAATCGAAAAATAGAGACTGTCTTCTGCCAATGATTTGATATGGAAGAGTTACGCCAGATCGCTAGGATTCGAAAATCTGTACTTTTAACTCGACTCGAACAAGAGCCAGCGGGCATCAGTTTGAAGAATTTTGCTTTTACCGTCATTGCGACAAAGAAGGATTCTTAATTTATACCTGCCTATTTCAGTTGTTATTCTCTTGAACGCTGGCACACCTTTTAATACGATGCGAAAGAGTTGAGTTAAAAACAATTCAATCAGGTTTAATATTGGTCAGAAATTAGTTTTGGAACTGCTAAATATAATTTCCACGCATTTCCTCAGCTGAGAAGCCATATTGAAACATGTCCGGCAACTCCGAACGTTGCCACCAAGTATAAAGCAAATAAAGTAAAAGAAATCTATTAAAAAAAAAAAAAAAGGCAGAATTGGTAATTTAAGAACGGCTAAATAGTTTCTCCGTATTAGGAGTGGTTCTTTATTGCCTAGCCTGGTCGTTTTTTATATTCCCTTCAAATAAGCAAATAGGATGAATTGAATGATTGAAAGACGATAAAAGCCTCGCGAGGCAGACGTTCCTAATAACTCGGGAAGCTAGGTCGCGATCGACTTGTCATGTCCGGTGCAAGGCCAAATGAATACAGCTTTCAAGATCGATCGTTTCGGAAATTACTTCGACAGATTAGAATCTGAATAATGTAGGTCCAGAGAAATTGTTTGACTCATCTTTTTTTCGTCTAATTGACGTTTTGCTTTTTCTATCCGTACTACATACATTTTCCGCCATCTTACACATTTATATGTCGACAAATCGCCCATGCAGTGAACATCGATGGGCGATGGCTTCTGCTATGCATTTAGAAATCGTTAATGAAATCCAAAGAAGTTTTCGTAATGTTACCACCCTAACGTAGCTTCCCTAGGCATTTTCTATAAATATTTCCCTGGTAACTGATCCTGTATATTGTAAAGTGCCATAAAACATTTTACAGGTTCTAATGTGACACATTTTGGGAATTTGCACTTCAAGATCCTTGTATAGTTTTTGAAGATCTTCAAAAGATACATTACTGTTGTAGCCTAGGGAAGGTTACTGAATAGAATAATCACACAAAGATTGGTAATGAACGATAATACTTAGGAAAAGAACAACACATATAAGATTCGCCAGCAGCGCGTAGAAGTGGTCAACTGCTAGAAGTGAGTCAAGTGAATTCCACAATGAATCTCCAAATCTAGACCAACATACAGCAATTACTATTGTATTTATGTGAATTGTGGCATATATTATCGTCCGTAGGTATGCTACAACAGATAGATAGATAGATAGATAGATATGAACAGACTGAGATAGATAGATAGATAGATAGATAGATCTGAATAGAATGAGATAGATAGATAGATAGATAGATCTGAACAGAATGAGATAGATAGATAGATAGATAGATAGATAGATAGATAGATAGATATGAACAGATTGAGATAGATAGGAAGATACATACGAACAAATTGTGTTAGTGTTGTAACCTAGTGAAGGTTACTGAATAGAATAATCACACAAAAGTTGTTAATGAACGATAATACTTAGGACAAGAAAAACACGTATAAGATACGCCAGCGGCGCGTAGAAGAAGTGGTCAACTTCTAGAAGTCAGTCAAGTGAATTTCACAATAAATTTCCAACTGCAGGATATCTACCAACCGACCTACGCGGCCAGATATGTCCCAAGGCTGAATATAATATGGGATATCCGGGCCCGTAGCTTCGGCCAAACATTCCGCGTAGACCACGTATAAAATCGGGTCGGATAGCTGTTTATCGAGACAAGGCTCTCCCCTTCGACATAGCAAACGAAAGTGTGCACCGACGAGAGAAGTGCACGTAGATATAAGACGCGTGTGCGAGATCGATCGAGATGTGTAGTGTGTACAATTGATTTTGCTCCACGTGCAATGATTGATCGAGTTATATAGTACGTACTATCGATTTTGCTTCAGGTGTAGTGTTCATTAGTGCTATGTGATGAAATAAATGCAAAAAATCTTATTTGCATCAAAGTTGTCATCCATTAAAAAGTTAGGCTGCCTTCATGCATGTATATTTTGAATTTTTGATACTTTAAATTTACATTTGTGTAAATCATATTATTAAAAAGTTTAAGCGTAAATACCAATTTTTAATTATATATTTATCATCTTCTAATCAGAGTTTAAATACAGTTCCAGATATATGAGTTAGTAAGCTATTAAGTTGGTGCAAAGATAGTGACGTAATAATGTCGTTTTTTGACGTATTTTTTAACGTCACAAAACGACATTATCACGTCATTATTTTTGCACCATCCTAATACTAACTCGTATATATGGAAACTTGAGCCCTAAAATTTTGACAGTTTTATTTTGAAAAATGCACTTATAATAATCTAAAGACCCTCAAAGTTGTCATCCAGTAAAAAGTTAGGCTGCCTTCATGCATGTATATTTTGAATTTTTGATACTTTAAATTTACATTTGTGAAAATGTGAAAAAAGTTTAAGCTTAAATGCCAATTTTTAATTATGTATTTATCATCTGCTAATCAGAGTTGAAATAATGCTTACTGACTCATATATTTGGAAACTTGAGCCCTAAAATTTTGACAGTTTTATTTTGAAAAATGCACTTATAATAATGTAAAGACCCTCTTTCGATTCATTTATAATTATGCTAAACTTAGCGTGTACGTTTTAACGTTCATAGTCAGTAGGTTTCTAGCTGCACCTTAATTTTTTATTTTTATCACTAGAACGTTTTTTGGTAGTCTATTTTTAGATAAATCTTAACTTTACGAGCTTTCTTATAATTGTTTACCACGTTCCCTTGGTCTCCCTTATAAACTTGAATTTAATTTATTATGACTATATTTCCATCAATGTGTATAATAGTCTTGCTTTTTAATTCAGTGTTATTCAAAAAGCTTAGCCAAACCCCTCCAACTACAGCATGGCAGTAATGCCAAGAAAGCGAAATCCTTCACTTGGACGTGGTACTACTACAGCCAAGTGCATGGAAGCACGGAGAAGAAACGCTTCGCAACAAGAAACTCAAATTAGACTGACACAAAATTCTATTCGTACAGCTAATGCAAGGTCAGCAGGAACTAATGAGCAACGGTTAACTAGACAAGGAAGGAACGCTACCAGAACCACTGCTACTCGAGCTGTCGAAACTGAGGGGCAAAGACCAATTCTATACAGTCTTTGTGAACGTTAGTTTTCAGCCTTGGCACGGCTGCTAGGAGAAGTCTTTGTTTAATTTCTTCTCCTTCCCATGCATCTTGTTCATTCGATGTAGTTTGAGCAAAAGCTGTCAACAAAGCATTTCTCCTCAACAATTTTCGAAGATTGATTGCGATTAATGTACTTTGTTTTTGTATCTTCTGTGCTTCTGTAAAAAAACAACTTTCTACCTTTATAAATGTTTTCACACTTCATGTCATTATAATTTTTCGCCATATAGATAAGAGGCACTACAGAAAAATCTTCTTTACAGATTGGATGAGGTTCGTGATCTTTTTTTGAATAAACCCAGGCAACGTCGAGTAATCCTGCTAGTATATATATATATATATATATATATATATATATATATATATATATATATATTGATACATGTTTGATTAAATAATATAGACAAGTTTTGTCTATTTATTTTAAGCAAGTTCCTTTCATATTGTCTGATAAGCTTAATCATTGAAAGACGAAAGGAAATCACCATATTGATACATGTTTAAATCTAATAAACTTCAGTGACGGAGGGGAAACTAAATAGCTAGAAACAGCTCCTGGAGAAATGTGAACAACAGATGCCACTATACTTTGCCTTCATCAATCTGCCCAAGGCGTTTGACTTTGTTAGAAGGAAAGATTTGTTTCATTTACTAATGAAACTTGGCTAGCATACAAATTTGTTGAGCATCATTACCTCTCATGAGAACATGCAGAGGTACCAATATATACTTCTTTTATATATCAAGAATAAATTTAGGTTTGGTTTGTTGTGTTTTACGGCATATCAACACTTTAATGGGTCATTTAATGCCGACAAGATTCTTATTGCTGTTAATTTTCTTTTTCTTTTTTTCAAAAATATATTGCTGGCAGTATTTTTTTTTTTTTTTTTTTTTTTTTGCTAAAATGTATTGCTGTTAAAAGATTATCCCCAAAAAGTATTGCTGGTATAAAAAAAAAACCTATATTTATACTTTCATATTGTTTTAACCGCAAAAGAAGTTAACTATTTACCTATAACTGGGACCCTGACAGATGCTACTACCCCTGGTTCCACGCTCATTAAAACCGTTTGAAAAGAGGCCTTACTGGCGGAGGTAGTTTATCGTCTTACCAAGAAAGGGCATGTAGGGTAAGGTTTTTTTCGGTGGGACGGTTAACTCTTTGGCCCTAGCTGGGACACTTACAGGTGCTACCATCCCGGGTCAGGGTTGAGGTGGGAACAACAGCAATTAAGATGTCGTTCGAAGCTCCTCAAGTCTCCTGATTAAAGGCCTTGCTGACGGATGTAGTTCATCGTCTTACCCAGGACGCCAAAATTTTAAGCGAAAGAAGTATGAAAAATGTGGAAAAAAATTTCGTGTGATACGTTTCAATCCTTTAAGACTTCATCAGACTCTGTGATATTTACGTTGATACGACTAGACATGCACACGAACGAAATACACTGGAGATTTTAGACTTAAAAATATTTTTCTTTTTTTTTAATATGATTCTTCTTCTTTTTGACTGTTTCCGTCACTTTTCTTATTAAGCAATCCATGTGATACTAGTAGATCTGAGAAGAAAGGTGAATTGTTCCGAAGAACTGCATGCAAATTTACTAAATAAGATCTCTTAATTAAAGCACTTTCAAAACATTTTCGTCTTATTAATTATTTTCTCATTAAATTAGAGTAGCATTTTTTAAATAAAATGTTTTGTGTCTACAATCTAGCTAATTTCATTTAGATTCTTTTTCTTGTTCCCATCATCTTTATTTATCAAGTATCCTACATTGTGATACTAGATCTGACAAGAAAGGTGAAATGTTCCGAAGAACTGCATGTAAATTTACTGAATAAGATCTCGTAATTAAAGCACTTTCTAAACATTTTCGTCTTATTAAATTATTTTCTCATTAAATTAGAGTAGCATGTTTTAAAATCAACACCAGAGTTAAGATCATTACAGTGAACAACTAACGCATTTAGTGTGCTCTTTTGTAAAAACACTTTTTTTTTGTGTTAACATAGTATTCTATTTAAAATCCTTGGCGTTTCTTCTATATATTTTTCGTGGCAATTATAGTAGTCAATAGAATAAATTCCTCCTTCATGCATTATTTTATTAGTTTGTAGTAATTAAATTATTCCCTTCGAGGTAGATTGCCCATTCCTTTCCAAGTTTTTTATTTTTATTTTTTGCTAAAACATTGCATCACCCTCCAACCCAGATTTCTGATTTTTATAATGAAAAAAACTATTTCAGACCATGGATGAGATTAAAGTGAATCCGATGAAGTAGCCGATGATAAACATTAAAGGAAACATTAAAGGGTATCTTGAAAACAGGAAAGGAAACCCGGATCAGGTCATGGGGTCCCAAAAGAAGCAATATTAATTAGATGAAAACGCAATTGCCTCCAGCAGACAAATACTCAATAAACATGAAGGGCTGAACGACTTTAAGAACATACGTAAATAGCTTTATAGAATTTGATTCACAAAACGAAATGCTAGATGTCTAAATTCAATTTTTTCGAAAAGAAGTTGATATTTGGTGTCCCGATATATACTAGACTTATATAAAAGATGCCAAATACGAATTTGCAATCATTGTTGCACCATCAAAGCAAGGATAATGAACACACACACACACACACACACACACACACACATATATATATATATATATATATATATATCTGATAGAAATTAGGAGGGTTTGAGATAATTATCATTAAGAAACCTCAACAGAATGCAGAAAGCACTGGACGGCCGTTTCGTCCTATATTTGGGACTCATCAACAGTGCGCATCCACTACCGAGGATTGAAACCCGGACAGTTACGTTATCAGGCAAACCTCATACCTACTGTTTCAACTGTTCCTGGTTTCCTTTTTACCCCTAAGACTGTGCCCCCACGAGCCACGACTACTACCCACCAAGCCGCTGTATCCAGAGCATTAGAAGCCGGTATACAAGAGATAGAATTTAAGAGGAGGAGGAGGATTTTAGATTATTAATTATAATTAAGTAATTCGTCGAGTCTAGAAGAAAACTCAACAGCATGCAGGAAGCACTGGACGGCCGTTTCGTTTCATATGTGGGACTCATCAGCAGTGCACATCCACTACCGAGAATTGAAACCCGGACAGCTACGTTATACATATATATATATATAGTTAAGTAATGAAAAGTTTGGCAATCAATATGAATAATCCCAAGGAGGATGTAATCCAGAGAGCTCAATATCAAACCAGAGCAACTATTAATTAGATTTTCCCCCGTTGAAATGTGATCTGATGAACCATATAAAAACAAATAGCTGGGGAAATAAAATGTAATCAATGGACCCTTAAGGTTGTCTGTTTTCTAATTAGATTAAATTAAATTAATATATATATATATATATATATATATATATATATATATACTCGACTCTCCCGACGAATTCAACGTATGAGGGTCAACCAGATCAGTTCCCAGGAAACCGACAGCACGACAAAAACACAAGAGATTTGATTTTAGTGGTGAAGGTTTCTTGCAGGATCAGCCTCACTTTTTGAAGGGCCGAATTCAGAGACCTGTTGCGCTACGTGCCACAAGGTACCCAAACTACACTGCGCAGGTTTTGAATTCAGAGTTGTTCTTCTCCTAGACCAGAAGAAGGTGTAGACTTACACACATGAGGCAACGGTTAATTATTCAACTTGGCCTTCCTGGGGGTAAAAAGCAAGGCGCGTACAGTACTCATAAAGAAACGCTGTTTGTTGATGATGGAGCCGTCTCTAAACTTTCTGTCTTGGAGTAACAACGTGACTCACAGTTGTCAGGTCCTATTTTATTTACAAATCATCATATATCTTTTAATATATATATATATATATATATATATATATATATATATATATTTGTGTGTGTGTGTGTGTGTGTGTGTGTGTGTGACACTATTTAGCTATGGTAATTGGCTAACTAATTAAACATAGAAATTAAAAACGGGAAATACTTAAAACGAGAAAGAGCTATACCGAAAAATAGACTGAGCGACATTAAAAAAAAGAGAATTTATTTTATTTACAAAAGGAAAATCCTTTTAAAAATTGTTTTAAACATAGGATAATATTATTCTAATTTAATTTTATGACAATTCTTATTTTATTTTAAATTTGTATTGTTAGGAACATATGATTGTATTTGACATCCTTATGGGGTTGCAATCCCCGAATGTTAGTCTCAAATTGTCATAAGTTTTGTGGTGAGTAGTCATTTCGTAATTGAAATCGACCAATGAAACGGCAATTTTTTCAAATATCATTTTGAAGGTCTGCGTAATACTCGCCTCTAATTGTGCTTATTGTTTTTTAGAAATAATTTCTACATAGGGAATTACGGTAATAGTCGAGATTCCAAAATGCTTATATGCAATTATATGCAAATCTAGCACCTGTTTACCCCCCTACCAGAGTTACGGTATTTTTTTAGATATGTATGTTGGTATGTTTGTTTGCGTGGCAGAATTAATATATGTGTGTATGTGTGTAACTCATATAAGTGAAAATGTGGATACGTGTAAGCAGAATGTGAGACTTGAGCATGTTTCTCTGTGTGCGTGTGTGTATGTCTGCGTCCGGGGAATCTAATTGGTACTTACCACTTCAAGCCAAGCACGCCGCCATATTCCTGATCATTTTGAAATCGTGGCTGCGTTTTCTTTCTTTTTTATGGGAGAGCGCACATTGCTGTTGAATCGGAAGTCATCCGGGATTGGACAATAAATTGCCAAGAAGCGTCGCATGGTGTGTAGTTTAGAAGATGGACAAAATTGGAGCTGACAGAAGGTACACAATTCGATACCCGATCAATATCTGCAGGGTCAGACCCGAAACTCTTAATGAACCTCGACTAGAAACATCACTGATGATGTGTACTAAAGCATCCAATAAATGTATTTTACGAAATGGATGCATTTCCAAAGTTTTACATATGAAGCTGGGAACGGTTGATAGTCGACAAACGGAGAAGTCATTCATCATGAGAGACGTTTCGACTTGAATGCACACTGTAAATCACTGTGATTTCTAATATTCAGAAACTTTGTAAATATCGCTGACCAATCCCCTCCAATCTGCAGTTTTTTCCCAATATTTATGGATGTTCTTCCTTTTGCGATTGATGACAAAACCATTTCCATAATATTGTGATTTTCCAAGGATAGCTTAGATGTGGCACAAGGCCAAAAGTATGAGGCACCTAATGCTGATTGAACTTACTACTCAGTCGTAATAGTTCTAGCGAGACAAGCTTGCTAACCATTACACTGCCTCGAGGTACCGTATTTCCAAAATATTTCCCGTCTCTTTTGAAAGCTATTAATTTCTGCTGTCTATCTACGATATTAATATCAAGTCCCTTTTTGATTTTGATTTCTTGGAGATCGAATACATCAGTATTATAACTATCAACGTCCCGAATCAATAATTCTTGATAATTATAATAATTTTCTTTTTTTCACAAGTCCTCCAATACTAATTTTCGTGATGGTAACATCTTTATATGCAATTGGAAGCATTTCCAAAGTTTTAAAAATGAAGATGGAAACGGTTGATAATTGACAACCAGAGAAAGCTTTTTTCGACTTGAATACACATTATAAATCAGTGTGATTTCTAATCTTTTGGCAACTGGACATCTATCTCTGATCAGTTGCCTGAATCTCTTTTTGTTTTCTTTTCCTTATTCACGAATATATTGCAGATCTTCCAAGTTCTTCATTGTTTTATTTCTAAGCGGAATGCTGAAATATTATTGACAGTTTTTGTGATAATTAATATAAGATGGCTGCTCGAGTTTTCATTACACTTAATATTAATTTTTCTTCTGTGTATTTTCAGATTCATGCCTTCCGTCTAAATTCCTTCCAATTTGTCTTGTGCTGCATAGCTGTTATTCTGTCTAAGACATTCCAGTCTCTGTGGATTATTCCATTTCGTAATGATGACAAAACCATTTCAATAATAGCTACTACTTTCTACTATCCTACTTTGATATTATCTTCTGTTGTCTATCTCCGATAATCATCTCAACTTCTTTGATTCAACGTCACGAGCCAATAATTCCTGTTTTGTTCCTTTTTCACAAGTTCTTTAACATTAATTGTCGAGATGGTAAAATCTTTAGATGGAATTGGAGGCATTTCCAAATTTTAAAATATGAAGATGGAAACGCTTGATAATTGACAACAGGAGAAGTCAGGTTTTTTGTTTGGGTTTTATAGCATATCAACTACCGTAGGTCACTTAATGCCAAATTATATATATATATATATATATATATATATATATATATATATATATATATATATATATATATATATATATAACGTTCTGGGTATGACGATAAACTACATCCGCGTCCTGGGTATGGCGATAAACTATATCCAACAGCAAGGCCTCAGATAATGTTTTCGGAAAAATAATGTTGCCAGCTATACGTTTTTGAAACAATAATGTTGCCAGCTATGCGTTTTTGAAACAATAGTGTTGCCAGCTATACGTTTTTGAAACAATAATGTTGCCAGCTATACTTTTTTGAAACAATAATGTTGCCAGCTATACGTTTTTTGTTAAAAATAATGTTGCCAGCTATACGTTTTTGAAACAATGTTGCCAGCTATCCGTTTTTGGAACCATAATGTTGCCAGCTATGCGTTTTTTGAAACAATAATGTTGCCAGCTATACGTTTTTAAAACAATAATGTTGCCAGCTGTAAGTTTTTGAAACAATAATGTTGCCAGCTATAAGTTTTTTTGTAAGAAATAATGTTGTCAACTATACGTTTTTTGTAAGAAATAATGTTGACAGCTATACGTTTTTTGTAAGAAATAATGTTGCTAGCTATACGTTTTTTGTAAAAAATAATGTTGCCAGCTATACGTTTTTGGAACCATAATGATGCGAGCTATACTTTTTTGAATAAATAATGTTGCCAGCTATACGTTTTTTATTCCATACAAAATAGGCATTTAAAATTCATATAAACTGGATTTGGCATTAAATAACCCACAGTGGTTGATATGCCATAAAACCCAAACAAACAAACAAATATATATATATATATATATATATATATATATATATATATATATATATATATATATATATAATATTATATATACAGTACTATTAAAAGTATAGCTGACAACATTATTTTTTCAAAAACGCATAGCTGGCAACATTATTTTTTCAAAAAGGTACAGCTGGCAACATTATTTTCCGAAAACATTATCCGAGGCCTTGCTGTTGGATGTAGTTTATCGTCTTACCCAGGACGCGGATGCAGTTTATCGTCATACCCAGGACATGGATGTAGTTTATCGTCATACCCCGGACGTATTGTCTTACCCAGTAAAATCTGGGAAAACTACGAGTTCACTATTTGCCTATAGCTGGGACCCTAACAGGTGCTATCACCTGGGAACACCAGCAATTAAGAGGTGGTTGCACGCTCCTCAAAACTTCCTGATCAGAAGCCTTGCTGTTGGACGTAGTTTATCGTCTTACCCAGGACACAGGAGAAGTCAGTCATCATGAAAGCTTTTTCGACTTGAATGCATGATGGAAATCAGTGTGATTTCTTATAATCAGTAACTTTGTAAATATCTATGATCTGTCCCCCTTCCCTTCACTTTGTTCTGTTTTATTTATTTCTTTTTTTTTGGGGGGGTGGGGATAATTCACGACTGGAATGCAGGTCTGCCAAACTATCTAAAATTGTTTATCAGGAAATGATTGTATTTTATTAACAGTTGATTTAATGCTGCTCCATTTATGTCCATACGGGTTTTCTCACTTGTACGGATTCAGTCGTCGCTTTTCTGTTTTATTTACAATCTTAACATTAATTTAAGCAACATCGAGCCTGTTCAGTACCTAGATGGGTGATTGCTTCGGAATACCAGGTGCGATAAGCTTCGTTCTTCAGATGGTCTAATGGATAAATTCTCAGAATTTGAAATAGGGGAGCCGTGTTCCACTTCCAATCGGGTTCGTTATATATCCTTACGCGCAAATCCCTTGGAAAAAAATATGAATGCACGTTTTCTCCCTCCACTTATAGATCAATAAATATTCCCTGGGATATAAATGTATCGAAACTGCCGTGTCCATAAAGTGAGAGATCAGTTTATGTAGTGATTCTAATATAGAATTGACCCCCCACTTTATAAGCAAATTATAATTTCTTATTTGTTTTTCAAATTCTGACGAGCTATGAATCCACCGCTTCTTTCCCGAGCTATATGTTAATTAGTAAGACTTGTAGCATTAAATCACTCTTCTCTGGAATATAAATGTATAGAATCTACCGTGTACACAAAGTGAGGGATCAGTTAATGTATTGATTGTAATTTAGAATTGATCCCCCATTTTATAGCCTCATTGTAATTTCTTGTTTGTTTATCAAATTCTGATGACGTATGAATTCACCTTTTCTCCCTCGAGCTATGGGTTAATTAGTAAGATTTGTATCACCAACAGCATTATTATCTCAAAAAATTCTTACAATTTAAGAATATTTTCTGGTTTTAAATAACCTGAAAAAAGTTGATAAGCCGTAGCAACAGCATTCTGGGTAAGACGATAAACTACATCCGCGTCCTGGGTAAGACGATAAACTGCATCCGACAGCAAGGTCTCTGATCAGGATGTTTGAAGAGCGTAGAACCACCTCTTAATTGCTAGTGTTCCCAGGTCCAGCCTGATCCGGGGTGGTTGCACCTGTTAGGGTCCCAGTTATAGGAAAATATTTGCCCCTGCCAAACTGGGATCAAAACACTATGAAAGTGTAAAATAGGTTTTAATACCAGAAATGCTTTTTCGTTAAAAATTATTACTAGCAATGAATTTCTGAAGGAAAAATTATTACCAGCATTAGATTTTAGAAAAAAATATTATAAGCACTACATTACTGGAAAAAAATATGACTACCAGCACATTTCTGGGAAAAAAATAGCAGCAATGCGTTTTGGAATAAAAAAGCACCTGTTAGCTTATCAGATATGGGCAAATAGTTAACCCCGAACCTGGGGACAAAACAGTTTTATAGTATAAAAATAAGTTTTAATACCTGCAATACATCTTTGTAAAAATCATTATCAGCAATAGATTTTTGAAGAAAAAATATTACCAGTAATGGATTTTGGGAAAAATATTGCTAACAATACATTTTTGACAAACATAATATATTAGCAGTAATACATTTTTGAAAAAATGTAAATATTACCAGCAATAAAAATCTTGTCGACACTAAATAAACCATTGAGGTTGATATGCAGTAAAAGAAAAGAAACGAAAGGAAACCAGCAATAAAAATCATGTCTGCATTAAATAACCCATTCAGGTTGATATGCCGTAAAAGAAAACAAACGAAAAAAAACCAGCAATAAAAATCTTGTCGGCATTAAATAACCCATTGAGGTTGATATGCCGTAAAAGAAAACAAACGAAACGAAACCAGCAATAAAAATCTTGTCGGCATTAAATAACCCATTGAGGTTGATATGCCGTAAAAGAAAACAAACGAAACGAAACCAGCAATAAAAATCTTGTCGGCATTAAATAACCCATTGAGGTTTATATGCCGTAAAAGAAAACAAACAAAACGAAACCAGCAATAAAAATCTTGTCGGCATTAAATAACCCATTGAGGTTGATGTGCCGTAAAAGAAAACAAACAAAACGAAACCAGCAATAAAAATCTTGTCGGCATTAAATAACACATTGTGGTTGATATGCCGTAAAAGAAAACAAACGAAACGAAACCAGCAATAAAAATCTTGTCGGCATTAAATAACCCATTGAGGTTGATATGTCGTAAAAGAAAACAAACGAAACGAAACCAGCAATAAAAATCTTGTCGGCATTAAATAACCCATTGAGGTTGATATACCGTAAAAGAAAACAAACGAAAGGAAACCAGCAATAAAAATATTGTCGGCATTAAATAACCCATTGAGATTGATATGCCGTAAAAGAAAACAAACGAAACGAAACCAGCAATAAAAATCATGTCGGCATTAAATAACTCATTGATGTTTTATATGCCGTAAAAGAAAACAAACGAAACGAAACCAGCAATAAAAATCTTGTCGGCATTAAATAACCCATTGAGGTTGACATGCCGTAAAATAAGCCAAACTAAACCAAATAGTAGAGACAATTAATCGATCAAGCAAGCGGTTCTGCTCTCTTCCATGTTTTATGTCAACAATATAACAAGAATTTAACTTTTATTTCTATTCTCATAGAAACTGTAACTTTGACAGATAATTCTACATAACAAACTTCTCGCAAGAGCTAGTCAAAAAACGGTGTCATGGGAAAAAACGTCCTTTTGAAAATACGTCTTATTACAGGCAAGTTTATTCCTGCCTGCCCTAAAGATATTCTACCAAGAAATTCTCTATTAATATAAATGCTTCTCTATTCATATATCCACAATACACAGTTTTTCCTGATCTTGTTAACAAAATACATACCTTCGAACCGTCAATAAATTTTATTATTAAATCACTTTACACTTCCTAGATATCATGTTTGGAGTTCTACAGAAAATCTACTAACAGGAATGATTTTATCAATTTCTATTCCCACCACTGTTGCAGGATAAATGTGGAATAATTACAGGATTATATTTAAGAGCACTAATACTTATCAAAAAGCTTCAGTATCTTCATTATTTCATCCACAGTATTAAAAGAAAGGCATACAAAATATAAATCCACAACAAATATAATGTATTTATTTAGAACAGTAATTATGACAAAACAGACAAATAATACTACATACTAACTCACTAGTATTCAATAATAATATAACCTATCTTAACAACATAATAATTACAACCGCATCCAAAACTATTATGGCAAGAAAATATGCCAATAACAACAATAATTCTGAACAAGGGATATATAAAGTAAACTGCGGAACCTGCTCATCACAATACATTGGGGTAACTTGCAGAAAATGGAAATAATGTATCTATGAACAGAAAATGGATTTTATACACATCAATTTATCAAACGCATTAATTATATATAGAAATTCAACCACAACTTACATAAACGAAAAATTCTGGAAAATGCCGATATTCAATCTTTGGAAATAATGACTTAATCAAGATTTTCACTTCCATACAATTTCAAAAATGAGATTTGGAAGGAAGCCCACATCAATACCAGAAATTGGGCTTGACAAAATTATTTTCCTGAAAAAAATAGTTTTAGCATATTTCATAAATTTCAACCTAATCCAGATTAGGAAACAGAAATTACGATTATCATCTAATTATCTGTATGTATATATATTACGAAATGGACAAAGTCCGACAATTTATTTATTAAAGACATTTTTTATGTTTAACGTTCTTTTTATAGATACAAGTATTTAAGTAAATGCTCTGTTTATAATAAACAGTATCAAATAACATTTACCGGCCTGAATATTCGAGAAATTTTCATAGAAAATATTAGTCCTTTGACAGGATTCGAACCTGCATCCTATACGGAACCATCATTTACGCAGACGTGCCTTAACCGTTTCGGCCCCAATGGATCGTTCGGTTGGCAAAGTCGAATTTACTGCTTATAAACTTCAATCTTCCATGAATCACGTACATTCATAACTGCTCATGGCGTATCAAATGTAAACAAATGACGTCACACATTAAGAAATGGACAAAGTCCGACAATTTATTTATTAAAGACATTTTTTATAAACAGAGCATTTACTTAAATACTTGTATCTATAAAAAGAACGTTAAACATAAAAAATGTCTTTAATATATATATATATATATATATATATATATATATATATATATATATATCAGTCTTTTCATATCTATTTATGTATCTATCAACCACCCCACTTGTGGTTTTTTTTTCAGTCAGCCCATATTTATCTATCCATATATCAATATATTTATCTAAATCACTATTTATTTCCAGATATGTAACGATCTATCCCAGTCTTTTTATATCTACGGATATGTTAGTCTATCAAACCCTCCACATCTGTTTCTTCATTGCTATCTATTTTTCTCTTCATATCCATCTATTTCAATCTGTTCATCTATCTATATATCTCTTTCGATATATATATATATATATATATATATATATATATATATATATATATATATATATATATATAATATGTGGTGCAGTTCAATTTATATTACAATGAATCATTCATACAAAAAGTAGATTAGTAAAGTTAATGATATAAAAACAAGTTAATGATACCAAAAACAAAATAATTTCCATGACTGAAGATGTACAGTCGAAAGTACTTGCGTATTAAAGAAAGACCTTATACAGCTTATAATTTATAAAAAAAAAAAGATCATATAATTCATCGAGTGTTTTGTAGGTTAATACATCTTTAAAATTTTGTTTGCGAAATGTTTTCCCCATTTCATATCATTAACTTTACTAATCGACTTTTTGTATGAATGATTCATTGTAATATATATATATATATATGTATATATATATATATATATATATATATATATATATATATATATATATATATATATATGATAGCAAAATAATTATCATGAAAGTATTTTCAAAAACAGCACAGGAAGCTACGTTACGGCAGTAAGAAAAGGACTTAAGCCCGAGATGCCAGGTCAGGGCAAATAATATTGCAGATTATTCTTTTGATTTTATCAAGAATCTCTAAACATATAGCAGGAGTTCCAGACCAAATGCTGCAGCAATTTTCACAGAAAAGATGAATAGTAGCCTTATAAATACATGATGGCTGCAAACTCTTGTTCGAGCACAGCCATTGCTTGAATAACCATAAGTGATCCCATTGATGAGCTGCTCTCGTGTGGCTTTTATGACCTGCTAGAGACATACATTCTTTGGCTCAGGAGTGCACAGACATGGACATGTCTGACAACAGTTCCTGAATCGTCGTCGCCGTGTATTTTAACATGTCTTTTTAATCCTGTGCACTTTTGTACACTTTTCTACACGTTGTATTATCAAATAACGGGCAATCTGCTCTCAGGTCGCATTCATGCGTTCTCTCGTGACTTTTCAGACCAGGTATGGCCAATAAACTCGGTCATATATAACGCATTTGAAACCAACCTGATTACCTATTTTGTCTTTCGCTTCATTTACGTCCCCCTTCCGGACATCTCATTTCAGCTTTTCATGTGCAACACGTTCTTTCTAAAATATATTTTTTCCTCCATGGACCTCTCTACTCCACTTTCTCCGATCCAATGCCTTGCTCTCCCAGGCCAGAAAATCAATACCACACTTCATAAAAGATGTTTTCAAACAATCCTTTGACCTCACTTTCGGTTTCTGAGCCGGCCGCTTTACCTCCAACGATTTAGTCATAGAGGAGTTTCTTGGGCAGTCGTTCTTTCTCCATTCTGACTAAATGCCCGCTCCATCTTAATCGACGCTGAAAAATGATCGATTCTATGCTTTGACACCAGGATCGTTGTCACTAACGCACATTTGCTAGCGAACACCAAGGATTCTCCTCAGACGTTGTTGGTGGAAACATTCTAAACGCTTTATGTCCTTTCTGTTTGTGGTGCAAGTTTCACAGGAATACAGAAGAGCAGATTGCACACATGCATAACAGATTTTATCCTTGTCTCTAAAGGCATCCCTTGGTGACACCAGATGCGATTCTCCAGTTTTCCAAACGGGTCACTCGCTTTACTTATTCGCAAGCACACCTCACCATTAAGAGTTCCAGTCATGCTTAGTGTACTGCTCAAGTACACAAACTCCCCGACCAATTTCAGTCTGTAACCATATATACAGATTTTGGTTTCTCAATAGGGCTCTGCAGATGCCGGCTGGTAGAACTGGCTTCTTTAGACTCAATGTTAGTCCCAACTCTGTGTATGCTGTTTCAAAGGCATACATCAAGAGCAGCAAGAGCAAAACCCACATCATAAAGCAGATCTCGAACCAGGTTCGTCAAGATTTTTCTGTTTGCACGTAGACGCCTTCCGAATCGTTGAGTGTAATCTATGGATCTGCCTACCTATCAATCTCTTCACCTCTGTTTCTTCACATCTATCTATCTATCTATCTATCTATCTATCTGTTCATATATATCTGTTTTTCTCTTCATAGCTATATATCTATCTCAATCTATTCATATCTATCTATCTAGTTAGCAATCTATCTGTTCATATCTATCTATATATCTATTTTTCTCTTCATAGCTTTACATCTATACCAATCTATTCATATCTATCTATCTATCTAGCTAGCTAGCTGTCCATATCTATGTATATACTTATTTTTCTCTTCATAACTATACATATATATATATATATATATATCAATCTATTCATATCTATCTAGCCAGCTAATGAGCTAACTCTTTATGTATCTAGCTATCTGCCATATCTACATATCTATTTATCTATTTTCTCTTTATAGCTATATATCTATCTCAATCTATCTATCTACCTAAGTACTCATCTATTTTCTCTTAATAACTATTTCACGCTGCTCATATCTATCTAATTTTCTTTTCATATCTATCTATTTATCAATCTACCTAGCTAGTTAGGTATTTGTTCGTATATATATATACGTATCTATTCATCATTTTTTCTCTTCATAGCTACATCATAGCTGTCAATCTATTCATATATATCTATCTATTTAGCTAGCTAGCTATTTAGCTGTTCATATCTATCCATATATCTATTTCCCTTAATAGCTTTATATCTATCTAGCTAGATAGATAGCTATCCGTTCATATCTATCAATATATCTATTTTTCCCTTAATAGCTTTATATCTATCTATCTAGCTTGTTAGTTAGCTGTTCATATCTATCTATATATCTATTTCTCTCTTCATAGCTTTATATCTATCTCAATCTATTCATATCTATCTAGCTAGATAGCTAACTCACTATGTAGCTAGCGAGGTATCTGTCCATATCTATCTATATATCTATTTATGTATTTTTCTCTTCATAGCTATATATCTGTCTGTTTATTCATATCTATCTATCTATCTATTAGGTTGGTGCAAAAATAATGACATAATAATGTCGTTTTTCGACGTATTTTTTAACGTCAAAAAACGATAGTATTACGTCATTACTTTTGCACCAAACTAATATCTATCTATCTATCTATTTATCTATCTATCTATCTATCTATCTATCTATCTATCTATCTAACCGACCTAAAATTAGATTAGTACATTAGATTAGTACGCCGATTAGTGTTACATCAGGAATAATTTATTACATTACCCTGCTAATTAACGTTCCCCCACAGAAATCTACTTTATTCTCATTTTTTTTCTGATGTCTTCTAAAATATAAAATATCCCCACTGCCTCCTTTTCGCTTTCGACAGTGTCTTTATCACTGTTAACTCTTCTTGGCCCCTCTTCTTAAAGAATTGTGATAAACTCATCGAAACGGTAAGGAGGCCTTTCATTTGCAAAATAACGTTGGTATTTTGTTTTCATATCGACGCACCTGATATCCGCCAGCGTAATGAACGATCAGGCCTTAGCTTTCGGGTGGAGGGGGTGATTTTAGCGTGTAAACTTTTCTCGCTTCTCCGAATCGAAGATGCAACTTTCAAACCGCTCGAGAACGCAAGCGACGTCAAGAGCGAAAAAGAATAAGAAGAAATAATACAGCTACCACACCACTTCTGTTGCCTTCTTCCTGCGAAAAGACACATTTTCTCGTCTCTGGGGAATTCTCAGGTGTTTCTATATGGTATCATCGTCTTCAACATTTTCCTCTTGAAGAGAATGTGATCGTGTGTGAAGTCCACAGTTTGGAAAGCCTCGCAAACGTTGATAGAATCAGCCGGCCGCTTTGCCGTTCAAAGCGTCGGCTAGTAACCCTACAGCATGAACCAGCGGTACGATGCTCAGTACTAAATAATGTAGATTTTACAAGTACTTGAATGCACAATAAATAAAGTGCGTGAAGGTTACCCTGGTTGACAAATACCTGAATAATCTGACTTTTCGTAGGTTTAATCTAATCAAACCAAAATTTCACAAGGGATTATGCATAAATTTTCCTGTATTTTAGTCTACAAATATATAATTTTCATAAGATGTGAAAACTAAAGCTAGAGAAAAATGAATTAGTCCCAACTGTTGCCCTATAAAATCTGCATTTCAATCAAGATGTTCTTGGTAGACACCGTTGAATCTGACTTTTCGAAGGTTTAATCTAATCAGACCAAATTTTCCCCAGGGATTATGCATAAATTTTCAGGCGTTTTTGTCTAAAAATAAATAATTTTCATGGTAAGATGTTATAACTAAAGCTAGAAAAAACATGAATCCCCACAGTTGACCAATAAAAATCTGCATTCAAATCAAAATTTTCTAGGCAGACCCCGTCGAATCTGACTTTTCGTGGGTTTAATCCGAATTTAATTAATCCGGATTTAATTTCTTAGTTTTAATCCGGTTTACCCAACAGTAGAAACTTCGTAATTGAAACAAAAATGAAGAAATTAGTGTGACTTTAAAGTTTAAGATTAAAGCATATGGTTCGTGAATTTTGAGATACAGTAATTGTGAGATCAATCCTTGGGCTGGGTAGGACGGATTCAGTAGAAATATGGCTAGCCGTAACTAAGCAGATCTTTAATAAGAACAAGACGAGTTATCCTTGAACCAGGACAGGGGAACTGGAACATTTTAGCGTATAAATAAAATATTAGGTTGGTGCAAAAATAATGTCGTTTTCTCACATAGTAATATACGTGAGAAAACGACATTATTTTTGCACCGACCTAATAAAATGTTCGTTTTGAAATGTCCTGAAGGTTACTGCTTTGTTTTCCGGGGTTCACATAGACAAGACCACGAGTAAAGTTGTACACGTGTTCATTCTTGACGGTCAACAGTAGAAAAGGGGGTTAGTACCATTAGTGACTAATGGAGCTAATTTCTCCTACTTCCGGAGAGTTCTGTTAAGGAGATTATTAGGTAATACATCTCCCTTTCTTTATTTAAGATTAGTTATTTAGTACTTGACAATATTCATAGTCCCCGTTTCAGCCTGTGTTTCAATGGAATAACTGAAATCAAGACCATATATTTTTGTTTTTGTTTCAGAGGTTTAATCTCTGTGGTGGCTTTACTGTTCTGTCTGAACGGCGTCGTGTAGTGCTTCACTGATGTTGGCTACACGGTTTTCTTTGTAGTGGCAGCTGGGTGCTTTGTGTTGTTTTCATCTTGGTATTTGGTGAGTGTCGTGTACTGTTTGGGATTGTCTGTGGCTGGTTGTTGTTAGACATTTTCATGACGGTCGTCTTCGAGTATAGAATCCAGAGGTTGGCAGTGAATATTCCGGAGACAGTAGGAAAGCATAGTTCAGGTTCGCAGTGGATATCTTAGCAGAGCGTAGTTCTTCCTTCTATCCTCTTCGCCTGTCAAGTTAGCACTGGTCCTTCCGGTAGGGTAAACAAAGAGGGCCGCCTTTATACACGACGAATACAATGTTCTGCGGCTTCTGATTGCTTAAGCTTCTATTGGTAGACTATAAAGGAATTAAGTCATCTGGATTGTCTCACTAGTCATATACATATATACAACAGCAGCAGTAACAACACCTCCAACAGCAGCAACAACAGCAGCAGCAACAACAACAGCAGCAACAACAGAAGCAGCAGCAGCAACAACAACACCAACAGCAGCAACAAACGCAGCAGCAAAAACAGCAGCACCAACAACTTAAAAGAATGAGCAACATAAAGAGATAAAAAAGCAAGAGCAATAACAACAAAGGGAATTGCCAATGGAGACAGAAAATATGCCGCCTCATAGAGCAGCATCCCTTAAGAGAAGCCGGGAGGAGGAAGAGGAAGAAGAGCCCAAACAAGGACGCTCTGGACGCAGTAGGGAGGATGGTGCCAGGGATAGATCCAGGGCGCGCTCCTTTCCTGCTTCGCCGGAAAGAAACAAAAGCCATCTAAGAAGTTTCCCTACTTCCCCTTCTCGTATTCCTTCCCCCACTTTCTCCGGATCTTCGATTAGTTCTGTATCCACCCCCCACCCCTCACCCATCTACTTCTTCCCCACCCCACCCTGCTAGGGAGAAAAAAAGGAAAAAATTCTACCCGGGGCCGGAGGACATATGTAAAGTGGACAAAGAAGAGGTTAGGAAGGCACTGTCGAAACAGAAAAAGTCCCTGTTGAAACCCCTTCTAAAATTAGAAAAAGTCGACGGTAAATCAGTTGAGGACCCTCAAAACTTCCCCGGTGCCCCAGGAATAATCACCTGTGTGCGTGACACTGGCAGTTATTTGAAAGTCTGGGGTCACCTCTTTGAGGCGAAACAAGCACATCCAAATATAAGGATGATGGTGCTAGAAAATGAAAATATAAGAAAGTTGAAACAATTTTGTGCAGGGAGGGTCCCAGTTTTACTCCATCCCTCCTTATATAGGGCAGTTAAACTAACCTACCCTATGGACGTTGGCGGTATTGTCCTGCATGGTCGGATGACGACGGAGTTGGGTACAGGGAGCCTGGGAAAATCCGTCGGGGTCCTTTCACCCTCAGATTTCCGCCCCGTATGTGAGTAGGTTTTTGCACTAATTCCTTTTTCTTTTTGCAGGCCTATAAAATGCAATGAAGATAGCTACGTTGAATGTGAGGGGCTTAAGGGATCGGGGTAAGGCTGCCCGCCTGCTCCGGGACCTTCTGTCCCTTGATGTGGATGTTGCCGCGATCGAAGAGACCCACTTTGTTTGCAGTTCCGATGCGTGTGTGCTGGAGGATGGCTTTGTCGTCTATTCAGTATATGGGGACCGTTCTGCCAGAGGAGTTTCTTTGCTTGTTAGACGTACTCTTGATGCGAAGGTAGACCTTGTGCATACCGATGCCGAGCGCCGGTTGATCGTGGCAGATATTGCCGTGAAAAGTGGTTCGTTCCGAGTCGTTGCGGTTTATGCGCCCAATAACCGGGAGGAGCGGGTCTCGTTTTTTCGGCGGTTGGGGCCGTTCCTAGTGGATTCAATGCGCCTAGTTTTAATGGGGGACTGGAATGCAATCCTGGACCCCAAGTTAGATAGGGGGCGGGGAACTAGCGGGAGAAGGGGCGATCGTAGCCTGGTTGATCTGATCGACGATTATGGTCTCGTCGATAGATACCGGGTCGATCATCCCGGGGGAAAATGTGGACGTGGGCTCTTAATTGGCCTTTTGACAAGGTAGTTAGCTACCTTGAGAGAATGTTAGTTAGAAGAGCCGACATAGATCTACTAGATTGCCCTACGTTCCACTGGGTAGGCTATTCGGATCACAAACTCGTTTGTGCCCGGGTGGCGTTAGACAATAGGCCTAGAATAGCTGGGTACTGGAAGTTCAATCTGTCCTTACTAGACAGAGAGGACTTCCAGGAACTGCTAATTAGACTAGTGCAGCGGGAGCTAGTGGGGGCGGTTATCGGGAATAAGTGGTGGGAACGCCTTAAATGTAGGATTAGGTCCTTCACCACTGCTTTCAGCAAACGGCTCTAGATAGAGCTGATAAGGTGAAGACACTCAAGTCTAGTTATTCCCGGGCGGTGGATGGGGTGATCCCCTAGAGATAGCCTTAGCTAAGGAGGCCCTGTATCGTTCGAATAGCGAGCGGTACATGGGCCAGGTAATTAGACATAAGCTAAGCAAGATGTCTTCCGAAGCTGTGAATTTGGGCGCAGATCTGCGCAGGGAAGAGGCCCGTCGAGGTGGCGATCGTTACATTCGTGAGGTCATATCCCCGGAGGGACGTACTCTTCGGGCGACTGATGACATGTGCGAGGCGTTTCGGCGCCATTTCGAGAGCCGGTTTACCAAGGAGCCTGGTCTCCGTGAGGAGGAGTTTCGCAGCTATTTGGCTGACTTTCCTCAGCTTTCGCCGACTGAAGCGGCTAGCTGCGAGGGAGAGATCACGGAGGGCGAAGTCTACGCGGTATTGAAGAAGGTCGGCAGAGGCAAGTCGCCCGGTCTGGATGGTTTTCCCTATGAATTGTACTTGAGGCTGTCGCACATCTTTGTTCCGATTTTGACTGCAGTGTTCAACAATTGGTTTCCGTCGGGGTTCATCCCCAACCGGATCACCAGGGGCGTGATCACTCTGTTGAAAAAGGGCAAAGGTGGTGGAGGGAAGCTAGATGATTACAGGACCATAACTCTGCTAAACACAGAGTTAAAGATTATGGCCAAGATCCTGCAGGAGCGTTGCAGTCAGTTGCCGAGTCTCTGTTGGGACCTGAGCAGACTTGTTCTGTGAGGGGCCGAACAATTCAGTGCTGTCTAGGTCGGTTCGTCAGGGTTGTCCGCTGTCGCCTCTCCTTTATGCTTTGGCGTTGGAGCCTCTCCTTCGCCGGCTGAAGGACGAGACCGGCAGTCCGGCCTACGTGGAATCGTCGTTCCTGGAGGGACTCGAGCCAGGGTTTCCGCGTACGCCGATGACGTATCTGCTTTCGTGTCGTCCCGCAGCGACATTGAGGCGACATTGAGTCGGTGCAGAAGGCGCTTGATCGGTACGAGAAGGTGACAGGGGCCAAGATAAACCGCGACAAGTCGTCCGGCTTGCGGTTAGGTGCCTGGAAGGGGGTCGCTCTTCCGGGCCGCTTCGGTTGGACGGACGGTCCTGTCCGCATTCTTGGAGTGTGGTTTGAGCCCGACCTCCAGCTGGAGAAGAATTGGTCTGAAGTACGAGCAAAGGTCGATTCTGCCGGTCAGACTTGGAATCGACGGCGGTTGTCCGTGAAGGGAAGGGCGGAGGTGTGTGCTACATACATTTTACCCCTGATTCTTTATCGATTGTCCGTACTTCCTCTCTGTGAGACCCATTGGAAGGCGCTCGAGCAATCGCTATCCTCCATTTTATGGAGGGGACGCGTGAATAGGGTCGACAGACGAGTCTGCACTAAACGTCAGTTTCATGGGGGGCTGAGAATGCCGCACCTGTTGAGTCACATCCGTGCCTCTAGGTTGGCTTTCCTACGCCGCGCATTGACGAAGAGATCCGATTCTGGAGGGGATTGTTAGGGACGCCTTCCCTAGCCTTACCATCAGTCCCCCCATCTCGAGGGTTGAGCGCCGTCGTAAACCTCGGGCGAGTAGGATTTTATTCGCGAGTGTTGGTTGGCCTTGAAGGACATTCCCCGGTGCAGAGATCTTTGACGGCCTAGGAAGGTCTTCTATCGTGGTTTAGTGGAGGGGCCCGCGAAGGATTTCCTACGAGATACGCTCGGCTTATCGGAGGAGGAGTATCGCTCCTACTGGTCTTGGGCGCCAGCGGCGGATTACCTCAGTAACCCTGAGTTTTCGCTTACCTGGCGATTGGCTCGGAATCGGCTGCCTCTCAACGACAAGGCTTTCATATGGGGTTTGGCGGATTTGCCAGACTGTGAACGGTGTGGTCTTGGCTTAGAAGAAACGGCTTCGCACGCCTTCTACCATTGCCCCCGGGTCCGCCACTTATGGGACCGTGTCGGCGAGCTGACGGCTCATCTCACTCCCGAACAGCTTGTGTCCACTGCTCGCGCATACGCGTGTGACAATGTGTCGCCCCCGTATTCCGGGGTGAAACGAATGGTGTTTCTGACGCTGCTGGCCACGGCTCGAATGGTGATTTGGACGACGCGAAAGGAGGAAGTCTTCCGGGGAAACCGTCTTTCTCATCAGCATCTAATCCAATTCTTTGAGCATCAGCTCAAGATGAAGATTAGATCGGATAGAAAACGATTGCATTCGACAGTCTTTAGCGAAAGGTGGGTAAAAGAGGCGAGCTTGGTTCGTGTGACCGGGGCTAGCCTTGATTTTCTCTTCTACGTCAACCTATTGCACATCGGGTTGGCTTCCTGTGGAACACTCCCCTTGGTTAGGTTAGACAAGCTTCACTGTACCTAGTTAATGTGAGTAAGTATTGTTCCTGGCCTGTTACCCGGCTACTCTTTGGTTATGATCCAAGTTGAGATTCCCAACCTCCGCAGTTTGTTTTGGCCTCATTTTATCTCGACTGGGTCAGCTTTATATTTTCCCATTCCCGGATAATATTTTATCCTTCCCCACTCCCTTAGCGAGAGTTGCCTCTTGATTCTGTCTTCTGGGCAGAATACAGCAGCCTCTCTGTTTTGTGTGTTGGACGGTTCCTACTAACATCTGTTATGTTTAGTTTGTATTTTGTGTTTATATTTAGTTGATTATTGGGTTCATCTCCCTCCCCCTCATTGCATCATTATTAGAATTTTATGTATTGTATGTATTATCATCAAATTTTTATGGTGTGTGGCGCCTTTTGGTAGGTTCCCCTTGAGAAGATGTGGTATTCTGGTGGTTGGAGGATTGATTTGGTGATGGATGAGTTCTTGTGGTGAATGGGTAAATTGTAATGTATGAATGGGTCGTGAGTCAGATTAGCTAGGTATAAGATAGTTAGTGTTGACCAGCCTCAACCCCTCCCCTTTTTCGGCTTTGTCCCACAATTTGTATTTTAATACAAATAAATCTTCTAGTCATATACATATATACCCAAAAAACCGTAACAGTTGTCATCAACGTTGATTTCGGATCTAGTCGTCTCTCTCCTGGCAGGTCTGAGGAACTCTCCGTTCCTGCGTTGGAGACTCCCATCATAATATTTCACCAGTCTTGTAGCATACCTACGGATGATAATGGGTATGTCCTCATTCATATAAATACAGTAATAAATACTCTATGTTGGTCTTCAGTTGAAGATTCATCTCAAGCTGTGCTGGTCAACTCTCTGCCAAAAGGCAGAGAGAGTCCCCAGACGAGGCTATGTCGAAGAGCAGAGTCTCGTCTCGGGAAACAGCTACCCGACCCCGTTTTACATTGGATTTACGGGGAATTTTTGGGCGAGACAACGGGCGCGGATACCTCACATTAAATTTGGCCTTGTGCCACATCTGATCACGGTTGGTAGATACTCTGCAGTTGGAGATTCGTCTCCAGCTGTGCTGGTCAAACTCTCTGATTAGAGGCAGAGAGGATCCCCAAACGAGACTATGTCGAAGGGAAGAGTTTCGGCTCGGGAAACAGCTACCCGACCCCGTTTTATACCGGGTCTATGGGGATTTTTTCGCCAAGCCTACGGGCTCGGATACCACATATTAAGTTCGGCTTTGTGTCACATCTGACCGCGTGGAGCAGTTGGTAGATATCCTGCAGTTGGAGATTCATTGTGGAATTCACTTGACTCACTTCCAGCAGTTATCTACTACTACACACCGCTGGCGAATCTTATATGTGTTGTTCTTGTCCTAACTATTATCGTTCATTACCAAACATTGTGTGATTATTCTATTCAGCAATCTTCTGTAGGTTAAAACAAGTATGATCTTATGTAATAAGAGTAATGAGAAAATTAACCCGAGTGTAAATTAGTGTATGAAAGCATTCGGTTCGTGAGTTTAGAGGCATAGCGATTGTAAATACAATCCATGTTGTGTGAAGTACGGACTGGGCTAGCAATAACTGAGCAGTAATAACAAAAATAAAAAAAATAAAAATAATCGATGGAGATATACCATGGCATGGAAAGCAGAACGAGAGCAATCTACTGCTAGGGATTAAATAAAGGGTTAAACTAGACATTCCATAGAGATTATCCGGATAAACTCACAGGGTAGCTCACCGACCGAAACATTATGATAGCGTGGATGAGGATGTTAGTATGACTGTAAAGAATCTGCTTAAAGAGACTACACATTTCATGATTCAAAATCCACATTTTTCATTTCTTCCTACTGATAATGGTGTCCATCTTCCAACAGTTGGTCAGCTATATTTTTACTTATATCTCAGGAACATTTTGTGACGATACAAGTTGAGTTGTCTAACTTTCTGTCTGAGTTCACTTGTCGTGGCCTTAAGGACCTTCAAGGCAGCTTCTTAACTGGAATTCGAACCTCGCCTGGTGGTGCCTCGAAGTTGGGACCCTAGTTTAGCTGTCATTTCTCGGTGGCATTTCTTTTTAATCCGTTCACCCCTAAGCAAGTCAATAACGCCGCTAAGATTCATGTGGCTACTGGAAGAGAAAGAGAATGAAAAATACTTTAGAAGGAAAAGGAAACCTAATACTAAACACGAAACAAGGGATGAACCACTGCTCCTGTTCAAAAAACCGGAGAGGATCTTGAACCGGGCGATAGGCGAAGCTATCTATTGTTCTACAAAGACAAATAAATAAATAACAAGAGTTTAACCAGAGACGTCAGAAGTATTAAGTTGAAGCAGACTTTAGAAGGAACTAAAACTGCAGTCCTAAATAGCAAAAAGTTTTCCTCCTTTTCAAAAGACCAGTGAGCTATGTGAATCAAACGATAGGCGGACTTATCTACTCCTAACTGTCGACTGTCGATATAGAAAATTACGCTAACCGATTTGTGGTCTGCATTGTTGATAAGTCTATATTAGGCTTGTGTTTGCTTTAGTTTACGTATTTAGCAAACCGTGGTTAAACCAGAGACTTTAGGGGTATTGAGCTGAAGTAGATTTTACAACAGTGGTTCCCAAACGATTTTGGACCATGCAACACTTTGGTATTTCTAAAATTCTGGTGGCCTCCATCTCGTAATATTTAATTCTTACATATTCAACATTTAAACTGCAATTCTCGTGTAGGAAGATTAAAAGGTCATTAACTTGGTCTCTAAAGAAACCTTCAAAGACTATGGCGTCCATGAAAGAAAAATGAAAAAAAACAAAATGACAGTTATATATATATATATATATATATATATATATATATATATATATATATATATATATTACTTTTTATTATCATCACGAGTGGTAATGTTTGTCTGTTTATGACAGTGATAAAGTTTTGAACCACTAAACATGACTTTATATATATCTATATCTATATCTATATCTCTCTCTCTCTCTCTCTCTATATATATATATATATATATATATATATATATATATATATATGTTTCAAAACATATAATAGAGAACTGAAGTACAGAAATATAAAATATTTGAATGAAATCTTATTCTGTAATATACTTTGATCATTTTAATCATGAAATAATAAAGCAAAATGAAATTCGAGCTCACTAGAAAACAATTCCCTATTAATAGCTCAAATTCGAATTGCCCCCTTATTCTGTTGGTATAGTAAGCCGAAGGGTGCACATCCTACGCATGGCCCACCAAAATATTACCATGCCCCACCGGTGGTTCATGCGCCTCACGTTGGGAATCATTGCTCTAGAAGGAACTGGAAACACAGTCCTAAATTGAAGACAAAGACTAAACATCTACTCCCCTTCAAAAGACAATTTAGCAGTGTGAACCAAACGATAGGCAGATTTATCTACTCTTAATTGTCGATTGCCAATATTGAAAATGTCCCTAAACAATTTGCGGCATACCTTGTTGCCCGTCCAGGGTAAGACGATAAACTACGTCCAACAGCAAGGTCACTTATCAGGATATTTTAAGGAGCGTCAACCACCTCTTAATTGCTGGTGTTCCCAGGTCCACCCTGACTCGGGGTGGTAGCACCTGTTAGGGTTCCAGCTATGGGTAAATAGCTAACCTCCAAACTTAAGTAAAAAAAAAAAACTTATGAACGTGTAAAAATAGGTTTTAATACCAGAAATACTTTGTAAAAAATTATTACCAGAAATAATTTTTTCAAGAAAAAAAAAATATTACCAGCAATACATTTTTTAAAAATAATATTAAAAGCTAATTATGTTTAGGAAAAAAATATTACCAGAAATAGATATTTGACGAAACAAAATATTACCAGGAAAAAAAAGTTGTCGGCATTAAATAACCCATTAAGGTTGATATACCGTAAGACAAAACAAATCAAACCGAACCATACCTTGTTGCTAAGTCTATATTGTATTTGCTCTAGTTTACGTATTGGACAAACGCTGGTCTTTTTAAATTCTTCATTGTATGACTTATGTTGGCATCTGTTTTATCAATGCTGCTAATACAAACCCAGTTAGTATTGAATTGGTATAGACTTTAGAAGAAACTGGAAATCTAGTCTAAATTTTAAACAAAGGACAAACATCTACTCTTCAAAAAACAATTGAGCAGTGTGAACCAAACGATAGGCGGATTTATCTACTCCCAGCTGTCGATTGCCAATACTGACAATTTGCTTGATCGATTTGCGACCCGGGGTAGTAGCACCTGTCAGGGTCCCAGCAAATAGTTAACCCCCAAACATAGGGTCAAGACACTATGAAATTGTAAAAATAGGTTTTAGTACCAGAAATACTTTGTAAAAAAAAATATTACCAGAAATACATTTTTGAAAAACCAATTATTAAAAATACACTTTAAGTGCCTAATCCAGATGCGTCGTCAGTGTTGTTGCTCCCATGTCACTAGAGTTTTCGGGTCTAAATAAACAACATACTTCTTCGATGGGCGACAAGACCTAATATGATCAGTATTCTGCCCGCACCCAGAATAAAATTTGCTACTAGCTTTAGGACGTCACATTATATAGTTACCAGCAATAGATTTTTCGAAAAAAAAGAATATTACCAGCGAAGGAAAATTCTTACCAGAAGGAAGAAATATTACCAACAATAAAAATTTTCACGGCATTAAATAACCCATTATGGTTCATATGCCGTAAAACAAACCAAAACAATTTGTAATTTGCATGCTGGGTTCTTCCTTTTGGTAGGTACCATGATTTTTGTCTTCTTGCAATTGATAGTTAGTCTTTTCTTCTCATTTTTCTTCGCTACCATCTGTATAAGTTTTTTGCCTGTCTGCTATCGGTATTTCTATAACATTTACCATCTGCAGATATTATTAAGATTGTAACCGCCAATAATGAATCCTAGTAGGACTTCTAATTCTCCCAGAATCGGCTTACTGTATAAGTTAAATAAATCCGGTTAGAAGACCCCTCCTTGTCTTACACCCCTTTCAATTTTTGCATTACTGACGTCATTTTCTAACAGTATGCAGGCGGTTTACTGCCAGTATATAGTCTTTATTATTCTAATATCCTTCCCAGACATTTCAAGCTTAACGCGCAGTTCCGACATTTCTTTGTTACCTACTTTATCAAACTAGTTTTCATAATCTATGTTGATAGCATTACGTTTGTGGCGTCTCTGGGTCCCCATCCTGCTACATAAATAGTAACAACGAAAAGAACCATTTATTTTTTACGTTTTATTAGGAGAGACTCGTAGCAGCCTGGATTCTAAGACTCAGTGGATGGAATGACGTATTTCACGTGTTCGCTCAGCGTCCCTACGCCAGTGGTCTTAGCCCGGCTCTTAAACCTAAGTGTGGGAGGCATATCGACGCTTCAGAATTCTTGCGACCTTCTATTGAATTCGAACCATTTTGGACCCAAAACCCCGACAAAGGTAATCTATTACTGTCAGAATATCACGCTCACCAGGCACTCCGGCTAATCGCTGACCATTCGGGCTCTAGCTTTGGACTTCTATAACAATAGGTAGTCGAACCCCTGCATTTATAACTTTGATTACAAATTTACCGATACTTCTAAGAGTTTACTAACATCGAGGAAATAGTTCACGCTGGGAACTGTTAGACATATAATAATGTCAACACATAAGAAATCTTGGAAGTAATTAACAGAATATCGGGTAAAAGAAAAACGAATGCTGTATCGATGAAAAAGGATCCGTAGAGAAAAGTAAATGATGAAGACATCTAAAATGAAGAATTCATATATACAAATAAATATACAAATAAATATGCAAATAAATATATAAATAAAATAAAATAACAGGCGTATAAAAAGAGATAATTAAAGCTACGTGTATATCACTTTGCAGGAATATAATTGACTCGATAATTCGTTAATACTGTTTTATTCATTACACAGACGAGAGGCGTTTTCTCAAGACGCTTGAAAAAGAAAATGTCTTCATGAAGCGGGAACGCATTAACAATAATATAGAGAAAAAAAAAGAATTATAACTCCCTCAGTGTTTTCTTTGATATCCCGGATTCATGTTGCCGCTTCCTTTGTATTTTGATTTGGTTTGTGTGAAAAGATGAAAAGAAAAAGGAAGATAAAATACGAGGAGTAAGCGGAAGAAATATGGCGCAAAGTTGCATCTACGCATGCGTAAAGATTTGGCTCTTCCGCTCAAAAAAAATGAAAGGGACGGTTTTGATTGTTATCTTTTTTTTTTTACGTTAATGATTTCGTTTTCGTTTTTTCTCAATATTATTTTGAATCATCTTTCGCTCTTTCTTTTTTTCCGATTACCTGCTTTCTTTTATGTTATTTTTGAAGGACTTTTTCCCTTTATTTGTCTTGCAGAAGTTAAGATCTGAGCCCCCATTTGATCGGCGCCATATTGCTTCATTTCTTCCTCATAGTTCTGTCTGTTCTCCATTGACATGTCCCTTTGTAATCTTTTCGGGTGTTTCCGTCATTTCTTCTTTTGTCATTTATTATCTATTATTTCCTTTATTTTTTTGTACTATTAATTAATTCTTTCTTTCTTATATTCTAGAGTCTTCTTTCCTTATGATCATTTCCTTTCTTTTTTTTCTTTCTTTTTATATTTATTTATTCTTATTTTTTTCAGTTTTTCTATCCCTCTTATCTTCTTTCTTTCTTTCTTTTTTTCTTTCTTCTAGTCCACTTTCTTCCGTCTGCTCATCTTTCTTTCTTTGTAGTCGATTTTTTTTTCTTTCTCTTATTCTTTCTTGTATTCTTTACTTTTCATTATTTCAGACTCTGATTCCTGTTTCTTTTCATATTCCTTTCTGGATACTCGTTCATTTTTCTTAATTTATTTATTGCATTCTTTCTTTTTGCTTTCTTGAGTTTTTCTTATTTACGACATTCCCCTGTGTTTTTTTTTTTTTTTTCTCTTTTTTTTTCTGACATTCCGGAGAACACGTTCAATTTTTCTTTTGCTCTGATCATTTCCTTATTTTCTTTTTTCTTTTTTTGTTTGTTTCTTTATTTTTTGTTTCCTTCATTCTTTCTCTTTGCTTATTTATTTCTCTTTCTTTCATTCTTTCTTAAATTCTAGAGTCTTTCTTTCTTTCTTTCTTTTCTTTTCTTTTCTTTTATTTTATCTAGTCCCTTTCTTTCCGCCTGTTCATCTTTCTTTCTTTCTTTTTTTGTTTTATTCTTTCTTTCGTTTTGCTTATTTATTTTTCTTTCTTTCATTCATTCTTAAATTCTAGAGTCCTTTCTTTCTTTCTTTCTTTCTTTCTTTTCCATTCTTTCTCGTACACCTCCACGTTATCTATCTTCTTCTGCCTTTCTTTCTTTCTTTCTTTCTTTCTTTCTTTCTTTCTTGTTCGTCATTCTTTCACTACTTCTACCTTCGTTATAACTTCATTTTTTCTTGTCTGCTTCTTTCTTTCTTTCTTTCTTTCTTTCTTTCTTTCTTTCTTTCTTTCTTTCTTTCTTTCTTTCTAGAGACCACTTGCTTACTTCAAGTTTTTCTCCTCTACTTTCTTTTTACTTTTTTCTCGTCTAGTCTTTCTTTTTCTTTTTTCCTTCTTTTTTTTTTCTTTCATATATTGCTTACTTTTATCTGTTTCAACCTACATTTCTTTCTTGCTTTCTTTTCATATTATCTTCTGATTTTTCGTTCATTTTTCTTTTCCCTTTATATATTGTATTTCTTCCTATCATTTGGATTTATTTGATTTACACCATTCCGCTTTTATACACCATTTTTTTTTCATTCCCCCATTCTTTACTTTTTTTTCTTCTTCTTTCATTCTTTAGAATTTCTTTGTCTATTGTTTTTCCTTTCTTTCATTCTTGCTTTCTTAATGTCTTTTTGATTTCATTCTTTCATCTGGCGTTAGGTTTTACTTATCATTTTCTTTTCTTTCATCCTCGCTCCATTTCATTTTTCATTTTTTTCTTTTAATAATTATCGCTCGTTTCATCTCGTTCGTTTATATTCTTTTGTCTATAGTTTATATTCGTCTTTCTGTATTTTTTTCTTCCGTATATCTTTCAGATTTGTTGTTATCATGTTAACATTCTTCATTTGATATTACTCTGTCCGTAATTCTGCTTTTCTGAGAACCATTCTGTCTTTTCTTGAACTCTGATTTATTCTTTCACACTCAAATTTTCTTCTCTTCTTTCTTCACGTCAGGACATATTTTTCCTTCCTTTTTATAATATCTGTATCCTTCTGATCATTATTACTTTGTTTAGTCATTTTTTATTTGTTGATGCTCCAGTATATCCTTCATTCATTCCTTCATTCATTCATTCATTCATTCATTCATTCTTTCTTTCTTTCTTTCTTTTATATTGCAGTCATATTTCTTCTTCAATTTTTCTTCCACTGCAATCATTTTTCTTTCTTTCTTTTTTCTTTCTTTCTTTTTTCTCATTTCTTTCTTTTAAATTTTTTTCTTTCTTTTTTATTCTTTCTTTCTTTTAAATGTATTTCCTTTCTTATTTCTTTTTTCTTTCTTTATTTCCTGTTATATTCTAATAATATTTCTTCAAATTTTCTTGCACTACGATCATTTTTTCATTCATTCTTTCTTTCTTTCTTTCTTTCTTTCTTTCTTTCTTTCTTTCATTCATCCAGCCCCCTTACTTACTGCCTGCTCATCTTTCTTTCTTTTTTTCTTTCTTTCTATTGGGATATTTTTCTCTTTCTTTCTTTCTTACATTTCAGAAGCCATTTTTTACTTCAATTTTTTTCTCCCTCTCATGTTTTCGTTCGTCCTTTCTTTCTTTCTTTCTTTCTTTCTTTCTTTCTTTCTTTGTTTTTATAATCTACTCCTCTTTCTTTCCGCCTGTTCGTCCGTCTTTCTTTCTTGTCGATTTTTCTTTCTTTCTTTCTTTCTTTCTTTCTTTCTTTCTTTTTTTCTTTCTTTCTTTGTTTTTTTCATCTACTCCTCTTTCTTTCCGCTTGTTCATGCGTCTTTCTTTCTCTTCGATTTTCCTTTCTTTATTTCCTTTTTTCTTTCTTTCTTTCTTTCTTTCTTTCTTTCTTTTTTTCTTTCTTTGTTTTTTTCATCTACTACTTTTTCTTTCCGTCTGTTCATACGTCTTTCTTTCTTCCTTGTCGATTTTCCTTTCTTTTTTCTTTTTTTCTTTCTTTCTGTCTTTCTTTCTTTCTTTGTTTTTTTTTCATCTACTCCTCTTTCTTTCCGCCTGTTTGTCCGTCTTTCTTTCCTTCTTGTCGATTTTCCTTTCTTTCTTTCTTTCTTTCTTTCTTTCTTTCTTTGTTTTTTTCATCTACTCCTCTTTCTTTCCGCCTCTTCATCCTTTTTTCTTTCTTTCGATTTTCCTTTCTTTCTTTCTTTCTTTTTTCTTTCTTTCTTTCTTTCTTTGTTTTTTTCATCTCCTCCTCTTTCTTTCCACCTGTTCATCCGTATTTCTTTCTTGTCAATTTTCCTTTCTTTCTTTCTTTCTTTCTTTTCGTGTATTAATCAGTCCTACTGCTTTTCATTCTTTCACTATTCTCCTTTCTTGATTTTTCGATATTTCTTTCTGCTTTCATTCATTTTTTATATTTTAGAAATTCTCTTTCTTTCTTCAATGTTTACCCTTTGATCATTTTATCTTTCATTCTTTTTCTCCTTCTTCCTGATATCTATCAGGTCTTTGTAACGTTTGTTATTGATATATTTTTGAATACCGTCTCCCACTATCTACAATTTTTACAGACCATAATTTCCATGTCAATCTCTGAAATATCAACTCGACGCAAAAGACCCCAACGATGCCGTTTTGAAAAATATTCGAGTAAGCCACCTTTTATGATTTGAACATTCGAGCAACCATCATCCATCGTTTGATGGTAGATATTCAATTCCTTGTTTCCAATTATCAGAACCGGTTTTCATGTTTCGATGCGTTGGGGAAGCCAACATTGGAAAGAATATTTTTAGCATTATGGAGATCGCTGTTCCTGTGACTCTAGAATAATTTCAAAGGATGATGCAATATATATGACAAATTCCAGATCACACTATTCTTATCGTTGCTGAAAAGATAATGGATTTGGAAAAAATGAAGGTAAATATAGTTGCTCGTTATTTTGGACTTTTCATTTTGTTTTAAATGATAAGCCTCAAGAGGCACTAAAGTCAGAGTGTTACAATCGAAATGTTAATAAAAAAAGAAATATGGTAGAAAATGAAGATTAAAGGAATAAGAAAGAAAAATGAACTAGTCTTGAGGAGGTCAAGATTGAAATTTTAAGGGATGAAATTCTAATGAATCTTTTTTCTTTATCAAAGTGGAATTTTTTCTTTCTTTCTCTTTTTTATTTTTTGCTTGCTTACTTTCTTGCTTGCTTGCTTTCATCTAGTCACCTTTCTTTCCGCCCATTCGTCTTTCTTTCTTTTTTCTTTCTTTCTTTCTTTTGGTATATTATTTCTCTTCCTTCCTTTCTTTCTTTCTTTCTGTCTTTCTTTCTTTGATTTTTCTTTCTTTCTTTCTTTTTTCTTTCTTAAAATCTAGAGTTACCTTTCTTACTTCATTTTTTTCTTATCCTCTAATCTTTGTTTGTTTGTTTCTTTCTTTCATTCTTTCTTTCATCTACTCCTGTTCATCTGTCTTTCAATCTTTCTTGTCGATTTTCCTTTTTTCTTTCGTAAATTTTAGTGTTTCATTTGTTACATCAACTTTTTCTTATAATCTTTTTTCTATCTTTCTTTCTTTGTTTCTTTTTTCTTTGTTT
>OZ010612.1:16894389-16956889 GCA_963932145.1 Acanthosepion lycidas | reverse complement strand
GAAAGGAATGGTCAACGCCAGTGTTTAAACCGAAACCAAGCATTGGTTTAAGTCGATGAAGAATTAGACAAACTACTAAAAATAGGTGTACGGGAAAAGGCCGAAGATTCAAAATGGGCAGCTTTTGCAGTGTATGTAAAGAAAAAAAAAATAATAAAATCTTTCTACGTGCTGAATTTTTGACAGGGCTAAACAAATGTTTAGAATCATTTAATTGCCTATTACCAAGGAAAAGATTTCGCAGGAAAGTGCAGTACACAACGTTGCAACGGAAAATAATTAGAGAAAACAAAAGGTAGTTTGTGTATGTGAAAATTAATAATGTGGACGTCAAAATGCAAGTAGACACTGGTAGTGATATCACAATAATCAACAAAGTCACATGGAAAGCAAACGGAAAAAAAACTATATTAAAAAAAAAATCTTCGAAAATAGTATGTGGCGTGTCGGGTAAGAAATTATTTTCATTGGTAAAATTGCTTGTAATATTTCATTTTGTAACAAGTGTGTAAAAGCTAAGGACTATGTGTTAAAAATACTCCGAACTTATACGGTACTGACTGAAAAGAATTATTTGAGTTGTGTAATTTACCTATCGACATTTATTGCAAAAGTATAAGCATTTTTCCAAAGAAACATCATCCAGTTCACATGTTAGTACTTGGTATGTCCATTCCACGAAGTCGTTCCTTGTAGATTGACCACAGATTCTGGATTGGATTTAAATCAGGAGAGTTTTCGAGCCAGTGTGTCTATCTCAGCCTGTTCAACTATCTATCTATCTATCTATCTACATATTGGTGAAAATTAATTGAAACAAAACGAATAATTCCGTTATTATTTAAATTTTTTTCGTATTTTTCCAATGAAATATGACCCAGTGAACATGTTAGTACTTCGTTCCTTGCAGATTGACCAGAGACACCCGAGTGGATTTAAATCAGGAAAGTCTTCGTGACAGTTTGTAGTACTTTAATTTTCTCACTGGTAAAGCTTAGCATTGTGTTGGTGCAGCTATTACTCCATGTTTATATTATGCTCGAAGGTGTTGGAAAGCATTTAGCATGCTTATTTTCTACGTAAGATTCAGGGCTACGCTAGAAAGATTATTTGATTTAATCTAATCATTCCTGGCAAATCACTTCCAGTTCCGTTCAAATATATATGTATATATATATATATATATATATATATATATATATATACATGGTTGGTTGATGTGAGTTTGTGACCCTAGGTTTCACGCTTTAAAGCGTGAAACCTAGGGTCACAAACTCACATCAATCCGACCAAATATGTTAACTCTATCTCTGATATTGAGCGCTTTCTAATAAGTACCGCGCATATAATATATAAATAATTATATATATATATATATATATATATATATATATATATATATATATATATACACTTTTCCCACACACAAACATATATATATATATATATATATATATATATATATATATAGCAAAGACCTTCTAAAAATAAAGGCGGACATACATAATACTAGCATGTGCACTTGGTCATGTTTCATTGTTAAAAATACGAAAAATTTTTTTAAAAATAACGGAAAAGAAGGCCGTAGCGTACAACGGCCGAAACATTGTAATAATTATGGCGACAAAGATAAGGACAATAGGCCGAATAATGTAAATAATGTACATAGTACGTCAGTAATTTGCAACTGACAATAAGTTTCTCGTACTGTGCTAGTGTTGTTTGATGTTTAGAAGAAAAAGTGTGTGAAAGCGAAGAAACGAAATAATCTTCAAACACGGCACTACAAATTTAAATAATTTTATTATGGATTACAAAATAATCATTGTTTTTCAAGTTGAAAGAAACAAGTTATATAGTTAATTTCTTTCTGAAAGTTCTCGAAGAGATAACTGATAATTGACATCCATTAAACATGGCACGTGGAACTAGAACAGTCTACCCCAGTGAGCGAAATAAACATAATGGTTCGACATTCCAACCACCTGAAGAAGGTCGTAGTGTATAACGGCCGAAACGTTGTACTAAATATGGCGACTAAGATGAGGACAATATTCCGAATAATGTAAATAATGTACATAATACATCATCTCAGAAATATAGACAGATATATCATGGGATTTGTTTCAATTTTCACAAGAGTCTAAATGATTTGCCATAAGAATATACACAGATCATCCGTGAATATCTCTGCCCATGATGTAAGGGGGCACCTGCAAAACTCGTGATGTTCAGAGATTGTCAGCTGATCACTCATCCGAACTTGTTATCGTCCTGCGTATATCCGGGTCCTGGTTAAAACGATAAACTACATACAACAGCAAGGCCGCTGATCTCGAATTTTTGAGGAACGTGAAACCACTGAGTGTATTCCCATTTTCACCCTGACCCGGAGTGGTAGCACCTGCTCAGCTCCCAGGTATGTGCAAACAGGTGACCACTGGGATCAAAACTTATAAAAATAATTTTCAATACCAGCAACACATTCTTGAAAAAAAATATTGCCAGAAATACTTTGTGAAAAAAATATTACCAGCAATAAATATCCTGTCGACATTAAATGACCTATTGAGGTTGATATGCCTTAAAACAAAATAAACGCAAACCCTGATATACAAATTGACTTCTTTACAAAGAATACATATTCTATTCATACGAACCTATCCTAAAACTTTGTCGCCATTAAATAACTCATTGAGATTGATATGCTGTAAAAGAAAATGAACCCAAATCGTTATCCACAAACTGATTTCTTACAAAGAACACATATTCTATTCATACGAACCTATCCTAAAAATCTTATCGGCATTAAATAACCCATTGAGGTTGATAGGCCGTAAATGAGAATAAACGTAAAACTTTATCTGCAAACTGATTTCTTTAAAAAAAAAGAATACATATTCTATTCATACGAACGTATCCTATTAAATAACCCATCGATGTTGATATGACGTAAAACAAGATAAAACCAAACCCTGATCTACAAACAGATTTCTTACAAAGAATACATATTCTATTAATACGAACCTATACTAAAGATCTTTAAATAACCCACTGAGGTGTTGATATGCCGTAAAACAAACCAAAACAAATGTAAACCGAACTTGTTATAACTTCTCACTGGGGGAAAAGTAGTTGGTTAAATTCAATGCCTCGAAAACCAAACTGGTAACATTGGCATTATCACCGATTTTTCCGCCAGTCACGATGAAAAGATTGCCACTCCGGTAGGCTACTTGCCTTGAGAGTCTCTTGGGCGTTAAACTCACACCTAGCATCGAGTGAAGCTCGTTCTCTTGCAGGGAAAATGTTCGGTTCCCTGTACGGATCCATTAAGTACCAGCTTCCGCTTGGCATCCTTTCCGAACCATTATGTACCCGATTCCGCTTGGCATCCTTCCCGGACCATTATGTACCCGATTCCGCTTGGCATCCTTTCCGGACCATTATGTACCCGATTCCGCCTGGCATCTTTTCCCGACCATTATGTACCCGATTCCGCTTGGCATCCTTTCCGGACCATTATGTACCCGATTCCGCTTGGCATCCTTTCCCTACCATTATGTACCCGATTCCGCTTGGCATCCTTTCCGGACCATTATGTACCCGATTCCGCTTGGCATCCTTTCCGGACCATTATGTACACGATCCGCTTGGCATCATTTCCCGACCATTATGTGCCCGATTCCGCTTGGCATCCTTTCCCGACCATTATGTACCCGATTCCGCTTGGCATCATTTCCGGACCATTATGTACCGGATCCGCTGGGCATCCTTTCCGGACCATTATGTGCCCGATTCCGCTTGGCATCCTTTCCCGACCATTATGTACCCGATTCCGCCTGGCATCCTTTTCGGACCATTATGTACTCGATTCCGCTTGGCATCCTTTCCGGACCATTATGTACTCGATTCCGCTTGGCATCCTTTCCGGACCATTATGTACCCGATTCCGCTTGGCATCTTTTCCGGACCATTATGTACCCGATTCCGCTTGGCATACTTTTCCGACCATTATATACCCGATTCTGCTTGGCATCCTTTCCGGACCATCATGTACCCGATTCCGCTTGGCATCCTTTCCCGACCATTATGTACCCGATTCCGCTTGGCATCCTTTCCCGACCATTATATACCCGATTCCGTTTGGCATCCTTTGCGGACCATTATGTACTCGATTCCGCTTGGCATCCTTTCCGGGCCATTATGTAACCGATTCCGCTTGGCATCATTTCCGGGCCATTATGTAACCGATTCCGCTTGGCATCCTTTGCGGACCATTATGTGCCCGATTCCGCTTGGCATCCTTTCCGGACCATTATGTACCCGATTCCGCTTGGCATCTTTTCCGGACCATTATGTACCCGATTCCGCTTGGCATACTTTTCCGACCATTATATACCCGATTCTGCTTGGCATCCTTTCCGGACCATCATGTACCCGATTCCGCTTGGCATCCTTTCCCGACCATTATATACCCGATTCCGCTTGGCATCCTTTCCGGACCATTATGTACCCGATTCCGCTTGGCATCCTTTCCGGACCATTATGTAACCGATTCCGCCTGGCATCCTTTTCGGACCATTATGTACCCGATTCCGCTTGGCATCCTTTCCGGGCCATTATGTAACCGATTCCGCTTGGCATCCTTTCCGGGCCATTATGTAACCGATTCCGCTTGGCATCCTTTCCGGGCCATTATGTACCCGATCCGCTTGGCATCCTTTCCGGACCATTATGTACCCGATTCCGCTTGGCATCTTTTCCGGACCATTATGTACCCGATTCTGCTTGGCATCCTTTCCGGACCATTATGTACTCGATTCCGCTTGGCATCCTTTCCGGACCATTATGTACCCGATTCCGCTTGGCATCCTTTCCGGGCCATTATGTACCCGATCCGCTTGGCATCCTTTTCGGACCATTATGTACCCGATTCCGCTTGGCATCCTTTCCGGACCATTATGTAACCGATTCCGCCTGGCATCCTTTTCGGACCATTATGTACCCGATTCCGCTTGGCATCCTTTCCGGACCATTATGTAACCGATTCCGCCTGGCATCCTTTTCGGACCATTATGTACCCGATTCCGCTTGGCATCCTTTCCCGACCATTATGTACCCGATTCCGCTTGGCATCTTTTCCGGACCATTATGTACCCGATCCGCTTGGCATCCTTTCCGGACCATTATGTACCCGATTACGCTTGGCATCCTTTCCGGACCATTATGTAACCGATTCCGCCTGGCATCCTTTTCGGACCATTATGTACCCGATTCCGCTTGGCATCCTTTCCGGGCCATTATGTAACCGATTCCGCTTGGCATCCTTTCCGGGCCATTATGTAACCGATTCCGCTTGGCATCCTTTCCGGGCCATTATGTACCCGATCCGCTTGGCATCCTTTCCGGACCATTATGTACCCGATTCCGCTTGGCATCTTTTCCGGACCATTATGTACCCGATTCTGCTTGGCATCCTTTCCGGACCATTATGTACTCGATTCCGCTTGGCATCCTTTCCGGACCATTATGTACCCGATTCCGCTTGGCATCCTTTCCGGGCCATTATGTACCCGATCCGCTTTGCATCCTTTTCGGACCATTATGTACCCGATTCCGCTTGGCATCCTTTCCGGACCATTATGTAACCGATTCCGCCTGGCATCCTTTTCGGACCATTATGTACCCGATTCCGCTTGGCATCCTTTCCGGGCCATTATGTAACCGATTCCGCTTGGCATCCTTTCCGGGCCATTATATAACCGATTCCGCTTGGCATCATTTCCGGGCCATTATGTACCCGATCCGCTTGGCATCCTTTCCGGACCATTATGTACCCGATTCCGCTTGGCATCTTTTCCGGACCATTATGTACCCGATTCTGCTTGGCATCCTTTCCGGACCATTATGTACTCGATTCCGCTTGGCATCCTTTTCGGACCATTATGTAACCGATTCCGCCTGGCATCCTTTCCCGACCATTATGTACCCGATTCCGCTTGGCATCCTTTGCGGACCATTATGTACTCGATTCCGCTTGGCATCCTTTCCGGGCCATTATGTAACCGATTCCGCTTGGCATCCTTTCCGGGCCATTATGTAACCGATTCCGCTTGGCATCCTTTGCGGACCATTATGTGCCCGATTCCGCTTGGCATCCTTTCCGGACTTTGGTGGTCGCTTACTACAAAAGATATAACGCCAACCGTCTACTCCAGTGAGCGAAATAAACGGTTCTGTTCGACATTCCAACCACCTTAGGAAGGCCGAAGCGTACAACGGTCAAAACGTTGTAATATATATGGCGACAAAGATGAGGCAATAATCTGATTAACGTAAATAATGTACATAATACCTCATCTCAGAAATATAGACAATTAATAGCAGCATAGCCCAGAGTTATCCGTGCTTGATTCAAAAATCGTACAACAATCGCTATCACTTTACTTAAAATATTTTTGCCCTTCCTTGCCTTTAAAGGAGTGTCCTTTGCCGTGCTGATGTTGCTACATGCCTTACTTCTTGTCTATCTCACACTGCGAATTTTTTCTAAGCTCTATACTAAATTAAATCAGAAGGAACAAAAAACGATCAGATTTAAAAAAAAGGACTCGTAACTGGAAAAACCGAATGAAAAAAAGAATGTTAATAACAAATTCTTTTTCACACCGAACCCAGTTCTGCGGAATCAGAATCAACGTTGAGCTTAAGCACGCGAATAAGCCAATTGGAGTAAAGTGGCATGCAGATTTAAATTTTTCCCACTTGTGACGAATGCAGCTATCTATTTTTCTTTTTGCTTGCTAGCATGATAGTTAACATTCGTGTCAGTCAGCTGTTGGCTCTCAGGTTGGCCAGTAGAATCTTCCTGCCTATTCGTGAAAGCCAGCTATAGGCTCTCAGTCTGTCCAGTAGAAAATGGCCGCAAACTACATGAAAACTGCCGTAGAAGCATGAAAAAATCGATTATTTTCACTATCGACGGGAGTTGGGAAATGCAAATTCGGTCTTGGCCTTCCCGCTAACTTGGAGCATGTGCATGTAAAATTTGGGGCAAATCCCTCGAAAATTGCGGCCGTGCATTCGTCACACACACACACACACACACACACACATCCTGCTTTTTATAGATAGAGATTATTTTCTCTCTTCTATCACTGAAACACGAGTTACAACAGAAATAGCATTATTTTTCGAAGAGGCTCAGGTACTTCGAGATCGTTTTTAAAATGCAAGTGGAATAGTAGGACATGACTTACTTCTTTTTTTATTGTATGGTGTTTCAGTTCCCGCGCGATCATATCTCTACACTTTTCCCTTTCTTTTGTAACTCTCAGTAATTGTTTTCTATTATCGCTTCTAAACGTCGTTCTATCATCCATTTACAAAACCTCGTTAGATTTGTCATGCGCTGTTTTCCTCTGTCCCTCTGGCCTTGATGGTGCCTTGATTGTGCCATATTCTCTATTCCTTCTTTCCTCATTATGTGCCCGAGAAATTACAACTCTCTGTATGATATTGTGTTTCCATTTTTCTAAGAGCTCATTGTGAAAAAAAAAAAAAAAAGAAAAGAAAAAAAAAGATAGATACTTTACATCCAAGGTTCATTTTTGGAGATATCAGTATAAAACAGGGTTAAACATTTGACGATTTGTATAGTGTAGTAAGAGGTGATTAAAAATATGACACCGAGATCTGAAGGCGAACTGGGATACAGAAAGAAAACTTGAAGACTTTAAGCAAAGTATTAAGAGATATTTTATTACAAAAAAATAAGCTGCTATTGGCAGGAAGAATGCTACATTCGTCCTTAAAATTGGTATGCAAAAAAAGGAAATTAACTATATATTCCAAGCTAATTCTTCTTCGTGTCCTTTCACACCGTGTGCGGTCATGGCTCTCCAATAGTCCCTGTCCATTGAAGATCTTAGAAATGTTTCTCTTCTTGATATCGCTCCTAATGCTTGTTCTGTGAACAAATTTGCACCGACCTGTCGGCTGGGTCTGTAGAATACGCTGACTGTGCCTCTGCAGAGGGATAAAACTTTTCCCCAATGTGAAAAACTACATCCGCGTCCAGGGTAAGACGATAAACTACGTCCAACAGCAAGGCCTCTGATAAAGAGGTTTTGAAGAGCGTGAAACCACCTCTTAACTGCTGGTGTTTCCCAGCCTACCCTAAACCGGGGTTGGTAGCACTTGTTAGGATCCAGCTATGGGCAAATAGTTAACCCCGAAACAGGGGTAAAAAGCATTATAAAAGTGTAAAAATAGGTTTTATAACCAGAAATACTTTGCAAAATATTATTACCAGAAATAAATTTTTGAAGAAAAAAAACTGTTAGAGTGTAACCCGGATATAAGAGAGTTGTATGGATCGGAGAATAAGTCTCTTATATCCGGGTTTCTCTTATATACGGGTTTGGTCTATTTTGTTTAGGTAAGTATGGATCTAATTTGGGACCAGAGAAAATATCTCTTATATCCGGGTTTCTCTTATATCCGGGTTACACTGTGCCTATTTGAAAAAAAAAATACCAGCAATACATGTGATTGTACTCAAAAATATGAGTAATTGAAAATTGGCTCAAGCTATTAGGTTGGTGCAAAAGTAATGACGTAATAATGTTGTTTTTTGACGTATTTTTTTAAGGTCAAACAACGACATTATTACGTCATTATTTTCGCACCAACCTAATATATATATATGTATACATACACACCTTTTTTTTTTTTACCAAACTATCGCTATGAATCTATTTCAAAAATTTTGTTGACATTAAATGACTCACTGAGGTTTTGATATGCCATAAAACAAAACAACCAACCAATAGCCATTTGCACAAATTCATTAATTTAGTCGCTGATTCCCTCTGTTTTACTTGACATTTAATATGTCCTGCGAATTTCAAATTCTCCAAGCTCTCTTTCCTCATTATGTGCTCTAGAAATTCTAATTGTCTCCTTATGATTTAACGCATAAGCGTATTTTTATTTTTAATTTTCATAAAACTTCCACATTATTGACATGTTAAATCCATGGTATTCTTAGATTCCTTCCGTAGGACTGCATTTCGGTAGTATCGAGTGTCTTCTTCAGCTTTGATGAGAGGGTACAATGTTCACTGGCATGTTGGAAGACTGATATTACACAACATTTCAGTATTCCTTTCTGTTGCTTCAAATCTCATCTTCCTCTATGATGAGAACGTACAATGTACATTGCCATATAGAAAGACTGATATTACACAACAGTTCAGTATTCATTTGTTTGTTTCTGTTGCTTCTAGTCTCTTCTTCATCTGTGATCAGAGCCTATAGCGTTCACTGGCATATAAGAAGACTGATATTAAACAACATTTCAGTATTCCTTTCTATGTTTCTATTTTTTCAAGTCTCTTCTTCATCTGTAAGGAGAGCGTATTGTGTTCGCTGCCATATATGAAGTCTGATATTATACAACATTTCAGTATTCTTTTCTTTGTTTCTCTTGCTTCAAGTCTCTTCTTCATCTGTGATGAGAGCCTATAGCGTTCACTGGCATATATGAAGTCTGATATTACACAACAGTTCAGTATTCTTTTCTTTGTTTCTCTTCCTTCAAGACACTTCATCTGTGATGAGAGTTTATTGTGTTCACTGCCATATATCAAATCTGATATTTCACAAGAGTTCAGTATTTCTTTCTTTTCTCGGTTGCCTCTTCATCTTTCATTGTCTCGAGTTTCTTCTTCCTCTGTGATGAAAGCGTACAGGATTCACTGCCATATACGAAGAGTGACAGTTCAGCATTCTTTTCTTTATTTCCGCCGTAATTTTCTTGTTTCTTTATACATTTCTTAGTTTTTGGAAGGCATCATTCGCTATCCCAGAGCTCTTTTCGTTTTCGGTGTCACAATTTCCGTTGTCTCTTATGCATGACATCAGAGTCATTTTCGTATTTGATTGATGTCCGATTCGTAGCTCGCATCAGGGGTTGAAAACCATTCATTCTATCTCCTCACTTTCCATCAGCCTAATAGACAATGAATAAATAAATAAAACTCTGAAAGGTGTATAAATATGAGGTTATAACTTTGACGGATTTTATTTCCTATATGACAACGAACGCCGCCATCTTATTTTATCAGTAGACCTGCTGTCGTTTTTGAAACTGAGATTACCCGTCAAAAAACACAAAAAGCAAAAAATAAAAGTCTTTACAAAGAGATTACAGAGATGATTTATTTTTCTTCTGGTGAATTCTTCATTTTAGCTTCTTTAAGAAAAGTAAAATATGTAGAAAAAATAATTCCAAGAAAGGTCGTATTATTGAGTTTTGCCAGACGTTCTGATAAATAGAAAATTAAGACTAATCAGAAGTTTGGAGGTTTTAAAGAACGTGAAACGACATCTTAATTGCTGCTATTCCAAATTACATCCAAACCCGGGATAGTTGTACCTATTAGGTTTCCAGCTGGAGGCAAATGATCAAACCCAAAACAAAAAAATACACCATAATAGTAAAAAATTAAATATTCATAAGATTACGAACAATACGTATCTTTAATAAAATCACCAGCAATACTTTTTATACTAGAATTACCAACAATATATTTTATAGCAAAATTGCTAGGAACACATTTTACAGTAGAAATAACAATATATTTTATAGCAAAAGGACCAACAATACATTTAATAGTAGATTTAACAACAATACATTTTATAACAAAATTAGCAATAATACATTTTATAGTAGAAATATTGATAATACATTTTATAGTAGAATGACCAACAATATATTTTATAGCAAAATGACCGACAATACATTTAATAGCAAAATGACCAGCAATACATTTTATAGTAGAATTAGCAACAATACATTTTAGAGTAGAATTACCAACAATACATTTTAGAGTAGAATTACCAACAATGCATTTTATAGCAAAATGAGCAATAATACATTTTATGGTAGAAATATCAATACATTTTATGCAAAAATGACCAATAATACATTTTATAGTAGAATTACCAACAATAGATTTTATAGCAAAATGACCAACACTACATATTCTCTGTAGTTGAAGGCGTGCACTTGCTTTGAAAATATATTTAGTTGAAGGCGTCCTTTCTGTCTTCTCAATTTCACTTATCCTAAAAGAAAATAAATACAAAAGAGAAAGGTGTATAAATATGATGTTATAAATTTGATGCAGTTTGTTTTCTATGTGACATCAAACGCCGCCATCTTATTTTATCAGAGGACATGCTGTCGGTTGTGAAACTGAGATTACCCGTCAAAATTTAAAAAAAATCAACAATAAAGTATTTACAAGCAGATTTAAGGGACTTTTTTGTTCTTCTTCTTTTGATTTCCTCAGCTTAGCTTGTTTAAGAAGATTAAAATCGGAAGAAAAACATTCTAAGAAAGATCATTCTTTGAGTTTTGCCAGACGTTCCTGTAAATACAAAATAAAAATAAATCCTGTTTCTTAAATTTAAATTTTCAAATATCGGCATTCCTGAAAAGTATCTAACCATCTTGAATATCTCAAAACAACCAGTTGCCCGAGCTAGATGTGACTTTTTTCTAATCCTAGGAACCTGTGACTATTGAGAAGTCTATGGAGTATCAAAGACAATGGTTTTGTGCGAAAACTTCATGGTTTTTTGATAAAAATAAAACAATTATTGGAAGGTTTCCTTAAAAATGGTTTTGTATACTGAAAATATTTAATCTTGAACCTCAGATAAATGATAATGTGTACAAATAAGAAGTGAAGTAGGCTACATGACATATAAAGTCTTAGGTATGACGATAAACTGCGTCCGGCAGCAAAGACTCTGATCAGGAGATTGGGGGTTTTCAGGAGCATGAAGTCACGTCTTAGTTGCTGTTATTTCTATGTCCATCTGGACCCAGGGTGGTAGCACCTTTAAGGGTCCAAACTATCGAAAATAGTGACCCCCCCCAAAAAAAAAAAAAAACACTATGAAAGTATATAAATAAATATTTATAGAAAAATTACAAACAATACATTTTTTTATAAATTACCAACAATACATTTTATAGTAGAACTATCAAAAATGCATTTTATAGCAAAACGTCGAACAATACAATTTTATCTGTAGTTGAAGGCACACAATTGTTTTGAAAATATATGTTGTGAATTCCGGGATGAAATCCGTTCTCAAATGAACAACAAACGCAGGAATGAAATATAGCAAATAAATAATTGTATTGTAATAATACAATTGGTAATACGGTTAGTAGGTCCAGAAATGCGGTTAGTAGCAATAATAATATATATATATATATATATATATATACAGTCTGGGAAATTAAGTATCGAAGTAGGACTTCCTTCTGAGTCTACGTGCTCGCAACTGTGTCTCCTACAAAGCGGTTACCCGACACTCTTACTCTCTCTATTACTCTAGCTCCCGGTTATTCACCGGCATCAGTACAAATACACACTGGTCGAGTCAACTTCTATGAAAAAGGAGTGGACCCCATAACAATATATTTAGTTGAAGCTTTTACATTTCGGTCATTAAATAGAAGTTGATATGCCGTACAGCCAAATAAGCAACATGAAAGAACTCTTTTATGAATTTAATCCATATAATTTCCTACAATTACTTAATGAAATCAAACTGTATTCCAAAACATAAATTTAACATAAAGCCAAAATATATCTTCATCATTCAACAACATAAGACACTGCCGGGAATTACAATGTCAACATGTATAAACACAAAAGCTGAGTATATTCTACCATGAAGGCAATTTTGAAAGCAGAATAACATATCATATATTTATTATTTCAAAGCTCCCAAGTAAATTAAATTTGGGCAATAAATGATACCTGAAATTTTAAGTCCGCCACAGATTCCCTTTCTTTATTATCTGTAAATCATTGGACAGTACATCGTTGATAAAAAGGTGATGGACTTCTTTGCTCTTGCCTTATCCAGAGATTTGAATTCAGAACATGCTTTTCTCCATGAAGAAAAGAGAAATATCAGCGAGTTCTTCTTTGAACTATATATATATATTTATATATATATATAAAGAAATATAGTCTTAAGGTGTGCTATATTTATGGAATAAAGTGTTCAATATCAGAGATAGAGCGTGTGTAAATATAAAAGTGAACATAGAAGTCACTTAGTGGCCTGACGATTGCATATAGCATGAAACAGACTGTCGCCTCTAAGTGTTGATTTCAATGTTCAATTTTATATATATATATATATATATATATATATATATATATATGTGTGTGTGTGTGTGTGTGTGTGTTTGTGTGTGGATGTATATGTAAAGCCGTGTTTTGTGATACCAAATTTTATCACTGCCATAAACAGTGAAAAATTAATTTTATTATTACCACTCATGATAATGAAAAGTAAAAATGAAAAACGGGTTAGCTAACCGGTTTCGTACCTCGCTCAACAGAGCTAAATCAAGGTAATTAGAGTAAATTATAGGAAAAAAAAAAAAACATTTTTATTGGGGCGGGAGAGAAAAATTCAGTGGTAATTATTAGCCTCACTTTTCTCTTCCAATACATTTTGTCCATTGTTCTTTTTATATAATTTACTTTATACTAAAAAAATAGTAAATACTAATATATCCTCACCAGACCCTAGCAAAATATTAGATTAATCATATACTACGCAAAATCTAGTATATCCAACTTAATTATTTGCAATAATTCTTCCCCGCTCCAGGTTAGCGATTTGCAGAAAACCAACATAGTTTACAAATTCAAATGCCCTTAGGGAGATTCAGCTGTTTCTCATATACGTAAGTTAAATAAAAATCTAAGTTCTTCACCCTCCCCGGAAAGAAAACTAAAATTTTACGACAATGAAAAAAGATCCTCACCCTCCCCGGAAAGAAAAATAAAATATTATGATAAGAGAAAAAATACAACATACAGGACAAATTATGACGGATATCGAAACAAATATAAGCCCCCTCCATCAGCATGTTATCGATGTGGAGGATTACATTGGAACAAGGATTGCCGCTTCAGATATAAAAACTGTCATGAACGTGGAAAAAAAGGCCACAAGGCATCCCAATGTAGAAATAGAAAATATACTAATAGAATAAGAGCTACAAGGATGAATAATGATGACAACACCAATGTAAGGAAATATGTAGAACAGGAAATTTTAAACAAAAAGATTAAATTACAACTGGATTCGGGTTCCGATCTCACAATAATCAACTTACAGACATGGAAAAAACTCAACAGACCTACCATGTTACACACAAAAAAAATTGCCAAGTCGGTTACAGGCAAACGAATAAAATTTGAGGGAGAAATAATAGTGAATGTTAAATTTCACGGCAAAACAAAAAAAAACTTAAGATATACGTCATGAAATATATTGAAGATTTAGTAGGTATCGACTGGATGCAGAAATTCAACGTTTGGAACCTACCTATCTACTCGTTTTGCAGAAAGTTAGAGGTTGAACCATCAGATACCATAAAATTGAAGCAAGAATTATGCAAGCAATTTCCTGAGGTATTTTCAAGTGGGTTGAGACGATGCAACCAATTTAAGGCCAAAATAGAATTAAAAGTAAACGTCCAACCAATTTTCAGAAAGAAGCGAAATGTACCGTTTCCTACTATAGAAAAAATAAACAAAGAATTGGAGAGACTTGAACAAACTGGGATTTTATCTAAAACAGAGTTTAGTGAGTGGGCTGTGCCGGTGGTTTACGTAAAAAAGAAGTCAGGAGAAATTCGCGAATGCACAGATTTTTCGACGGAACTCAACAAGGCATTAAAAGACCACCATTACCCACTACCGAGCCCAGAGGAGATAATTACAAAGCTCAACGACGGTAAGATATTTTCAAAAATAGATCTTAGTGAGGCTTATCTACAAATTCCAGTACAAGAAGAGAGTTCGAAAATCCTTGGCATTAATACGCACAAGGGATTGTACAAATTCAACAGACTACCATTCGGAGTAAAAGTTGCTCCTGCAATTTTTCAACAAACAATGGACACAATACTAAATCCCCCCAAAAAGGGATCTAAGGAGAGGGGTAAGTAAGGGTCCACCCTTTTCTGATATAAATGGACTCGTCCTGCTACCATAAAATAGCCACAGTCAGTCAGTCATGGTGTCTGGAGGTAGAGGAAGAGGTAGATGAACAGGGTGGAGAAACAGAGTGGAAAGTACATAGACACTGTGATTGAGTTGACGTTAGAAGTCAGTTACAAGTACGCCCGACCCTAAGGAAGTTTACTTCGAGACTGTATATAGCGATCTTTGATTAATACTAACCGGCGTTCCTGGATTTTACTAACAGCATTACCTTTTGTATTTTGTGTAAATACATTTAATTTCTTAGTTTAATTACTTGCGTTTGTCATTTATTGGAGACCGATTTTTCACGCGGAATCCACAACACATTTGGAGAGAGATAGTTTAGTGGTTTTCTGTTCTTTCTCCAAGGTTTTCTTTTAATACTGTACTCAATATGATCTATAATGATTTTCAAGGATTTTTGTTTCGAAAATAAACAGAACAGACTAAGCCCGGATTTGAACTTTTATCGCTGATGCCGTGTTCCATGTTACTAATCGTCACGGAACCCACAAGACCTAAGCATTGAAAACCTTCACCCGGAGTTAATGGTTAAAACCCTGCACTATACATATTATTCACTCAGTTGTCTTTGTGCTATTAAAAAAAATAATAATTTCAGATATCAACGAATGCGTTATTTATAATATTACAGAGGAACTAGATGAAAGCAAGAGAACGCATCGTTCGGTAATTAAGGAAACTCATTAAAGTATGATAGCAGAAACAAAATGGGAAATAAAAGAAAAGAAACCCAAAAATAAAAGAATCAAATGTAAAAAAAAAAATGGAGAAAACGTAAGACGAACAAAGGAATAAATGTAAGGGAAAAAAAGAGACTAAAAACATATTCATAAAACGAAACAAAAAAAAAAAAAATGAAAAAGAAAGCGATAATAAAAAAGGTACCGAGGTCTTTTGAAGGAAGGCTGGGAAGCTTATACATTCGCGACGGGGCCTGAACAAAAGTCTCCCTTTCAAGATAAATTGCCTCATGCGAACGGACCACCGGACAGCTGTCCACAGAGCTTTCACTGTCTGCGAGAAGAGCCAAGAATTGTTGACAGTTGTTTAGTGAGCCGGGAAGATTTCCCGCCAAAGTTATGACTAACAATGGAGGCTGTCAGCACGCTTAGAAGCGCCATCTATTTGCCAGGCAGTAAACCAAGGGGCATAATCTGATTAGAAGACACAAATAATAATAATAATAATAATAATAATAATAATAATAATGTTACATGGCAGAAAAGTGTAAATTACCAGAAAAAAAAAAATGGAAAATCGGTTTATGGCCAAAATAGTGAATAAGATAACAACTAATATACAAAGCTCCAAGTTTGTGTGTCTGTTATGGGAACTTACCTGTAACGATAATGGACTCTTCCTGACACTAGAAATACTGCGCCTCTCAAGAGGTATAATGAATGAATGGTGTAACGAGCACCAGGTCATGACTGTTGAAGTCTCTGCTTTGGCAGAGAGGAACCCGGACGAAGCTTTGCCGAAGGGCAGGGTTTCGTCCGGGGAGGTAGACAAGCCCTGAACCCGTCTAGCCGGTTTCAAAGAGTATATTTTTGGCCGTGCCTACGGGCTCGGAGAAACCCACGTTAAACTCGGCCTTGTGCCACATGCAACCCTCCTGGAGGTGGCTAGATACTGAATGAATGGTGTAACGAGCTACAGGTCATGACTGTTGAACTCTCTACTTTGGCAGAGAGCAACCCGGACGAAGCTTTGCCGAAGGGCAACGTTTCGTCCGCGGAGGTAGACAGGCACTGAACCCATCTAGGCGGGTTCAAAAGGTATATTTTTGGCCGAGCCTACGGGCTCGGAGAAACCCACTTTAATCTCGGCTCGTGCCATATTTATTCCTCGTGGGTGGATTATTAAATACAATGAATTGTGTTCGTGTTGTTCTTCCTTGGTTCTAACCTTGGACCATAACTGTGGTGCGAGGATATTGGATAATAAGAGTTTCCATTCGAAATCTTGAAAGGGAAGGTTATTTTACTGCTTTCTTTTATTATTTACATCAAACTTTACGTGTTTTATATCCTGCCCAACTTAATGAGCTGTAGACTTAACTTTTTCTTATTCATTTCTAGACTGATGTTTTGTAAGCTTTTTAAGTAGACGATATTTTTCGTGACGGGTTTCAGATTAAAATAACTTTAATTGAATACATATTCTTAAAGTAGTAACCACCTTAGCATTTAGATCACTGCCATATATAGGGTGTTTCATTAAGACGTATCAAAGTTAGCATTAAATAAATTAGTATTATTGGTAAAAATTTATTTATTTCTCTATTGGATCATGTTATTTAAGTCAATGTAATTATGTGTGAAAAATAATATCGCCCAAATGTCCGCCAAGGCTTCGGCTGCACATTTCCATCCGATAGTCAAATTTTTTGATGTCTCTGCATAGTTTCTCCTTGATATCATTAATATACCTTACTATCTCATCCATCAGAATTGCTGTTGGCTTGTTTGCAGAGACGTTACTTTTGAACTATCACCAATTACGATGCATAGATGTTCCCTCAGGGAGACCCCGTTACTTCAGAGACTGTGGGGCCACCCCTGACCTCAATACTATACTGGAAAAATGTCTGGCTCCATCTAAGGCTCCACTAAGTACCTGACACCTCGTGCTATTGTCTACCTGTACAAGAGGCAGATGAGGCCTAAAATGGATTAGTGATGCCATATATAAGCAGGAGTTGCCCAGACCTTATTTCCCAGTCTGTATAGTGTCCAAAGGCATCAGCCCCACAACCCTTTTCTTAACGGCGGAACGTTGCAAACCTCTCGCTACTCAATTGCTGTGTCCATGGAAAGTACTCAGACGAGCTGCATTCCTTTGTTCCACCCATTATGCGAACCACACTTATTCCCTTCGTGTTCCACTGCGGAAATGTAAGTTGCACTCGAGTAACTTTCCGCGAACCGCTGCCTTGTGGAACGGCCTCCCAAGACGTTGCTTCCCAGATCCCTAGAGACTTAACCTGCTCAAGTCTATGGTTAACCGTTATCGTCTCATTATGTCAGCATAAGCCATGTCTCTTACTTTGTAAAGTTCTAACTTGAGTTGATATTGTAACTGTATTGTTTATATTTATTTATTTTTCGCCAAAAATTCACCATTGGTTACATATTTCAGAGTTGGAAATACTCTCTAGGGTTACCCGTTATTTTCCGCACATATAAGTATAAAATACGCCATGTACTCGGTTAAACACGAATATCTCACTGTAAAAAATACCCTTAATTGTAAATATTGGTTTTGTTTGCCGAGAACTTTAGGGTTAGGTGTTAAGGTCAGGTTCAGGATTTTATTTCTGTGTAGAAAAAGGGACAAATTAATAATAAAAAAAACATTAAATAATTTCAAAGAACCTTATCGTTAGGTGTTAAGGTTAGGGTTGGGGTTTTATTTCTGTGTAGAAAAGGGGAAAAATTAAAAATAAAAAAAAACATTAAATAATTTCAAAGAACTTTATCGTTAGGTGTTAAGGTTAGGGTTGGGGTTTTATTTCTATGTAGAAAAGGGGAAATATTAAAAATAAAAAAAAATTAAATAATTTCAAAGAACTTTAGTGTTAGGTGTTAAGGTTAGCGGTGGGGTTATCTTTCTGTGCAGAAAAGGGGACAAATTAAAAATAAAAAAAACATTAAATAATTTCAAAGAACTTTATCGTTAGGTGTTATGGTTAGGGGTGGGGTTTTCTTTCTGTGCAGAAAAGGGGACAAATTAAAAATAAAAAAAACATTAAATAATTTACAAAGTTTGTGTATTTTTTATTTTTTATTTTAAAATATAAAAAATGCTTTAATTTTATTTTTTAATGTGTTCTCTTAATTTGTCATTGCTATTCAAAATGGAAAAAAGTTATGTTGTGTTATTTAATTTGTTTTTGTTATGAATAAAACTACATTTACCAAAAAAAAAAAGGAAATTACATTTCTTTACGGTAGTGCGTAGTGATTTTCTGCGAGGAAAGTCTGTAAAAGAAGTAAACAGGCCCAAATTTTATGACTCCGCCGCGAAGTGCGCCGCAGTGAATTACTTCTAAATAAGCTGGTAATGGCTGACGAAAGACCGACAAGAAGTCCGATTATTTTCTTGTCGATAACTCCAAAATGGTCAGGTTTCTTCGTAATTTAATTGTTAATTCGAGTTCAGCATGTACATTTGCACGGAATTATGACGATTTTGGAAAAATTTTAAGGGATATTAGCGCTCGGTAAACAAAACCAAAATTTACCCCCTTAATAAAGAGCGAGAGATGAAAGTGCACGCTTATAACCCGGAGAAATAACCGAGAAATCTACCGGCGAATCAGTGCAAATGAAGTTTTCCTTGATCTTGAGATATCATGCCGAAGCGAAGCCTATTCACCGATTCAGATACGCAGGCTATTTCATTAAAACCATGTGTCTTTTATAACTGTGAAATCTTTGAATTCACAATGGAGGCTTGTATTTGTACTAAGTCGGTCCTAAAATAGGTTCGACGTACAAAAAATTAGGAACTTGATATAATATGTAATGACGCAGTAATCTAGTTGGGGTGGATGTTACTTTAATATCCGACTAACGGTCGTCCGACATCGACTGACTGACCAACTCAATATTTAGTCACCCCCCACCACGAGGGCATCATGTGGCACAAGACCGGTTTAACGTGGGATCTCCAAGCCCATGGGCTCGACCAAAAAAATGCCCATTGAACCCGTATAAACGGTATAAAGGTTTACCTCCCCGAAAGAGAATCCGCCCTTCGGCGTAGTCTCTTTCGGGTTCCTCCCCGCTAGAAGGCAGAGAGTTCAACCGATCAGCCAGTCGACTGACTGACCAACTCACTGCCAACTGCTACTACTAATCCTACTTATTATAGGTGGGAGAGTCTATTAACTATAGAATAGGGGTGTTCCACTATAACAGTATGGGTTTTCTATAACCATGAGTCTTCATAAACATGAGTCTTCAATAACCGTAAGTCAGCTGTATATTAGTCTTCTATAAGCATGAGTCACCTATAACGCTGAATCTTCTATAAACATGACTATCCTATAACCATGAGTCTTCTATAACCACGGGCCTTCAATAACCATGAATACTCTATAACCATGCGTCTACAATAACCATGGGTCATTTGTACCTATGAGTCTTCTACAGCCATAAATTGTCTATAACCAAGAATCATCTGTTCCTATGTCTTCTATAACTATGAATAGTCTACGTCTTCAATAACCATGGGTCATCTGTAACTATGAGTTTTCTATAAATTGTGTCCTCTATAACCTTGGGTCTTCTATAAACATAAATGTATAAATGTAAATATATATTTTCTATAAACATGAATTTTGTGTAACTATGAGTCTCTTATAACCAAGAGACTCCTATAGCCATGACTATTATAACCATGAGACTTCTATAACCATGAGTTTCCTATAACCTTGGGTCTTCTATAAACATGTGTGTTCTATAAACATGAATTTTGTGTAACTATGAGTCTCTTATAACCAAGAGTCTCCTAAAACCATCAGTCTCTTATAATCAAAAGTCTCCTACAGCCATGAGTCTCTTATACCCATGAGTCTCCTATAATCTTGAGTCTTCTATAACCATGAGTCTGCTGTTACTATGAATCTTCTATAATCATTGATCTCCTATAACCATGAGTATTTTATACCCATGACTCTTCTATAACCAAGAGTCTTCTGTAACCATGATTATTTTATACAATGCAAAAGTCAAATCCAATCAATCAATTCTGGTGGAAAAAAAAGTTTCTTAGTTGTATTCGTGAGGCAATGTTGGGCGAATCTCATCTTTTTTTTGTTCTTATTATTGAATAAGGGGAAATATATTATATGAATGTAATTCCACGCCTCCTCCAGCTGCTTTTGAGACTTAATAATTAAGGCATCCAAAATGATAGCTCGACAAATCACCTGACAAATAGTTATGTTCTTTGAATAGTCCCAATTCTTTTTCTGGGTTTTATTTATTTGCTGTCTGATCTTCAAAAATATTTTAATAGATACTTCTTAGAAATTCAACAGATCAAAGAATTTAGACTGTAAACGATTTCGTTTCAATTGCTGGGAGAATAAATTCAATTTACGTCATAACATTACAAAAAACTACACATACACGCTCATATATATATATATATATATATATATATATGTAAAGAGAGGGAGAGAGAGAAAGAGAGAACAATTACAGTTTATGTGTGTGTCAGATCACAGAATATAAAATCATATATATAATATATTTTATATATAAAATCAAGGTGCGATGGATAAATTGTCGTCTACATGACTCAAGAAGGAAAATAGCAATGGCACCAGATTGGAACATATATACAGGGTGCGATGGATACACTGTCGTCTAAATTACGCAAAAAATGAAATATTCACATCTCATTTTTGACAGATATACTTACCAAAATTACTCAAAAATATCTTGAAATACTAAAGACAAAATGTATTCAAAAGATCACTATTATTAGGTTGGTGCAAAAATAATGACGTAATAATGTCATTTTTGACGTTAAAAAATACGTCAAAAAACGACATTATTATGTCATTATTTTTGCACCAACCTAATAGCTTCAATCATGGCTTCCAGACGACTTCGAAATCACCTGTAACCTTCTGGACAGTCCGCTCTGTTTAAGTTATTGAATGCTGCAATAAGCCACCCTTTATATATATATATATATATATATATATATATATATATATATATACTCTAGTGCAAATTAATTGAAACAAAAATATAATTCCGTTATTTTTTTCGTATTTGTCCATAGAAATATGACAAAGTACACATGTTAGTACTTTCTATCGCCATTCCACGAAGACGTTACTTGCAGATTGACCACATATTCTCAATTGGATTTTAATCAGATTTTTCCGTCCAGTCTATAGTACTTTGATTTGCTCACTAGTAAAGATTTCCTGTATGTTCGTGCAACGTTAAAATTTTCATACGCTTTATTGGAGTAACGTCCTTCGCAGACAATAGTCATAGAACAACTAATCGACAGCTGAGACAATAGTGTCTGGGCGTGATACAAATCTGATGCAATCACGGATGACGCAATATTTTCCAAGGTCAACAAATTTCATCATACACTCCGAAAATAGATTCATATTACTGCACAACATCTGCAAATGACCTAATGTGAGGAAAAATTAAAAATCAATTACATTCTGTCACTCCAGTGGGTCTAAAACTAACCGTATGGTGAGAGAAAAGTAACTAAAGCAGTTGTTTCAATTAATTGTCATACGGGTGATTATTATTAAATAATTAAAAGCACTACACAATTGCAATTGCGTTTCAACAATATGTGTCTACTTAGTCGATGGCAAACTACTGTCGAGTGAACGATTATTTATGTTTTCAAAAATAGAATACTTTCTGTATTTTCTCGAGAAAAAAACAGAATTAAAAATAGGCTTGTATGACTTCACTGCGATTGATCAATTGAATGTGACATAGGTTATATTCAAATTCATCGATTTCTTTTAATATATAGGGCATGACACGAAGTTGTCTGCATATAAATCCTCGACGAATTGATTATGGGCAGATACAAATCGTTACATTATTTCGTAAGATGAATAGAAGTCTGGCGTTCAACTTTCCTAAGAAGTAAAAGTGAAAGGAGTAAAGAGGTAATTTAACAAAATGCTAACAAGACATATGTTCGGTCAGCGATATACATACAATTTTGTAGTTGATAAATAAAAGCCTGGTAAATATTTAACCTTTTGAAAAACAGTCATTTTACCAATATATATATATATATATATATATATATATATATATATATATATATATATATATATATATAAGATAATTGTAAGGAGTCACGCAAACCCACCTACGTTTCACCAAAACGGATCGGCAGGTTGTTTTTCTTCTTTTTTTTTGTCTTTTGTTGTTCAATAAAGTCGAGTTGTTTGGCTTTATTTTTTTTTCTTTGTCACGTGGTCATGGTTGTTTTTGGTTTTACCTACAAATTCTTTTCCATAAATTTCCTTTTCAACCAGCATCGACCTGACGATCAGTTTAGTTGAGTTATCCGAGGTTTTTCCAAGCGAGTACCACCATATATATACATATATATATATATATATATATATATATATATATATATATATATATATATATATATATATGTGTGTGTGTGTGTGTGTGTGTGTGTGTGTGTGTATTAATAAAAAGGAAGAACAGTAAGATATATAATCCGGTGTTCTTATAGATATTTTTATTTTTACAAAATAGTGCTCAATGTAAATTTACAGAGCATTAATATTATAAGTTAATAGACTTAAAACATGGTTTTTCGCTACACAGTTCCGACCATGTTTCAAAAATGGAAGCTAAAAGCCCCTTAATTTAGTACTTAAAATTCGCTTGAGGATGAAATATCTAATGTCTTTAATTTAAGTACAAAATTAAATTAGGGGCTTTTAGCTTCCATTTTTGAAACTTGGTTGGAACTGTGTAGCGAAAAACCATATTTTAAGTCTATTAACTTATAATATATATATATATATATATATATATATATATATATATATATATATATATATATATATATATAAAACTTTCCAGTTTATTTCGATGTATGAGTGTCAAGCGTCTCAGTTCCAAGAAACTCATCACCAGACCGCGCGAACAAAGGCTTTTCGCAGAACCAACCACAATTTGTGAAGAGCCGAGTACAGAGATCTGGTGCACAATGTGGCACAAGGTACCAAATAAGCCTTTGCAGATTTTGAATTCAGAGTTGTCCTTCTCATAGACCAGTTGCCATCTAAGTCAAGTCCGAGCTCAGTCTGTCCATAGCTAGGCGGAGGACGGAGAAGCGGAGGCTTCATACCTTTCCCAAGGATAATAGCACGTAAATGAATGTAATGGATCCGGCGGGAATTTGAAATCGAATTTCCGATTCCTCAATCCGAGCCGGTATCCACAGATATATATATATATATATATATATATATATATATATAATTATTTATTTAAAAATATGATTCCATTGTGAACAATATATATTTTAATCAAAAAGTCAAAAGGTTTTCCTGTACAGATATTGGTGATCGTAACAATTCCGTCATCCAATTGTTTCCGGTCAAGCGATTTTGATTAAATGGAAACATTATTCCAATATGAGTTACAGGAAAAAGTGTTCTGCATAAAAGATGAAATATCCGAGCTTTTTAAACTTTACCCTCGTTAGTTACCGGAAAAGTTGCAAAAAACAGAATCAGGACTCGAACTGAAATCACAAGTTAGCCTATTGCGTTCACTCTCGCAAAAAAAAAAATGACTTCAAGAAAAAAAAAGAAAAGGCATGACACTGTTTACCCTGCTCCCAAATGATAGCATGATAAACCACTCCGCTATACTTCCCAGGTATGTTAAACCGCATATATATACATATATATATATATATATATATATATATATATATATATATATATATGCAAATATATAGAAAAATAGGAAAAAATAGAAATAGAATAGAAACCGTTAGGTTAGTAATCCGAAATTATTTAGTAATTTTGTTTTTATATTTAAAAAACAGTGCTCGATACACAACTAGAGCCTATATTATAATTACTTTTTTGTAAAATATGATTCCATCGTTACATCAGGTTCAAAAAGAAAATTCTCCGGAGGATGAAATACAACTAGGTACTTTAATTTAATTTACTTTCTATAATTGGATTTAAACCATAAGAACTCTAATATAGTGATGGAATCATATTTTTAAAAAAGTAATATATATATATATATATATATATATATATATATATATATATATATAATACTAAGTATGATTGAGAGAGATATGATTGAAAGAGATATGATATATATATATATATATATATATATATATATATATATATATATATATATATATAATACGAAGTATGATTGAGAGAGATATGAAATTAATCCCTCCCTATACTCTACCATGTCTCTTTAACTACCCTTTTTACACTCTCTGTTAAATTACAAAAACTTACACATGAATTTTAATTTCATTTTTCGTTTCATTTCATTTTTGGTAGTGCTCTCTGATGATCCGGCGTCCTTTAAAAGGGCTCTGGTGAAATAAAATATTATAATGGTACCTTAAAGTGGTCTGTTTTTCTTAGCTCTGGATTTACATTGAGCTCTCAGGATTACCTATACGGATTACCAAGTTCTTCATAAATAACCTTATTATTATTATATATATATATATATATATATATATATATATATATATATATATATATATATATATATATATATATATATATATATATATATATATATATATGTGTGTGTGTGTGTGTGTGTGTGTGTGTGTGTGTGTGTGTGTGTGTGGAGAAGGAGACAGAAAGAGAGAGAGTGAGAGACAGAACAGGCACGGTGGAGTAATTGATAGAGGCTCGGATTGAGGAATCGGAGAACCGTGTTCGAATTCCAGTCGAATCCATTACATTCACTTACGTGCTAATAGCCTTGAGAAAGGTATGAGGCCTCTACTTCTAAATAGCTGGACAGACTGGGTTCTATAGCCTTGGATGGCAACTGGTCTAGGAGTAGGACAGCACTAATTCAAAATCTGCAAAGGGTCGTTTGGATAGTCCTGCAGTCCTTCATCACTATAATCAAATCTCATGTGCTGTTGTCGGGCTGTCGAATTCCTAGGAACTGAATATGCTTGACCGTTTTACGTCGAATTCGACGGGAGAGTCGAGTATATATATATATATATATATACATATTATGAAATGGACAAAGTCCGAGAATTATTTTAAGACATTTTTTTATGTTTATACGTTCTTTTTATAGATACAAATATTTAAGTAAATGCTCTGTTTATAATAAACAGTATTATTATAATATATATATATATATATATATATATATATATATATATATATATATTATTAATATTATTATTATTATTATTATTATTATTACTATATTAGGTTGGTGCAAAAATAATGACGTAATAATGTCGTTTTTTACGTTAAAAAATAAGTCTAAAAACGACATTATTACGTCATTATTTTTGCACAGACCTAATATATAATTTTATATATATATATTATTTCATATATATATATATATATATATGTATCTATATAAAGCAGGGTGTGATGTGCTTCGTGAGGTCTACTTCTCCAGCTTTCATTACAGTTGTAACTGCTCGGGTTTTCAGCTACAGGACCAATCAATGACCACGCTTGGTGATAGGCTTCTGAAATAAAGAGAATGATGCTGGGCGATTTCCATTTGGGAAGATACGTTCATTGTTCATACATGTCTAACTAGATCAAGAGAACGATAAACATTAACTTACGATACTTGATATTTTTTTAATCTATCGAAATTAAGTCAATAATTAAATTTCTGTGATTTTTTTCTGGCATACTTTACAGCGGATTCAATTTATTGATGTTAATTCGAAGATTAGCTTGCCGGAAATTTCATGCGGATTTTTTTTTTTCTTCAAAGTTAATTCCCCACACTCAAGTAATGAAATTTAAAAGATATTCGCCGTTTGAATTAATATCTGATTAGGTAAAAAGATAAAAAATAATAAAACAAAAAGTCATATTAGGTTGATGCAAAAATAATGTCGTTTTTGACATATTTTTTAACGTCAAAAAACGACATTATTTTTGCAGCAACCCCATAAAATAAGATAGATTACTCTTTTTTTTTCTTTTTTTTTTTTCAACCAGCGAAAAGGAAGCGTCTTTTAATAATAATAAAAAAATGTAACTGCAACGTCCTCCTATATGGCGGGGAATACTGGGCGATAACAGATGAAGAAAAGACATAAATCAGCAGAAATGTGGTTCTACAGAAGGATGCTGAGGATACCATGGGCCGAACATGTGAGCAACGACGAGGTTTTAGAGAAAATGGAAATGATATGTCCCGAAAAGGGATATATTTGAACGAGGTAGCTAAGTGGTGTTGGCTACTATAACCAAGTAGAGTATGGTAGCAGTAATCGACTGGTACTCGTCGTAGTCGCAGGTAAGAAGTGTAGATCAATGGCGTAGTCCAATGGGCGTCGTTATAGACTTAGCTCTCAGACTAAGGCTCTTGACTTCTGACTCTCTTACACGTCCATCGGCATTTATGACGGACACCAGCCAATCATATTCAAGTGAGGGGGAACATAGGTGTATTCCATTATATCAGGAAACAAAAAGGAAACTTATATTTAACATCAGGATGTGACAGCCGAAATTTCTACAGAAGGATGTTGAGGATACCATGGGCCGAACATGTGAGCAACGACGATGTTTTAGAGAAAATGAAAATGATATGTCCCGGAAAGGGATATATTTGAACGAAGTAGCTAAGTGGTTTTGGCTACTATAACCAAGTAGAATTATTGGTTTTTAGTTAGTTTTAGTGAGGTTTTAGTTAAAATGGAAACAAAAAAGAAACTTATACTTAACATCAGGAAGAGACAGTTGAAATTTCTACAGAAGGATGCTGAGGATACCATGGACCGAACAGGTGAGCAACGACGAGGTTTTAGTTAAAATGGAAACAAAAAGGAAACTTACACTTAACATCAGGAAGAGACAGTTGAAATTTCTACAGAAGGATGATGAGGATACCATGGACCGAACATGTGAGCAACGATGAGGTTTTAGAGAAAATGGAAACAAAAAGGAAACTTATACTTAACATCAGGAAGAGATAGTTGAAATTTCTACAGAAGGATGATGAGGATACCATGGACCAAACATGTGAGCAACGATGAGGTTTTAGTTAAAATGGAAACAAAAAGGAAACTTATACTTAACATCAGGAAGAGGCAATTGAAATTTCTACAGAAGGATGCTGAGGATACCATATACCGAACATGTGAACAACGACGAAGTTTTAGAGTAAATGGAAACCAAAAAGAAACTTATACTTAACATCAGGAAAGATACAGTTGAAATTCCTAGGGCTCAGAAGGAAGAAAGATGGCTTGGAAATTTTGATACACACATGGCATATTGAAGGCGAGTGACAGAGGAAAACAACACGTTACCTGCATAGATAGCTTAAGTATATGGACGGAAGAACAGGGATTAGGAGAGATAGCAAAATGATACAATTTACCAAGCGCTACAAAGGACAGGGACTTGTGGAGGGGTATGATCGCCAATTCTAGAAGTTATACGGCACATAGAAGTATAATAGTAAAAACATAAGATGATACAGGGTAAATTATCGCATTTTATATTTTCAATTTCGTGAATGCGTGGTATTTGCTTTTGATTTTGTTGACTGCACTCTATAGTAAGGTAAGTTTGGCACCGTCTGTGAGTAATGTTGCATCACGACTCAATTCACTCCGCCAGAAATTTGGAAATGGCATGCTGTGCTCTTTAGCATTCACACCGGAACCCACAGTAAGAACATTTTTGAATGTCAATTTTAGGACAGTGCAGAGGATTTGGAAAGAGTTGGATGAGTCTAATGGTGATTACGAAGTTAGGGCAGCTCATAAAAATCAATCTGATCGTTCTCATGGGAAAAGAACTTTTAAATTTGTTGGCGAGTAAATATTCACCATTTTATATTTTTAATTTCTCTCAAGAACATTAGATGAGTCTAAAGTTTAATACGAAGGTACGGTAGCTTGAAAAACTCTTTCTGATCATTCTTATGAGAAAAGAACTCCTGAATTTGTTGGCGAGGGAATCAGATTCAACACGGACGTAGATTTTCACCATTTTATATTTTTAATTTCTCTCATGAACATTAGATGAGTCTAAAGTTTAATACGAAGGTACGGTAGCTTGAAAAACTCTTTCTGATCATTCTTATGAGAAAAGAACTCCTGAATTTGTTGGCGAGGGCCACAGACTCAACACGGAAGCCTACATGAAGTACTTTTAGGAGGAAGTGCCGCTCTGTGTCAAGAGGTTGGCTGCTGTATGATCCTATTTCTAGTATTAGGAATCTTCACTATGGCAAACAAGCAGGAGTACCCAGTCATGGCTGTTAGACAATTTCTACGACCACATCACCCTTTACATCGGGTCACGTAACTCACTGCTCACCAGACTGCAGCCCCATTGATTAGTATATCTGGTGGGCAATTGAGCAAGAGACCTGCGAAAATTCCTACTAACAACGAAGATGAACTGAAGTCAAGGATTATGGCTACTTAAACAAGCAGACCGCCCAGAAGAGATGTCAGGTGATTTCGAATTCGTCTCGAGGCCGTGGTTGAAGTTAATGTCGATATCATCGAATAAATTTACTCTGTAGTGTTTCAAGATATACTTGCGTAATTTTGGTAAATGTGTCTCTTAAAATGGGATGTCAGTGTTATTTTCATGTTTGCGTAATTTAGACGATAATATATTCATAGCGCTCTGAACAGTGCAAGAAATTCTCAAGAAGCTCACTGGGATAGAGAATGCAGTGTGGAACAGCTTCGGCGCGGTGGGTCGGTGCTTCCTTGGGACTCACAAGACCGAAGTCTATGTGCAGCTTCTTGAGACCGTATTGAAGAACTACGGCAAAATTAGTTCCAGAATATCCGTCAAAATCCATATTCTTGACGCTGATCTTGATAGATTTAAGAACATGGGGTCTACTCAGAGGAGAAGGGCTAGCGATTCCACCAGGATATACTGGACTTTAAGCGCCGGTTTTAAGGATCGTATAACGAAAACATGATTGGAGACAATATTTGGGTGAGGAGCTGTGAATAAGCTAAAATAGTAAAAAAACTACCTGATATAATGGAATATGCATACACCTGTGTTCCCCCATACTGGAATATGATTGGCTGGTGTCCGTCATAAATATCGACGGACGTGTAGGAGAGTCAGAAGTCAAGAGCCTTAGTCTGAGAGCTAAGTCTACAACGGCGCCCATTGGACTACGCCATTGATCTACACTTGTTACCTGCGACTACGACGCGTACCAGTCGATTACTGGTACCGTAATTCTACTTGGTTATTGTAGCCAAAAACACTTAGCTACTTTGTTCAAATAAATCCCTTTCCGGAACATATCAGACAGAAAGAAGGGAGGAAGGTGATATAATGGGATATGCATAGACCTGTCTTCCCCTCACTGGAATATGATTGGCTTGTGTCCGTCATAAATGCCGATGGACGTGTAGGAGAGTCAGAAGTCAAGAGCCTTAGTCTGAGAGCTAAGTCTATAACGGCGCCCATTGGACTACGCCATTGATCTACACTTGTTACCTGCGATTACGACGCGTACCAGTCGATTACTGCTACCGTAATTCTACTTGGTTATAGTAGCCAAAACCACTTACCTACTTTATACCTTTCCGGAACACACACACACACACACACACACACACACACACACACACACACACATATATATATATATATATATATATATATATATATATATATATATATATATAATGGAATATGCATACACCTATGTTCCCTCTCACTGGAAAATGATTGGCTGGTGTCCGTCATAAATGCCGATGGACGTGTAAGAGAGTCAGAAGTCAAGAGCCTTAGTCTGAGAGCTAAGTCTATAACGGCGCCCATTGGACTACACCATTGATCTACACATGTTACCTGCGACTACGACGCGTACCAGTCGATTACTGCTACCATACTCTACTTGGTTATTGTAGCCAACACCACTTAGCTACTTCGTTCAAATGTATCCCTTTCCGAGACATATCACTACCCCTTCTAAATTTTGTGGTCTCACATGTGTAATCTTAGAATGATACTTTTGTGCCGTTTTTTTTTTTTAAATCTAAATTGCATGAATAAAAATAGTCACATTCTCCAGTTTTTCCAGTGGGAATATTTTATATTAAGGTTCATCATTTACAAGGCGCGGAGGCCACTCGAGGTAGAGGGCTACGTTAAGAAGTAGTTTATACGTATAGGAGAAAGTAACGTTTAAAACTAGACATGACTATGTTAAGATTGTAGTGACCTGGGAGATCTTTTTTTCGACACGGTTCCACAGATCAGTGATTTACAGAAAAAATCTGTCCGAGATGAAATTACGAGTTAGTGATGGAATACGGAGAGAAATTGGTTGGTTTGTTACTAAGTAAGTGGTATCGCGGGTGCTTCTCGTAAATTTGGTAGAACCAGGGAATGTATTTTATCTGAGTACTTTCCACGGAAATAACGAAAATATAAGCTTAAATAGCTGCCTTCCAAATTTTTGTGTTCTCGTTCGTGCAATCCAAGAAGGATACTTTTGAATAATTTGTAAAATAAATTTTCACATTCGCCAGTTTTTTCGGTGGGGTATTTTTTTTATAGTAAGGTATATCCTTTACAAGGCTCGGGAACCACTCGAGTGAGATTTGATAAGAGAAGAATTTAACAATTATCCCTAGAGTTGAGCATGTTAAGATTGTAATGATCAGGGAAATATCCTTTTGGGAGACGGTTCTACAGAGGAGACATTTGCGGAAAGAAGCTGTTCGAGTGGAATACAGAAGGAATGTGGGTGGTTTGTTAATATGTAAGTGGCATGTCGGGTCCTTGTAAAGGGTAGGCTTGACTGGACAAGGTAATGTAGTTCATCCGGGCTCTTTCCGTGAAACTAGCGATAGACCAGCGCCAGGATTGCCACATGCTGCTTGTAAGAAAGCTGTTGGTGGATGGGAAATAATTCGTCACCCGCAAGGAATCAGAGAAGCTTTTGGACTCTATCGAGGCTGGAATATGCCACCTATGCAGTTCATTCCGAAATTTAGAAACAGTACTCCATTTTTGATGTTATTTGACTCTTGTAAATGTAGAGGAGAGTTTGAGGGGCCCACGTACTTACTTGTGCTGTAGAGGGGGCCGACCATTTTAACTGAATCCTTAGCGATCGCTTGGATGTACGAGTTTTACTTGAAGTCATGTAATCCAAACAGTCTCTCAAGACAAAGGCATCTTCGAGGGATCAACGGTAAAATTCAGAAGTATTATTATCCTGGTCATAAAAGCAAAGTACGAAGAAAACATTAACTAATTTTCATACTTTCTAGGCGTAAGCAAATAAGAAATAACAGTTGTAACCCAAGGACAAACATCTTGTTACAGTGTTATAAACTTAAGTATCCTTGCGCACACATGCTACAGAGGATAAAGGCGTTGATTAGATCCAGTGAGAGAACGCAAAGAGAATGAGTTCGGTACCCGGTTAAGGCAGTGGAGAACTTGGAGAGGGGAATTATACAGGAGAGAACCCTTTGATACATACATTCATGAACAATTTTGACCCTAATGAGCTCCTGATTCAAAATTCGCAAATAATTGATATTTAATGTTTCACTAGGGATAAAAGCGTTAGTTAGATCCAGTGACAGGAGCCAGAGAGTGTGAGTTCAATACTCGGTAAATGCAGTGGAGAGAGTAATTATTAAGCCGGGGCAAAAAATAATGACGTAATAATGTCGTTTTTTAACATTAAAAATACGTCAAAAAAACGACATTTTTACGTCATTTTTTTTGCACCAACTAACTGACAACTGACATCCATTAAAAAAGGCATGTGGAACTAGAACAGTCTACCCCAGTGAGCGAAAAAATAAACACTATAATAAAGACAAGAAGAGCATTTGTTTAAATGTCACTCACTGTACTTTTCAATTCATGACCATTCCCAGAGAGTTAGAAGGAAATTGATATAGCCTCTCTTAAAAATACTGAAATATCCTCAACAGATTGTTAATGCATTTTCTCCAAAAAATCTTAACACTAAAAATATTAATTGATTAGTGATATATTCTTCTACAATACATAAGTAAAGGTCTATATTTCTGAGATGAGATATTATGAACACTATTTATATTATTCGAACTATTGTCCTCTCTTTTTCGCCATATTTATTATTAGGTTGGTGCAAAAATAATGTCGTTTTCTCACATATGTTACTATGTGAGAAAACGACATTATTTTTGAAACAACATAATATAACGTTTCGGCCGTTCTACGCTCCAGTCTTCTTCGGGTGGTTGGACTGTGCCAAGTATCCTTGTGCACACATGGCACAGTGGATAAAGGCGTTGGTTAGATCCAGGGACAGGACACAAAGAATATGAGTTCAATACCCGGTTAAGGCAGTGGAGAACTTCGAGAGGGGAATTATACAGGAGATAAATGATAACTGACATCCATTAAACATGGGACGTGGAACTAGAACAGTCTACCCCAGTGAGCGAAATAAAGGGTTCAGTTCGACATTCCAACCACCTGGTGAAGGCCGGAGGGTACAACGGCCGAAACGTTGTAATAAATATGGCGACAAAGATGAGGTTGATAATCCGAATAATATAAATAGTGTACATAATACCTCATCTCAGAAATATAGAGAGATACTGACGAAGACCGGATCGTATAACGGCCGAAACGCTGTAATAAATATGACGACAAAGATGAGGACAATAGTACGAATAATGTAAATAGAGTACATAATATCTCATCTCAGAAATATATACGGATACTGAAGAAGGCCGGAGCGTACAACGGCCGAAAAGTTATAATAAATGGTCCGAATAATGTAAATAGGTTTAATGTTTCACGGTAGATATAAAAATGGTTACAAAAAATATAACTCCCAGATTTCTTCACTGGGGGTCCGAGGTAGAGGCTCTATACGCTTCATGGAAAAAACGATCTTTTTTTATACGAAACACATGCACAAAACAATGGAAAGGGAGGGACATTTTCGTATAACTTTCGATGACATCAGAATAATACGGCTTTTCTGATTGGTTCGTCAAAATAAAACAACCAATAGCAAAACAAGACGGAAGTATTTACCCACCATTCAAACGATGACTGGGCATTACGCCATTTTTTCTACCACCGTTCAACCGGCGTCTAGACATAAAGTCATTACCTCTACCACCGTTAAACCGGCGTCTAGACATAAAGTCATTTTTCTCTACCACCGTTTAGCCGGTGACTGGACATTACATCATTTTTCTAGACCACCATTCAACCGGCTTCTGGGGATATAGTCATTTTTCTCTACCACAATTCAAATGGTGGATGGGCATTATGTCATTTTTCTCTACTACTGTTCAAACGGTGGATGGGCATTAAGTCATTTTTCTCTACCACAGTTCAACCGGTGGATTGGCATAAAGTCATTTTTCTCTACCACTGTTCAAACGGTGGATGGACATTACGTAATTTTTTCTCTACCACTGTTCAACCGGTGGATGGGCATTAAGTTATTTTTCTCTACCACTGTTCAACCGGAGGATAGGCATTATGCCATATTTCCCTGCCACTGTTCAACCAGTGGATGGACATTAAGTCATTTTTCTCTACCACTGTTCAAACGGTGGATGGACATTAAGTCATTTTTCTCTACCACTGTTCAACAGGTGGATGGCCATTAAGTTATTTTTCTCTACCACTGTTCAGCCGGTGGATGGGCATTACGTCATTTTTCTATACCACTGTTCAACCGGTGGATGGGCATTAAGTTATTTTTCTCTACCACTGTTCAACAGGTGGATGGCCATTAAGTTATTTTTCTCTACCACTGTTCAGCCGGTGGATGGGCATTACGTCATTTTTCTATACCACTGTTCAACCGGTGGATGGGCATTAAGTTATTTTTCTCTACCACTGTTCAACCGGTGGATGGGCATTACGTCATTTTTCTCTACCACTGTTCAACCGGTGGACGGATATTACGTCATTTTTCTCTACCGCTCTTCAACCGGTGGATGGGCATTAAGTTATTTTTATCTACCACTGTTCAACCGGAGGATAGGCATTATGCCATTTTTCCCTACCACTGTTCAACCAGTGGATGGACATTAAGTCATTTTTCTCTACCACTGTTCAAACGGTGGATGGACATTACGTCATTTTTATCTGCCACTGTTCAACCGGTGGATGGACATTACGGCATTATTCTCTACCACTGTTCAACCGGAGGATTGGCATTAAGTCATTTTTCTCTACCACTGTTCAAACGGTGAATGGACATTACGTCATATTTTTCTACCACTGTTCAACCGGTGGATGGGCATTAAGTTATTTTTCTCTACCACTGTTCAACCGGTGGATGGATATTACGTCATTTTTCTCTACCACTCTTCAACCGGAGGATAGGCATTATGCCATTTTTCCCTACCACTGTTCAACCAGTGGATGGACATTAAGTCATTTTTCGTTACCACATTTCAACCGGTGGATGGGCATTATGCCATTTTTCTCTACCACTGTTCAATGATTGTATGGACATTAAGCCATTTTTCTCTACCACTGTTCAAACGGTGGATGTGCATTAACTCATTTTTCTCTACCACTGTTCAAATGGTGGATGGACATTAAGTCATTTTTCTCTACCACTGTTCAACCGGTGGATGGACATTAAGTTATTTTTCTCTACCACTGTTCAACCGGTGGATGGACATTATGTCATTTTTCTCTACCACTGTTCAACCGGTGGATGAACATTACGTCATTTTTCTCTACCACTGTTCAACCGGTGGATGGGCATTAAGTTACTTTTCTCTACAACTGTTCAACCGGTGGATGGACATTACGTCATTTTTCTCTACGACTGTTCAACCGGTGGATGGACATTAAGTCATTTTTCTCTACCACTGTTCAAAAGGTGGATGGGCAGTAAGTTATTTGTCTCTACCACTGTTCAACCGGTGGATGGGCATTAAGTTATTTTTCTCTAACACTGTTCGACCGGTGGATGGACATGAAGTCATTTTTCTCTACCACAGTTCAAACGGTGGATGGGCATTAAGTTATTTTTCTCTACCACTGTTCAACCGACGGATGGGCATTAACTTATTTTTCTCTACCACTGTTCAACCGGTGGATGGACATTATGTCATTTTTCTCTACAACTGTTCAACCGGTGGATGGGCATTAAGTTATTTTTCTCTACCACTGTTCAACCGGAGGATAGGCATTATGCCATATTTCCCTACCACTGTTCAACCAGTGGATGGACATTAAGTCATTTTTCGTTACCACTGTTCAATGATTGGATGGACATTAAGTTATTTTTCTCTACCACTGTTCAACCGGAGGATAGGCATTATGCCATTTTTCCCTACCACAGTTCAACCAGTGGATGGACATTAAGTTATTTTTCTCTACCACTGTTCAACCGGAGGATAGGCATTACGCCATATTTCCCTACCACTGTTCAACCAGTGGATGGACATTAAGTCATTTTTCGTTACCACATTTCAACCGGTGGATGGGCATTATGCCATTTTTCTCTACCACTGTTCAATGATTGGATGGACATTAAGTCATTTTTCTCTACCACAGTTCAAACGGTGGATGAACATTAAGTCATTTTTCTCAACCACTGTTCAACCGGTGGATGGACATTATGTCATTTTTCTCTACCACTGTTCAACCGGTGGATGAATATTACGTCATTTTTCTCTACCACTGTTCAACCGGTGGATGGACATTACGTCATTTTTCTCTACGACTGTTCAACCGGTGGATGGACATTAAGTCATTTTTTTCTTCCACTGTTCAACCGGTGGATGGAATTTAAGTTATTTTTCTCTACCACTGTTCAACCAGTGGATAGGCATTAAGTTATTTTTTTCTAACACGGTTCAACCGGTGGATTTGATATTAAGTGATTTTTCTCTACCACAGTTCAAACGGTGGATGGGCATTAAGTCATTATTCTCTACCACTGTTCAACCGGTACAGGGCATTATGGCATTTTTCTCTACCACAGTTCAATCGGTGGATTGGCATTAAGTCATTTTTCTCTACCCCAGTTCAACCGGTGGATGGACATTACGTCATTTTTCTCTACGACTGTTCAACCGGTGGATGGGCATTAAGTTATTTTTCTCTACCACTGTTCAACCGGTGGATGGACATTACGTCATATTTCTCTACCACTGTTCAACCGGTGGATGGACATTAAGTCATTTTTCTCTACGACTGTTCAACCGGTGGATGGACATTAAGTCATTTTTCTCTACCACTGTTCAACCGGTGGATGGGCATTAAATTATTTTTCTCTACCACTGTTCAACCGGTGGATGGGCATTAAATTATTTTTCTTTAACACTGTTCAACCGGTGGATGGACATTAAGTCATTTTTCTATACCACTGTTCAAACGCTGGATGGACATTAAGTCATTTTTCTCTACCACTGTTCAACTGGCGGATGGGAATTAAGTTATTTTTCTCTAACACAGTTCAACAGGTGGATGGACATTAAGTCATTTTTCTCTACCACTGTTCAACCGGTGGATGGACATTAAGTCATTTTTCTCTACCACTGTTCAAACGGTGGATGGGCATTAAGTTATTTTTCTCTACCACAGTTCAACCGGTGGATGGGCATTAAGTTATTTTTCTCTCACACTGTTCAACCGGTGGATGGATATTAAAGCATTTTTCTCTACCACTGTTTAACCGGTGGATGGACATTAAGTCATTTTTCTCTACCACTGTTCAACCGGTGGATGGACATTACGGCATTTTTCTCTACCACTGTTCAACCGGTGGATAGAAATTAAATCATTTTTCTCTACCACTGTTCAAACGGTGGATGGGCATTCAGTTATTTTTCTCTAACACTGTTCAACCGGTGGATGGACATTAAGTCATTTTTCCCTACCACTGTTGAAACGGTGGATGGGCATTAAGTTATTTTTCTCTACCACTGTTCAACCTGTGTATGGACATTAAGTCATTTTTCTCTACGACTGTTCAAACGGTGGATGGGCATTAAGTCATTTTTCCCTACCACTGTTCAACCGGTGGATGAGCATTAAGTCATTTTTCCCTACCACTGTTCAACCGGTGGATAGGCATTAAGTCATTTTTCACTGCCACTGTTCAACCGGTAGATGGGCATTAAGTCATTTATCTCTACCACTGTTCAACCGGTGGATGGACATTACGTCATTTTTCTCTACCATTGTTCAACCGGTGGATGGGCATTAAGTTATTTTTCTCTAACTCTGTTCAACCGGCAGATGGACATTAAGTCATTTTTCTCTACCACTGTTCAACCGGTGTATGGACATTAAGTCATTTTTCTCTACCACTGTTCAACCGGTGGATGGACATTACGGCATTATTCTCTACCACTGTTCAAACGGTGGATGGGCATTAAGTCATTTTTCTCTACCACTGTTCAACCGGTGGATGGACATTAAGTCATTTTTCTCTAACACTGTTCAACCGGTGGATGGACATTAAGTCATTTTTCCCTACCACTGTTCATATGGTGGATGGGCATTAAGTTATTTTTCTCTACCACTGTTCAACCGGTGGATGGACATTAAGTCATTTTTTCTCTACCACTGTTCAAACGGTGGATGGGCATTAACTCATTTTTCTCTACCACTGTTCAAACGGTGGATGGGCATTAAGTCATTTTTCTCTACCACTGTTCAACCTGTGTATGGACATTAAGTCATTTTTCTCTACGACTGCTCAAACGGTGGATGGGCATTAAGTTATTTTTCTCTACCACTGTTCAAACGGTGGATGGACATTAAGTCATTTTTTCTCTACCACTGTTCAAACGGTGGATGGGCATTAAGTCATTTTTCCCTACCACTGTTCATATGGTGGATGGGCATTAAGTTATTTTTCTCTACCACAGTTCAACCGGTGGATGGACATTAAGTCATTTTTCTCTACCACTGTTCAACCTGTGTATGGACATTAAGTCATTTTTTCTCTACCACTGTACAAACGGTGGATGGGCATTAAGTCATTTTTCTCTACCACAGTTCAACCTGTGTATGGACATTAAGTCATTTTTTCTCTACCACTGTTCAAACGGTGGATGGGCATTAAGTTATTTTTCTCTACCACTGTTCAACCGGTGGATGGACATTAAGTCATTTTTTCTCTACCACTGTTGAAACGGTGGATGGGCATTAAGTTATTTTTCCCTACCACTGTTCATATGGTGGATGGGCATTAAGTTATTTTTCTCTACCACAGTTCAACCGGTGGATGGACATTAAGTCATTTTTCCCTACCACTGTTCAACCGGTGGATGGGCATTAAGTCATTTTTCACTACCACTGTTCAACCGGTGGATGGGCATTTAGTCATTTATCTCTACCACTCTTCAACCGGTGGATGGACATTACGTCATTTTTCTCTACCATTGTTCAACCGGTGGATGGGCATTAAGTTATTTTTCTCTAACTCTGTTCAACCGGCGGATGGACATTAAGTCATTTTTCTCTATCACTGTTCAACCGGTGTATGGACATTAAGTCATTTTTCTCTACCACTGTTCAACCGGTGGATGGACATTAAGTCATTATTCTCTACCACTGTTCAACCGGTGGATGGACATTAAGTCATTTTTCCCTACCACTGTTCATATGGTGGATGGGCATTAAGTCATTTTTCTCTACCACTGTTCAACCGGTGGATGGACATTAAGTCATTTTTCTCTACCACTGTTCAACCGGTGGATGGACATTAAGTCATTTTTCCCTACCACTGTTCATATGGTGGATGGGCATTAAGTCATTTTTCTCTACCACTGTTCAACCGGTGGATGGACATTAAGTCATTTTTCTCTACCACTGTTCAACCGGTGGATGGACATTAAGTCATTTTTCCCTACCACTGTTCATATGGTGGATGGGCATTAAGTCATTTTTCTCTACCACTGTTCAACCGGTGGATGGGCATTAAGTCATTTATCTCTACCACTGTTCAACCGGTGGATGGACATTAAGTCATTTTTCCCTACCACTGTTCATATGGTGGATGGGCATTAAGTTTTTTTTCTCTACCACTGTTCAACCGGTGGATGGGCATTAAGTCATTTATCTCTACCACTGTTCAACCGGTGGATGGACATTACGGCATTATTCTCTACCACTGTTCAACCGGTGGATGGACATTAAGTCATTTTTCTCTACCACTGTTCAACCGGTGGATGGACATTAAGTCATTTTTCCCTACCACTGTTCATATGGTGGATGGGCATTAAGTTTTTTTTCTCTACCACTGTTCAACCGGTGGATGGGCATTAAGTCATTTATCTCTACCACTGTTCAACCGGTGGATGGACATTACGGCATTATTCTCTACCACTGTTCAACCGGTGGATGGACATTAAGTCATTTTTCTCTACCACTGTTCAACCGGTGGATGGACATTAAGTCATTTTTCTCTACCACTGTTCAACCGGTGGATGGACATTAAGTCATTTTTCCCTACCACTGTTCATATGGTGGATGGGCATTAAGTTATTTTTCTCTACCACTGTTCAACCGGTGGATGGACATTAAGTCATTTTTTCTCTACCACTGTTCAAACGGTGGATGGGCATTAAGTCATTTTTCTCTACCACTGTTCAAACGGTGGATGGGCATTAAGTCATTTTTCTCTACCACTGTTCAAACGGTGGATGTACATTAAGTCATTTTTCTCTACCACTGTTCAACCGGTGGATGGGCATTAATTTATTTTTCTCTACCACTTTTCAATCTGTGGATGGATATTAAGTCATTTTTCTCTACCACTGCTTAAACGGAGGACGGACATTATGTCATTTTTCTCTACCACTGTTCAATCGGTCGATGGATCTTAAGTCATTTTTCTCTACCACTGTTCAAACGGTTGATGGACATTAAGTCATTTTTCTCTACCACTGTTCAAACGGTGGATGGGTATAAGTTATTTTTCTCTACCACTGTTCAAGCGGTGGATGGACATTAAGTCATTTTTCTCTGCCACTGTTCAAACGGTGGATGGGCATTAAGTTATTTTTCTCTAACACTGTTCAAACTTTTGATTTACATTAAGTCATTTTTCTCTACCACTGTTCAACCGTTGGATGGACAATAAGTCATTTTTCTCTACCACTGTTCAAACGGTGGATGGGCATTAAGTCATTTTTCTCTACCACTGTTCAAACGGTGGATGGGCATTAAGTCATTTTTCTCTACCACTGTTCAACCGGTGGATGGGCATTAAGTTATTTTTCTCTACCACTGTTCAAACGGTGGATGGACATTAAGTCATTTTTCTATACCACTCTTCAACCGGTGGATGAATATTAAGTCATTTTTCTCTACCACTCTTCAACCGGTGGATGGGCATTATGCCACTTTTTTCTACCACTGTTCAAACAATGGATGGAAATTAAGTCATTTTTCTCTACCACTGTTCAAACGGTGGATGGGCATTAAGTTATTTTTCTCTACCACAGTTCAAACGGTAGATGGGCATTAAGTTATTTTTCTCTACCACTGTTCAAACGGTTGATGGGCATTAAGTCATTTTTCTCTAACCCTGTTCAAACGGTGGATGGACATTAAGTCATTTTTCTCTACCACTGTTCAACCGCTGGATGGGCATTAAGTTATTTTTCTCTACCAATTTTCAATCTGTGGATGGAATTAAGTCATTTTTCTCTACCACTGCTTAAACGGAGGACGGACATTATGACATTTTTCTCTACCACTGTTCAATCGGTGGATGGATCTTAAGTCATTTTTCTCTACCACTGTTCAAACTGTGGATGGACATTAAGTCATTTTTCTCTACCACTGTTCAACCGGTGGATGGGCATTAAGTCATTATTCTCTACCACTGTTCATCCGGTGAATGGGCATTACGTCATTTTTCTCTACCACTGTTCAACCGGGGGATGGGTATTATGCCATTTTTCTCTACCACTGTTTAAACGGTGGATGGACATTAAGTCATTTTTCTCTACCACTGTTCAACTGATGGCTCCGCATTAAATCATTTTTCTCTACCAATTTTTAACCAGTCGATGGACACTATGTCATTTTTCTCTACGACTGTTCGACCAGTCGCTGGGCATTAAGTCATTTTTCGCTACGACTATTTAACCAGCGCATGGACATTAAGTCATTATTCTCTACCACTGTTCGACTGAGGATTGGCATTCAGTCATTTTTCGCTACCACTATTTAACCAGTTAAGTCATTATTCTCTGCGACTGTTCAACTTGTGGATAGGCATTAAGTCATTTTTCTCTACCACCGTTCAACCGGTTGTTGTAGAATAATTCAGTTTTCGCTACCACTATTCAACCAATGGATGGACATTAAGTCATTCTTGTCTATCTCTGGTCAACCGATGGCTGGGCATTAAGTCATTTTTCTCTACCACTGTTCAAACGGTGGATGGATATTAATCATTTTTCTCTACGAATATTTAACCAGTGGTTGTACATTAAGTCGTTTTTCTCTACCACTGTTCAACTGGTAGATGGGCATTAAGTCATTTTTCGCTACCACTCTTTATCCAGTGGATGGAGATGAAGTCATTTTTCTCTACGACTTTTCAACCGGTGGATGTGCATTAAATCATTTTTCTCTACCACTGTTCATCCGGTGAATGGGTATTACATCATTTTTCTGTACCACTGCTCACCCGGTGGATGGGCAGTAAGTCAGTTTTCTCTATCACCAGTTAAGCGGTCTTCATGGCTGAAAGTTCTAAAGTACATTCGAAATTTCTAACAGGACAGCCGTGACATTTCCCTGACTTATTCTAATGTAAGTAAATATAAATATCTTCAAATTGAAATTTAATAAAATATTTAGAACTTGAACATTATTCTTATGCCTATAATCAAAGCAAAATAAACACAGCGGTTATTTACAAATATCATGGCAATTCTCCTTTTTTAAAAAGACTTAAAAAGCCACACTGCATGGGACTTCTCCTTTACTTAAGAAAATCAACAAAATACGAGGGTTACATACTGTGTATCACTTAATGTCAGAATCTGTACAAACAGAATGAACAAATTCCTACTTTACCTTATCTATGGTCCCGCTTAATAACCCGGTAAGGGGTTGTTGTAAGCAGTAAGCCAAATAATAACAAGAATAATAATAACAATAATAATAATAATAATAATAACAATAACAATAATAATAGTAAAAATAATAACAATAATAATAATAATGATAATAACAATAATAATAATAATAATAATAATGATAACAATAACAATAATAATAACAATAATAACAATAACATTAACAATAACAATAATAATAAAAAAATTAATAACAATTATAATAATAATGATAATAATAACAATAATAATATTAATAATAACAATAATAATAATAACAATAATAATAATAACAATAATAATAATAATAATAACAATAATAATAATAATTTGCACACTGATTGACATAAGCATGCCAAATTGCAAGAACGTCTCTGAAAAGGGTTTTTGAAAAACTAAGCAAATACAAGTAACTGGAATGTAAACAGAAAAAAAAATGTGGCACTTAAAATGTAAAACCCTTCCTGTTTTGGTTTAGATGTTTGTGTCTCATGAAGAAAAGAACTCAAGAACAATATAGAAAATTCCTGGTGCGCCAGAAGAACCAAAAAATTATTCTCAGAGACACAACCAATATCCTGCAAAGAAATATGTCCCTTTTTTTTTTTTTTTTTTTTTTTTTTTGGTTAATAGCTGTGTTCTGTTCAATTACGTGGAAACAACAGAAAAAAAAATCACATCCTTCGTTTGCCAAAGATGATTAGTTACGACCCGACATGTGATCATAAAACAACTTCAGGTAAAAAAAAAAAAAAAAAAAAAAAAAGATTGCTCTTTTTTATAGACTATAATAAAGACTAGCAGGGCATGTGTTTTAATGTCACTCACTGTACTTTTCAATTCATGACCATTCCCAGAGAGTTAGAACGAAATTGATATAGTCTCTCTTAAAAATACTGAAATATCCTCAACAGATTGTTAATGCATTTTCTCCAAAAAATCTTAACACAAAAAATATTAATTTGTTAGTGACATATTCTTGTACAATACGTAAGTAAAGATCTATATTTCTGAGATGAGGTATTATGAACACTATTTACATTATTCGGACTATTATTATAACGTTTCGGCCGTTCTACGTTCCAGTCTTCTTCAGGTGGTTGGACTGCGCCAAGTATCCTTGTGCACACATGTCACAGTGGATAAAAGCATTGGTTAGATCCAGTGACAGGACACAAAGAGTGTGAGTTCAATACCCGTTTAAAGCAGTGGAGAACTTGGAGAGGGGAATTATACAGGAGATAACTGATAGCTGACATTCATTAAACATGGGACGTGGAACTAGAACAGTCTATCCCAGTGAGCGAAATAAAGGGTTCAGTTCAACATTCCGACCACCTGAAGAAGGCCGGTGCGTACAACGACCGAAACTTTGTAATAAATATGGCGACAACGATGAGGATAATAATCCGAATAATATAAATAGTGTACATAATACCTCATCTCAGAAATATAGACGGATACTGAAGAAGGCCGGAGCGTACAACGGCCGAAACGTTGTAATAAATATGGCTACAAAGATGAGGACAATAGTCCGAATAATTTAAATAGTGTACGTATGTAAATGTAATGATCTTGATTGGATTACGCCATGGATTTATCAATCTTTTAAATTTAAACAAAAAAAGAAATTGTCAAAAAATAACTTACGGATCAATGGAAGTTTTTTACTGTGAATATTTTTTGGGGAAAATGGCCGCCATTTTTTCTTCTAACCTTAAACCTTATGTCATCAAATGATGAAAAGTAATATTTTGACTGCATTTTCGGCTATTTTAAGTTATACAATCACCGTTATTATCTAATAATTGAATGCTTCATGGCAAATAAAGAAACAGTTGTTTCCTGTTTCTTAATACTTTGCTTAGCTTTTAGAAGGCATCTTTCGCTTATCCTAATACGCTCTCGGATTTCGTATAATGACGTGCGGGTGATGCAGTGGGTAACGGCAATGAATGAGGAATCTGTTAACCGACTTCGAATTCCAGTTGGTCTCGATACATTTAAGCGCAAATACCCTTTGGAAAGTGTTATGGGATCTTACCCATAATAATAATAATAATGGACTATTCCATACTTAATAAATACTGCGCCTCAGGAGTAGGCAAGGAGTCAGTAGTCCAAGTCGAGTCAAGAGTCGAGTCAGAGGCAGTCCGAAACAGAGTCGCGTTCAGACAATTACTGCAAGACATTGGAATAGTGATACTGATCGTGACTACATTGTTCTCTCTACTAAACCTGATTGTTCATACTAACACTTCTACTTCTCTGTATATATTCCTGTTTGTAATATATCTGTGTTATTCCATACCTGTGTTCGAGTTCTTCTTTATTGGTTCTACCTTGGACTATCACCACAGTACAAGGAACCGGACCATAAGAGAAAGGCACATATCTACTCCATACGCTGTGGGTTAAATAGTAGAGTTTGTATCTGGGAAGTCTATTTTTATACTTTAAAAAAATGTTAATACTAAATAGACAAGCCAAAAAAAAGAAAACATTATTTACTCTTTGTTATATAGGAATAAAGTGTCGCTGCCGACACTTGAGTTTGAACATAGATCGCCCTTGCGCAAACACAAGCGATCCCATTATTGAATTAAGTATACCACGTGACCATAGAAGAAACGCATATATGTACGAGCTAGCAGACGATTAACTATCGCTATTCCTAGTTTATCCTCTATACTAGATCGATCGCATTTCTACTCTATTACTATACACACCGTTATTCTCTATTCTATTCATTATACTATTTCTCTATTCGGGTCACTATACGGATTACTATTCGCGTGAGTATTATCGAGCAAGTACTATTAGTGCGAGTGTTATTCGAAGGCGTCTGACACTAGTATTGTTCAACGGCGTTGCTATAGTTGTATCTGCGATTACAAAGTCTCTACTACGACAGGCATTAAGAAAGTGACAACGAGTATTCGTTGACATCAAAAAGTGGCAACGAGTGTTCGTTGACATCACAAAAGTGAAGACGAGTATTCTTCGGCATCACAAAAGTGACAACGTGTATTTGCAGTCATCACAAATGTAGCAGCGAGAATTCGTTGACTTCACAAAATGACAACGAATATTCGTTGGCATCACAAAAGAGACAAGGTGTATTTGTTGACATCAAAAAAATGACAACGTGTATTCGTTGACACCAAAAAAAATGAAACGTGTATTCGTTGACATCAAAAAAATGACAACGTGTATTCGTTGACATAAGAAAAATGACAACGTGTATTCGTTGACATCAAAAAATGACAACGTGTATTCGTTGACACCAAAAAAATGACAACGTGTATTCGTTGACATCAAAAAAATGACAACGTGTATTCGTTGACACCAAAAAAAATGACAACGTGTATTCGTTGACATCAAAAAAATGACAACGTGTATTCGTTGACATAAGAAAAATGACAACGTGTATTCGTTGACATAAAAAAAATGACAACGTGTATTCGTTGACACCAAAAAAAATGACAACGTGTATTCGTTGACATCAAAAAAATGACAACGTGTATTCGTTGACACCAAAAAAAATGACAACGTGTATTCGTTGACACCAAAAAAAATGACAACGTGTATTTGTTGACATCACAAATGTGACAAAAAGTATTCGTTGACATCCCAAATGTGACAACATTTAGTGGAATAAATATAAAAGTAGGCAGTTACCTAACACTCCACTGAAAAGAAAAGCCCATAATGTTGTATTCCATACTATCTTGGCTAATACTTTCTTCTTTTTATGTGCCGTGTCTTTTCTGGGCGTAAGTGATCATGGCTCTCCACATCGTCCTATCGCTTGCAGCTATCAGTAAGTTTTGTCCCTCCGTCACCTCCTCCGGATCACGTTCTGTCATAATATTATATAACTTGAAATCTCCGAAAATGCAGTCAAAATATTACTTTTCACCACTTGATGACATAAGGTTTGAAGTTAGAAGAAAAAATGCCGGCCATTTCTTAAAAAAATATTCACACTAAAAAACTTCCATTGATCCGTAAGATATTTTTTGACAATTTCTTTTTTTTTTAATTTAAAAGATTGATAAATAAGAGTTTGTAATCCAGTCAAGTTCATTACATTTACTTACGTACACTATTTACATTATTCGGACTCTTGTCCGCATCTTTGTCGCCATATTTATTACACCGTTTTGGCCGTTGTGCGCTCCGGCCGCGTATGTCATGCATCGCACTTACCGTCCTCCGTCAAACTACTTCCCAAGTATTCTGCACTTGTAAATAGCATTTCGGTCTTGTACTTTTAGAAACTGTTATGGCTATAAAGTGAGGGATCAGTTTATATATATTGATTCTGATATAAAATTTATCCCCCACTTTATATCACAATTATAATTTCTTGTTTGTTTTTGTTCAAATTCTGATTAGGTATGAATCCACCACTTCTTTCCTAGCTATGGGTTAATTAGTAATACTTGTATCACTAAATAATTATTGTCTCAAAAAAAAATAAAAATAAATAAAAATATTTTTCCGGCTTTAAATAACCTGAAAATGGTTGATAAACAATAAATTACTGATTAGCTACACAGACATGTCTTCTTGATTTTTTTTTTTACATTCTCCGGAAGAAAAAAAAAGAATAGTATGGAAAGTACTCTGTTCAATAAGTGAGGGATCATTTTCTATTTTAATTATGATATAGAATTCACCCCCCCCCCTTTATATCCATTTTATAATTTCTTGTTTGTTTTTTTTTTCTAATTCTAATTCCCAATACGTCTTCGGATCTCAGCGTCGCACTTACGGTCCTCCGTCAAACCACTTCCGACGTATTTAAACTTCCGCACCTTTAAATCGCATTTTGGACTCATCCTTTTACTGATGACCATGCAATCTGTCTTCTTGTAGTTTAGGCTTAGTCCCTTCTTCTCGCTCTCCTTCGCGACCTTCTGTAGGAGGTTTTGTAATTTATTTTCCGTGTCTGCTATCAGTCCCGTGTCTTCTGCGTATCTTATTTTGTTAAAATTGAATCTCTTCTTTATTTTTGAAGAGACTTTCCATCTGCCGTAAAGGAGGGCAGATGTCACGTAGCTCTTCAGTACCGTTTCCTTTGTCACCAAAGAAATCGTCCTGTCTTGCAGTGGTCTGCCCAGCTTTTGCGATCAGTTGTATTCCATACTATCTTGGCTATTACATCTTATTGAAATGCTAATAGATGCCAAATCTTTCAGCTTCTTGTAAATTACCTGGACTTCATCACACAGAAAATAATGTGCTGCCTTCTCCATATCAGCTTTATTAATGGCTTTCTTATGTCCATCAATCTAACTGGCTTCCTCTTTATATAACTTACCACATTTTTTTAAGCGTTTCACCCCAAGCAAGACGGGAAGCCACTAGCATGCAAGGGGTTACAGAGAGTTGGAGCGAGAGCAAATACGAGTGACAGGAAAGGATGAAATGAAAGATAGGGGATAAATCAAGGCCTCTTGGGATGTGGATTGACATTATATTTGAATAATTAGAGATTATAGCTATCGGGAAAACAGAAAAAAGGAAGGGAGTTCCACAGGTTAGAGGTGCGAGACATGAAGCATATGCATAATTGTGTGTTAGGTTTAGGTTTTGAAGTTGAGAATGTGTTTTGTGTCCAGAATTCTACATGTGTGGAATTGGTTGGGAAAATAGAGAATTCAATAAAATGAAAAAAATTTTTGAGAAATTTTTTGTGTAGAGCAAGTCCAAGGCTAGTTCAAGAAAGAAAGTGAAGATTCAAAGAATGTTCTTAATAAAGTCTGTAAAAAATGGAAAAAAATAGTTGAATTTACTTCTGATGATTTAAAGAGTGAATGAGTTATATTTGTCTGTACATGTGTGTTTGTTGCAGTGTTCATCAAATTTTAGTGTCTAAACTCGATCTCAGCAATTAGTGGAAAAATAGAGCTAGCCTTTTGGGATTCGCGCTACACATTCCCCCAGTTTTTATGCATACCCAAAATCTGAAAAGGGGTCGCAAATGCTGACAGGGTTATTAATGCTTAACATATCTGACAAAAATATGTTTTGTCTGATACAATAGTATAATATAAATGCAATTTTTTTTTCTTTAATTTTCTATTCTAAAGAAATAGAAAGAAATTTGTGAAGAATTGTCTTACTATAAAATATTACATATCCTTGTAAATACACCTTATTGAAATGCTGATAGATGTCATCTCTTTCAGCTTCCTGTTAATTATCTGGACTTCTTCATACAGAAGATAATGTGTAGCCTTCCCCATATCACATTTATTTATAGCTTTCTTAATCTCTTTAGTCTAACTGGCTTCCTCCTTATATAACTTACCACATATGCATAATGGTGTGTTAGGTTTGGGTTTTTTTAAGTTGAGCATGTGTTTAGTGTTTAAAAGTGTTTAATTGGTTGAGAAAATAGAGAATTCAATAAGATGAAAAAAAAAATTTTTTGAGAATTTTTTGTGTAGAGCAAATCCAATGATTGTTCAAGAAAGAAAATGAAGATTCAAAGAATGTTCTTTATAAAGCCTTTGGAAAAAATGGAATAAATAATTGAATTTACTTCTGGTGATTTAAAGAGTGAATGAGTTATATTCTCTGTAGATGTGAGTTTGTTGCAGTGATCTCCAAATTTTAGTGTCTAAACTCGACCTAAGTTATCGTGTGCAAAAATGGAGCTAACTCTTTGGGATTCGTTCTACACATTCTCCCAGTTTTTATGCATGCGGCAAAGCTGAAAAAGGGTCACCAATGCTGACAGACTTATCAACGCTTAACATGTCTGAAAAAAGATGTATTGTCTGCTACAATAATATAATATAAATGCAGTTTTTTCCTTACATTTTCTGTTCGAAAGAACTAGTAAGAAGTTTGTGAAAAATTGTCTTAATATAAAATACTACACAGGAAAATTGTTTCACAAGAACACAATAAATTATCCAGAAAAATTATTTGGGAATATACCCAGTGGTGTGATATATTTCCATTCCATTAGGTAGGTACATCAAGCACCCCTGCTATCAGAAACAACTTAAATATTCAAACTTCATGCTGGATACGTCTTGATGCCATCATTCCATAGTGAGACCGGAAGTGCTTACAATCATCATCATAAACATAATCAGCATAATTGATGCTGTTTTAACCCCTCCCCTTCCTAAATTAATTTATTTTGTTATAACAAAATTCTCCAGTCTTGTGTTCCCCATCATGTACCCCAGAAATTTCAACTGTCTTTATCTGATTTAAGTATAACTGTCTTATGTTAATTAAAATTTCCTCATCTTTGTTGCCATATTTATCACAACGTTTCGGCTGTTGTACGCTCCGGCCTTCTTCAGGTGGTCGGAATATCGAACTTAACCCTTTATTTCGCTCGATAGGGTAGACTGTTCTAGTTCCACGCGCCATGTCTAACGAATGTCAGTTATCAGTTATCTCTTGTTAGTTCCGCTGTCGAAGTTTTCCATACAAAGATGTCGTTAAGGACACATGGCACAGTGGATAAAGTCGTTGGTTAGATCCAGTGACAGGACCCAAAGAGTTGTGAGTTCAATAGCGGGTTAAGACAGTGGAGATATTAAATGGTCCGTCAATGTTATTCTCAGTATCCTTCTGTAGAATCACAGCTCTGTCACTCCAAGGTCCATCTTCGTCTGTTAGAAAATTCTCTATCATTGACTGTCATATAGAAGAATAAATTTTGCGTAGCCTTTCAGCCATCTTCTTTTATTTGTGGCTTTTCATGAAATTTTTCTTATCACATAATACTTTGCTCTCATATATTTAATTATGCGCTAAAACCCTTGGTAAAGATACAAATCTGTCCCCTCAGCTATGGGTTAAATAGTAAGACTTGTATCTGCAAAGATAATTGTTATACTTTAAATGCCTGCTAATACTAAATACAGTCGTCAAAAAGAAAAGACATTCTTATAATGTAAAATATGATCCAGATTTAGATAACCTAAAAAGGGTTGATAAGACATAAAAAAGCAGAATTAGTCATAAAATTTAAAATATGTTCCGGCTTTGAATAACCAAAAAAGTATATATCTGTGTTCCTCCGCCATTTTTGCTTTTAGTATGTTCTGCGAGTGTCAAGTTCTCCAAGCTTTCTTTTCTTATCATGTATCCCAGAAATTTCAACTGTCTTTATCTAATTGAAGCATAAATATATTTTAATGAAAACTTTCTCGTTGCTCAAATATTCCGTCAAAGTTATTCTCAGTATCCTTCTGTAGAATCACAGCCCTGTCACTTCAAGTTCCATCTTTATCTGTCAGGACATTCTACAACAATGGCTGTCATATAAGAGAATATATATTGCGTTCCATTTCAGCAGTCTTTTTTTTACTTCTGAAATTGTCTTATCACTTAATATTTCAATTCGATATATTAAATTGTGCGCAAATATCCTTGGGAAAGGTACAAATCTGTCCCTTAGCTATGGATTAAATAGTCGGACTTGTACCTGGAAAGATCATTGTTATACTTTAAAAGACTAAATACACTCACCAAAAAAGAAAATACATTCTTACAATCGAAAATATGTTTGGGCTTCAAATAACCCATAAAAGATAATTAAAAAAAAAATTAAAAAATCAGTTCAAGACGACAGTAATCATTCGTTTTATGTTACGGATGAACGAAGGTTATGTAATACTAAATTTAAAAAAAAATGACCGCTAATGATGAAGACGTTTTTCTTTTTTTTTTTTTAGTTGTATTCGGCTATTCTGAGAGAACTAGACATTCTACCAGGATTTATCATTGGCGGCCACAATCTTAGCAATGTAAGATATTCAGAGGACACAGTTCTGATGGCAGACACGGAAAAGAAACCACAAAACCTCCTTCAGAAGATAGCGAAGGAAAGCCGGAAGAAAGGACTAAGCATAAACTATAAAAAGACAGAATGTATGGTCATCAGTAAAATGATGAGTCTATACTTCAATTTATTTATCGGGAATACTAAAATCAAGAAGGTAAAAAAATATTTAAATATCTGGGAAATGCTCTAACAGAGACACTGACATCCGAAGACGAATTGGGATGACCAAAGATGCATTCCAAAACCTAAGCAGATAATTAAGAGAAAGGAAAATTTCGTTAGAAGCAAAAAAAAAAGAGTACTCACCTATTAACCGATATCTGTCCTCCCGTATGTAGTGAATGCTGGACAATCTCCACAAAGGGGAAGAAGAGACTTGAAGCAACTAAAATGTGGTTCTCAAGAACGATGCTGAAGATAGCATGGGCGGAACATGTGAACAACGATGAGGTTTTGGAGAGAATGGAAACAAAAAGGAAACTTATTATTTTCTGTCATTGACTGTCATATAGTTGAATTCCTCACCTATGGGTTAAATAGTAGGATATGTAAGTGGAAATATCATTGTTACACTTTAAAAAAGATTATTTATATATGATTCACTCACCAAAAAAGAAAAGACATATTCTTAGAATCCAATATATGTTCCGCTTTAAATAACCAAAAACGGGTTGATAAGACATAGAAAAACAGTTTTATTCTAACAATTCAATATATGTTTCAGCTTCAAACAAATTACAAAAGGTTGTAAAAATTAAAAAAAAATCAATTCAGGACGACAGCAATCTTGGGTTTTATCTTACGGATGAATCAATGTTCTTTAATACTAATATTTTCTTTAGAAAATGGACGCCAATGATGACTATTTCTTTGAGTTGCATTGGACTATTCTGAGAGAACTAGAAATCTATTTTGGAGGAAATTCTTTATCATTAAATGTCGTATAAGAGAATAGATGATGCTTATCATTTCAGCCATCTTCTATTTTTTGTATTTTTTTTCATTTTTTTGCTTCTCAACTGTAAACTTGTTTTCTCTTTTCAACTCTCTTTATCTGATTCAAGTACAAATGTCGTATTTTAATTAAAAATTTCTCGTTTTTTTATGTCGTCAATGTTATTCTAAGCATCCTGTAGAATCACAGCCCTGTCTCTTCAAGTTCCATCATTATCAATTGTCGTATATGAGAATAGATGTTTGTAGCATTTCAGCCATCATTTTTTTTGCTCCTGAACTGTCAATTTTTTTTTTTGTTTTTCAACTGTCTTTATCTGACTCGAGTATAAATGTAGTATTTTAATTAAAACTTTCTCGTTTTTTAAATGTTCCATCAATGTCATTCTCAGTATCTTTCTGTAGAATCACAGCCCTGTCACATCAAGTTCCATCTTCATCTGTCAGTAAATTCTCTATCAATGACCTATCATATAAGAGAAATGATGCGTAGTATTATCAGTCATCTTTTTTTTGTTTGTTTTTTCTTCTCAACTGTCTTTATCTGATTCAAGTAGAAATGTCCTATTTAAAAACAAAAAAAAATGTCCTCGTTACTTAAATGTTCCGTCAATGCTATTGTTATGGGGTGATTTCACAGTTGAGGCTTGTATTTGTATTAAGTCGGCCCTAAAAAAGGTTTGACGTACAAAACGTTAGGAACTTCATATAATAGGTATGACGAAGAGTAATCTAGTTGTGGTCGCTGATACTTTAGTATCCGACTAAAGGTCGTCCGGCATCGACTGAGCCACTGACCGACTGAGCGACTGACTTGTTACTCTTACTACTCCTATTTATTATAGATGGAAGAGTCTATTAACTATAGAATAGGTGTGTTCCACTATAACTCCCCCCACTAAAACTTTACATTTTTAGCACCATCGTAGCGTATCTCCTACGTTTTTGGATCCACTTTCTTTTTTCTCCTGTATCGGCGTACCTCAGGTAAAATCGTTGCAGGCGTTGTTAGATCAAACGTATCGAAAATCACCTCCATTGGCGTTTCTTCCGCGGGACCGCTGTCAAGCACATCTGAAGCACGTCGTCTGATCTGGTTAATGTGCCTTCTGCACGTGAATTTTTCGCCTTTCACCCATTACATCATATTGCCAATCTGCTTTTCTATTTTTTTGGTACCTCCATAGTTTTACCAGAAACAACCTTCCACTTTGAGCTTCTTAAGGATGGAGTCACAGTTTCTGTCGGTTCTTCTTGTGGTTCTATTTGTTCAGCCTCTAACTTCCCTTTTGTTGATCTTGTACTTCTTAACGTTTTCTGTGTTGACTTAAATCATTTAATAATACTGCCTGTCCTTGGCTGTGGGTAACTTGCTCCCCAGTTTTTCTCGGTGTCGGCTTCATCTTTACTTTCTGGGGCTTTTTTTTTTGCCTATATCGTCGGTGTTACACATTCAACTTTTTTAAATACACCGGTTTTCTCTAATATGTCCAATTCTTTATCTATCTGTTGAATTGAAGCAAACAGCACATTCCTTTTCTTTTTGAATATCCCCTGAGCATTTTCTTTTGGCTGTAATTTTTCCTCCATCTTGGTACACATTCTCAAACCTGGAGAAAAACAGTAGGAAATGTTTCCTTAATTTTCCTTATTAATTTTTGAGCTTCTGAGTTTAAACTTTCAACCTTGTAACAGAAAGAATTTATCGGTAGATCCCATGATTGAAATTCTGTTATCCAATTCGCACCAAGTAAGTTCGTGGTATTTTCTATGAAAAATATTTCAGCTTTTCGCTTTTTTTTTATTTAACATGACGTTTGTAACAAATTCTCCAATAAATTGTATATTTTCACCCGTCACTGACCTCACGATTTTATTTGTCTTCATTAAAGTTGGTTTCCCCAACTTCTTCTACGTATGCAAATTTATGATAGATTTTTGATGGATAGAGCCAGTGTCGAGTTGCATTTTTATTTTTTTATTACTTATTTCGAAGGTAACAAATTTTCTGGTTATTCCATCATTCAACTCATCGGATTTTAATTTTCTTATTTTATTGTCTTTATTTTTTGACCTGCAGTGCGAGCTTTTATGACCCACTCTTTTACAGTTGAAACATTTTTTATTCTTAAAATCGCAATATGTGTACCAGTGAAGTTCACCACATGCAAAACATGGCTTCGGGAGTTTTTGTTTATTTTTCTCTGGTATTTCACTTTTTGCTTGATAATCCGCAATTTTAGAATTCTTTTTGGTAGACTGACTTTCTTCTTTGTAGCGTATTTTCCTTACATGCGAAACGCCAGACTGTTCTATCTTTTTCGAATCTTTCTTTACGCTAACATATCTTGTGCAGTCTTCTGCCAAAATTTGTACCGTAATACTTGGATTGCTTCCCAATTTTGCCAGTACTAATTTTCTCAACTCTGCGTCTCTTTCTGATACCAGCCCCTGAACAAACACCAAGCACTTAAAATTGTCCGCGGTTAACTCTGCCAGCTTGAATTCTTCACAATGTTTATTCACATTGGCTGCGTACGTTATATAGTCTTGTTCGTCATCTTTTATCAGATTTAAGCATTTCCACCTCATGTGAAACAAAGATGTCTTTTTACTAAATAATTCACTTGATATATTTAACGCCTCGGTAAATGTCAACTCGCTATTTTTTTTCGGTAAAATCTAGTTTACCAATTTGTTATGCTCAGCAGTTCCTAACTTGCTTAAAAGAAGCCTAACATTCTTTCCTTCAGACCACGAGTGGCAGTCCTCGTTATACACGTCCGTATATTTTTTATAATACTCCTGAAAAGTTATCTCTTCATCTGGACTGTACGTGAATATTTCAATTGAATTCCATATTGTATTCTCTGGGATTTTGTAGATTTTTCTCTTTCCTCTTCTCATTTATTTCCAGAATTTTTTTTTTTGAAACTCCCTATGCATCTGTTCTATTTCTTCTTAAAACTGCATTTGTCTATTAAAAATTTCCTCCTGTAGGTGCATCTGGAATTTTCTCTGTTGCTCTAATATTGTTATCTGTTGTTCTGACTGGAACTTAAAAACATTCCTGGAATATATTCTTTCATTCCCCCATCTTCGCAAAAATTTACGCAATGCCTAAATATTGTAGAGTGGGGGTCTAACGAATTTGCAATTCGTGACCTATTTGAGCAAACTGTATTATCGAGAAAAACAAAAAATTCTTTTCTCAGTTGAGAATACGAGAGATTTTTTCGTCACTAAGTTGACGTCTTGCCTTTTGAAAAACTTTGCCAAGTCCTTTCATTTTTATTTCATTTTTATTTTTAAGCGGAAATCCGAAATGTTGTCGCCGAAATAATTGTGACGCGCAATTTTTTTCTTTTTCCTCCGTATGAGTACGAATTTCATCACCAAATAATGTTGTGGCGAGCGAATTTTTTTTCTTCCACCGTATGAATCGGAATCCCTTGTCGCCAAATTATACCGTGGCGAACGAATTTTTTTTCTTCAACCGTATGAATCCGAATCCCTCGTCGCCAAATTTGTTATGGCGGGTGAATTTTTTTTTCTCCGTATGAGTACGAATTCTTCGTCGTCAAATTTGTTATGTGGCGAACGATATTATTTTCCTTCCACCGAATGAATTCGCATCCCTCGTCCCCAAATTTGTTATGGAGTGATTTAACAGTGGAAGCTTGTATTTGTATTAAGTCGGTCCTAAAATAGGTTCGACGTACAAAACGTTAAGAACTTCATGTAATAGGTATGACGCAGAGTAATCTAGTTGTGGTCAGTGATACTTTAATATCCGACTAACGGTCGTCCGACATCGACTGAGCGACTGACTCGTTACTCTTACTACTCCTATTTATTATAGATGGGTGAGTCTATTAACTATAGAATAGGTGTGTTCCACTATAACAGTTATTCAAAGTATCCTGTAGAATCACAGCGCTGTCACTTCAAGTTCCATCTGTATCTATCATTAACTGTCGTATAGGAGAATAGATGTTGGTAGCATTTCATCCATCTTTCCTTTTTTTTTTTTTTGTTGGGGGATTCTCACGGAAATTTTGCTTGGATCTTAGATAACACATTTCGCTATTCCAATGCACCTTCAGATCTAAGTATTTTCTCATACATTTTAAATTTTATTACTTGCTTTCATTTTGGTCTGTTCATCTTACTGACAGCCATATATTCTCACTTCTTTCCATTAATGTTTAGTCCTTTGCTGTCACTTTCTTTGCTAACTTCTCTAGAAGTTCCTGATGTGTCCTTTCAGTTTTCCCTGGCAACACTGCGTCATCAACATACCTGATATTGTTAAGATTGTGTTCATCAATAATAAATCCTGTAGGGAATTCTAGGTCTCTTAGGATTATGTTCGCAAAAGCGTCGCATTTCGCCTTTGGCTATGTAACGATGACCGCCCCATCGTATAACGGACAAAATTAATTCATCGATTTTGATTTAAGTTAATTATTAATGCTGTTATATATTCCTGGGTATGACGATAAATTACACCCAGCAGCAAGGCATGTGATCGAGAGAATGGCGGTTTTTAGGAGCGTGGAACAACCTCTTATCTGCTGTCGATCCCAGGTCCACTAAGACACGGGGCGGTAGCACCTGTTAGGGTCCCAGGTATAGGTGAAGAGTAAACCCCCCAAACCCTATGCAAGAATAAAAATACATTTTAATAGTAAAAATATCAGCAATACATTATTATATAAAAAATGCCAACAATACATTTTTAAAGCAGAATTACCAACGTTACATTTTATAATAAAATGACCAACAATACATCTTATCTGTAGTTGTAGCCTTAAAATTGTATTCAAAATGTTTATATTCTGGCATTAAATAACTTCAAAAGATTAATATATCGCCAAGCAAAATCAAAACCCCAAATGAAAATAAAAATATTTTTTTTAATCAATTGACTCCAACCAAGGCGATAATGCCACTAAGACGCAAGGAGATTACTGAGAGTAAAACAGAATAAAATTCATTTAGAAGGAAACGAAAACCAATTCTAAAATAGAAAAAAAAAATCTCTGTTCAAAAACCGGGGAGGAGAGTGATCCGGTTGATCTAATTTTATTGGAGAGGAAACAAAAAAAATAGTAAATAAAATTCCAGAATTCAGTCGGAGACTTCAGACATATTTGCATCGATTTGAAGTAGAGTTTAGAAGGATAAATCGTAAACTGGAATCAAGGGATACACCGCTACTCCTGTTCAAAAGACCGTAGACGAGTGTGAACCGAATGATAGGTGAACCTATTTATTCCTATTGTTGAAAAAAAGAAAATAAGTAGTAAATAAAAATCCATTCTTATAGTAAATAAAATTGAAAGTTTCATACGTTACAAGTATAGAGGATGTAGACTGTAGTAGGAACCGGAAACGTAATCCTAAACAGGAAACTAGGGATAAACTTCTACTCCTGTTCAAAAGACTGTGGAGGTTTGTCAACCTCCAGAAATATTCCTTGAATATGCCGCTGCATTTCTGTGGACGCTTTCTGATTGGTTGGCCGAAATATTCCTTTGTAGTCTGGCGATTCTGTATATATATATGTACCGTATATAGTCTTCGATCATGCCACTTTTGAAACTAATTTTAAGAGGGTCGCATCATACACGAGATATAAAATTAGCATATGTACTGCTACGCCGTTGACCAATCTATATATCCATTTAATTGTAGTCAAAAGTTATAGATGTATTTAAAATAAACATGATTTTGATAAAAATGATGTTTTACTTAACTGTATCCAATAATAATGTATGTAATATTCACATTTTAGTATCGTACTAGCAGCATGGCCCAGCGTTGCCGGTGCTTGATTCAAAAATCGTACGACTCATACAACAATCGCTATCACTTCACTTAAAATATTTTTGACCTTCCTTGCCTTTAAAGGAGTGCCTTTTGCCGTGCTGATGTTGCTACATTCCTTACTTCTTGCCTATCTCACATTGAGAATTTTTTTCTAAGCTCTATACTAAACATTAAATCTGTTACAAAAAAGAACAAAACAAAATGAACACAAAACGATCAGCTTTAAAATAAGGACTCGTAACTGGAAAAACCAAATGAAAAAAAGGTATTTACAACAGATACTTTTTCACACCCAACCCAGTTCTACGGAATCAGAATCAACGTTGAGTTTAAGCAAGCGAATGAGCCAATTGGAGTAAAGTGGCATGCAGATTTAAATTTTTCCCACTTGTGACGAATGCAGCTATTGATTTTTTTTTGCATGCTAGCATGCTAGTTAACATTCGTGTAAGTCAGCTGTTGGCTCTAACGTTGGCCAATAGAATCTTCCTGCCTATTCCTGGCAGTCAGCTGTAGGCTATCACTCTGGTCAGTACAAAATGGCAGCAAACTACATGAAAACTGCCGTAGAAGCATGAAAAAATCGATTATTTCCACTATCGACGGGAGTTGGGAAATGGCCTTCCCGCTAACTTGGAGCATGTGCATGTAAATTTTGGTGCAAATCTGTCGAAAATTGCGGCCGTGCATTCGTTACAAACACAAACACACAAACACACACACACACACACACACACACATCCTGCTTTTTATAGATAGAGATTATAAAATACAAACATAGCGAATATGCATCGTTTCAATTGTATACGTTTATAAGATCTTTAGTTGCTTCTCGTTCCGTTCTTTATGACTGTATGCGTTTACGCAACGAGTATAGCGTTACTAACGATACTTTTATCATCCTCTTTGACTTTTTTTAACTTATTTGAATAGAATATAGGATAAAGAGATAGAAGAAAAGAGATTGTCTCTTGTAATTTGGTCTCTCGAAAAAGGAACTCGCATAATACACGAGATACATGATAAAATCATTTTTATAAGTGAAAATTTGGTGGTCGCACGATACGCGAGATCGCGCGTTACACGAGTATATACGGTGCTTATTTTTTAAGAAATGGTGAAATTTTGGTCTCCTTACAATTATTTATTTATTTATCTCTACGCCATTCTGTAAAGACTAAATGTCTGGTGAGCTGATTCATCCTTGTTTTACGTTCATTTATATTTGTATGTATTTAATTCACTTTTGCTCTACGAAGCGAGAGTTATTCGCCAAGGCCTTTAGAAGATCCCACTTAAAAAAAAAAAAGAAAGAAATTTTTTTTAACTGACTTGGTTTCCTATTTACTACGATCAGCTATTTATCCCGTGTTGCCTTCTAAAAGGTAATCCTTTATCCGCTAGCGGCGAAAAAGAAAGCCGTATTTGCATCGTTTTTGTAGCTGCGGGATTAACTTGACCTGCGGTCAATGCCAGAGATTATAACAAGTAAATGGACACAGCCAATCAATTCTTCAAGAGCCAAAGAGATACACGGAAAAAGAGGAGAAAAAAAAAAATAAAAAAATAAATGTGCAGTAGCATGAAAATTAGATGACCCTTTCTCCCGTGTATACAAAACGGAAAAGCTTAAAGAATATTTCTTTTTTATTTTGCGCAAGATAATCCCTTCATCAAAAGACTTCCGGGATCGACCACAACGAATTTTTCTGTCTTTTTTTTTCTTTTTTTTTAGCCAGAAAATATCTTCCTCAAAAGAGTGTCGTGATCTCCCACGAAGAAATAAAACTGGTTTCTGCAAATATCTCAACGATTGGTTTTGTATGGCACAAGGTTATAATAAGAGAGCGATAACAATACGGCCAGGAGTTGTATTTGCATGTCTAGTATATTTGCATGTTTTTTACTTTATCAAGTGGTGTGTCAACTTAAATTTATATATCCTTGTGCAAATTAATTGAAACAACCGATTTTGTTTCCTTTCTTTCAACATACGCTCTGCTTTATATCCCCCTCGTATGACAGGGTGTAATGGATTTCTATTTTTCCCTCAGATTAGGCTATTTTCGGGGTGTATTAAGAAATGTGTTTGGCTTTGAAATATATTGCGTCATCCGTAATTGTAGCAAATTTTTATCACGCCTAGACAATATTGTCTCGACTGTCGATTAGTTGTCCTAGGTTTATTGTCTACGATGGATGTTACTCCAAGGTAGCACCTATTAGAGTTCCAATTATGGGCAAATAATAAACCCCAGGACTTGGGTCAAATCACTATGAAAGTACAAAAATAGCTTTTAATAACAGCAATATATTTTTGTAAAAAAATTTTACCAGCAATAAATCTTTGAAGGAAAACATTTTACCAGCAATACATTTTTGAGAAAAAAAATATTACCAACAATACATTTTTGAAGAAAAATATTACCAGCAATACATTTTTTGAAAAAAATATATATTAGCATCAATACATTTTTTAAACTATTGCCAGCAATAAAAATCTTGTCTGCATTAAATAACACATTGAGGTTGATAACCCGTAACAAAAAACAAACCAAACGATCAATAAATCTGCTTCGTTCTCACTCAGTAATTTTAGAAAGTGGTGTAAGCCTGCTTGGTCTCACTCTGTCCGCTGACCTAAGACGAAACAAATACATTGAATCAAAACCTTCATCTATCGCAAGGATAGCTGGTTCTCACTGTTTCGCCAGAATGTTTTAATCACCTGGCTCCATCCTTCAAATATATAAATAGATCATTCACACTTGCATGGAATACTGCTGCCATATATGGTCTGGAGACCCCGCTGTTCGTCTCAAGGTCCTCGACAAAATCCAGAGACTGATATGCAATGTGGTTGGTCCCGGTCTAGCATCTCGTCTACAGTCAATTCTCATAGACGTGTAGTTGCTTCCCTCTGTCTTTTCTACTAGTACTTTCACCATAACTTCTCCGACCAATTATTTTCGCTGGTTCCCAAACTGCATGAATTTTATGATGTTACTAGGTTGGCATCTCAGTCCCACCGTTTCACTGTCGAAACGGTTAAATGTAGCCGTATCTTCTAATCCAATAACTTCATGTCTCACACTTTCCATCTCTTACTTGCATCCCTAACAGTTAAAGACTTCAAATATTCAAATATAATGTCAATCGATATCTTCTGATGTCTTCATCTAATTCTATGTTCTCTTTGTCTTTTCCTCAATCCCGTCTCTTTATTATTCCTCCAACTTTCTGTAACCCCTTACGGGCTAGTCCCACTCCAGCCTTGCTTGGGGTGAAATGCTTTAAAAAATGTCAACGACGTGTGTTCTCAGCAGACTTATTCAACCTATACAGCGATGCAATTCTAAGAGAAATAGATGCCATAACAGGATTCATTTTTGGAGACCACAATTTTAACAATATAAGATAAGATGACACAGTGTTGATAGCAGACAAAGAAGGAAATCTACAAAATCTCCTATATAAGATAGTTTAAGGAAGACAAGAAGAAAGGTTTAAACATCAACTGCAAAAAGACAGAATGCACATTTGTTAGCATTTGTTAGCAAAAGGATGCGCCAAATATACGAATTGCAAATCGGAGATACTAAAATGAAACCAGTGTGGAAATTTAATCCGAAGGCGTATTGGAATGGCCATGGAAGAATTCCAAGAACTAAGCTGAATAGTAAGAAATAGAAACGAAAGAAAAGAATACTAAACTCTTACGTGATATCTGTCCTCTTGTCTGACAGTGAGTGCAGGACGATCAAAGATGGAGAGGAAACTTGAAGCAAGAGTAATGTGGTTCTACATATGGATGATGAAGAGACTATTGTCCGAACATGTAAGCAATGATGAAATTTTGGAGAAAATGGAAACGAATTATATGCATAAAACCAGGAAGAGA